>JAWNNW010001075.1:0-224609 GCA_035044465.1 Scaptomyza tumidula
GTGTAGCGAGCGCTTTCTTTTTAAATCAAATATAATAATAATTGCCCTTGATTGTGTTTCCCTTTGCATATATAAGTTTATGTTGCTAATCGAGAATATAAAGATGCTCGAAAAAAGTGTCTCCACCTAACCAGTTTTTTAAAAATAATTTAAGGGCAATCATAAACGAACCTTTCGTAATTTATTTATTAAAGCTTATGAAATTTAAAGCTAAATATGACATACCCTTACTTAAAATTAGTTCAATTATCAATATAAAGTCATAACACCATAAATTAACAAAACGCTTTTACTTCTTTCAATATTAAATATTTTCTTCCATTTGCATTAACTTTTCGTATCAAACTTTTTTAAATGTGGGTTGGGAGCTGAGCTCGCATGAGCTCGATTTTTTGTGCTGAAGTTACCTCTTTTGTGCGTCGTGCTGTAATCCCTCAAAAATCGAAGAAATAGGTACGCTTCATATATTTTCAGCAGGAAAATGTTGTTTAAGTCGTTTAAAGCTTTAAATTTCATTTACTTGAATTATACAATTTAAAAAAATTTCGTTGTAATTACTCTTTAATTGATTTCTCTCAAAATTGGGCTTGGGTTCGAGTATATAACATCAGGACACTACCAAAGGGGATATGGCTATCCAAATTTTAAACGTTTATTAGCAAAACTTCTCTTTATCAAGTTTTACATTTTTTCATGTTTCCAATTGAATTTTTTTTAACATTTTCGCTCAATTTACTTTAAGAACTCTACGACGAGCATATTTTCTTGTTTTGTTGTTGAAAGAGCAAATTTATTTTTCTCTTGCTGCAGCAGCAGACTCATATTACTTCGGCTCGTAACTGTGTGAGCAGCCGATTGTGCTCGCGGACTACGAGCTGCCTTAGATCAGTAAACCATGCTTGTTTGTGTTCACATGGATACATTCATACACATGTATATACAAATACCACAGTCTCACAGAACGCAAATTGCCCTCGACTCGCTGCCAGACAGTATATTTTTTCAGTTTCTCTTTAACTTCAGACGTGAAACGTTGTGTGTGTCCGTTGTAAGTTAACGAAGTGAAAACAGTGAAAATTTATCACACTGATGCAATGTTCTTGAAATTATAATTTCATTTCAGAAAAAAAACAACGCAAAAGAAAATGTGTAAATGTCTGGCCGGTAACGTAGCTTGCTGGTAAGTTTAAATAGGTTTCTTTTTATCATCTGTTTGCGCTTACGTTTGTGCAAACAAACATACATACATGTGTATTAATGTAAAACAATACAAGTATTATGCATATCAGTATATGTATAATATGTATATGATACATTTGTGCAAGTGTTAATGAGAATTTCCGGCACTTGTGTGTATATAGAACATGATGCTCAACACAAACAGTTTGCGTAAATTTTGATATACATATATGTATTCTGGTATCTATCATTGAATTGTGCTTAAGATTCTAAGGCGATAAAGCGGGCATCAAGCCTAAATATATTTTTAGTGCCGCAAAAGCATCATTTCAGTATGCATGCAGTCTGAAAATATGTAGGTTCGTTCATATGGTTACATTTACGAGGAAGAAAGGTGTACTTTAAACAAATTGTGAGCACCATGGCATAGCAGGTATAATAGATATCCGTTCCTTTACCAAGGCATTCGCAAAAAGGCGTTAGTGTTGTTAAATAGGTAGAGTTCATTAACAAGTAGTTAAACTATTTGTTTGATAGCTCTATTTTTATTCAGTTTAGGTTTAGTTAAGAAAATCTATCAAATCATAAGCATATTCTCGTTACATGCGAAGTGTGATTTAATGAGTCGTATATAAGTACATTCGTTTGAATAAAACTTCATACTAATACGCAGAAAACAAAATACATAAGTATTCTAAACACGTACTTGAACGTTACGCATTGCTAACTTATTCACCCTTATATTTATTAGTGACGCATTTTTGTTGTTTTTTACATTCATACATACATATGTACGCAAAAAGATAGTTATGTATCTGCGTTGAAATGCGGCTCCAGCATGTCCTGGCTCCATTCGGGCGAGACAAGTATGTTTTAGTACTCCCACCCTTTGTTAATGAGCTCACCCCAATATATCTCTCATTTAACCGACAGCTGGTTGTCAAAACAATTCCATGCATGAGAACCAAGTGACGTCGCGTAGACAAGGGCTAAAAACTAGAACTCAATCATACATCTTGCATCGTTAGCATCGGGTTATGACACTCACAAATTCAAATTCAAATTCAATTCAAATTAGTGAAAGAATTTCCAAAAATTTCGGCCAGTAGTTCCAAATTTTTATAGAACTTCTTCATAATGTTAGATATATACATTTATAATAGATTATGATTATTATTAATGTTAGTAAATAGAACGGTTGTTGCAATCTTTTTTCCCTGTTTGTAACAACTTTATTGTATAGTTTTTTTTTTAGCCATATTAATTAAAAATCTATTTCAATATTTTTTTTTCAGCTGCTTCAGTTGCGCTCTTAGCATACTTATATCAATTATCAGCGCATTCTTTGTGGTCATTGTAATTGTCGGATTACTGGTTTACTTCTTTTACTACCACGAGCAAGAAGACGATGTAACTAAACTCAAAAACGATCTCCAAGATGGATTTAAAAACACTTACGATAAAATAAAAAATGGACTCAATCAATAAAAAAAAGTATGGTAGATTTTACAAAAACGGTTTACCATGTTGCATTTATATATGTTAATGTTTGTTCTGTTTTGTTTTAGTTCTTCACAACCTTTTCATCGCATCATTAAATAAGCTTTTACCTGGTACATCGCATTTTAATTTAAACATCACATTTACGTGCAACATCTCTCATTTAAAGTAAAATTAAAAGTTTTTCAAAAATAATAAAATATATGAAATTGTGGCTTTTTAGCATTTTAACATTTACAGAATAAGTTTAATAAATGTATTTTTTGTGTATAAGTTAACATTTACAAATTTTATAAAATGTTCTTTCGAATCTCAAAGAAACAAAAAATATTTATTTCAATTTATATACAATAAAGAACTGTTGTAATGCTTATATATTCAAATATTGTTATTATTACTTTTCGCAACTTAGTTTAACTAATCAAACCAATAGTGTTGAACTTACCGGCAAATCGGAACACAGATAATTAAAAAAAAATAATTACCCAAATCCAAAGAGTTTTAAATAGTTTAATTGTTATTCTAAGAAAATTCATTTAGCCAAATATTATTCAAATCGTTAAATAATATTAATCATAGCCCTACCGTTTCTATTTTGTTCCACTTATCATTTTACGAATAATTTCAAATTTATGACGAAAAATAAGATAAATAGCGTCCATTGTCACCCTTATTTTGTATTGTAATACTCATAGATTCTATGTTTTGCTCAAAAATTAAAATGCGTATTTGCCAAGTCTTCAGCACTTTTCCGGTTTCATTCGGGCGTGGTAATACACATAACTTTGTTTTACTCCTCATACCCTACCCACGCTATGAGCTCACCACACTAACGTATATTTCAATTGGCCGTCAGTTGGGCGCCAATTCAATGTCTGTATGCATAAACAGACACAGACATTAAGTCGCGTGCTTAAGGGTGGAAAAACTTTTGATATCCTAGCAAAACGTATTATAATTTTGTTGTGAAGTGAGTGACGACTTAAAACGGATTTTTTCAAGCGGTCCTTGACGTTTGTATATACAGCCAAGTGGATTAATCCAAATGATAAACTATTTTTATTTTATTTTATTTTATTTTATATCTTTAAACTAAAATTTGATTAGAAACAAGTGAATGCGTTGCAGTAGAGTAATAACAATTGCCAAATGTTTTGTTACCAGCATCTGGCAAACTTTATTGAAAGATCAAACCAAACACAACTATTGCCGGCTCGCTTCCCCGTTTGCAAGCAAAATTACTTTCGATTCGAATTTGGCATAATAGTCGTCTTAGGTTCTTGCTTTAGACACTCTAAAGTAACTCAGAACTTACCATAAAGGGAGAAGACTTTTCATCCCTTATATTATTATCATTAAGTGTTAACTTATCCTTTGCTTGTTAGTACTTTGTTGGTACTGTTTGGATCCACAACTTATCTGACATACGTTGTTTATTAAACCATAGAGAAATCGATCCGAAGTCTCAGAAAAACCTTTTTTGTTATTTTTAACAACAAATCTTTTTTTTTTCTTTATAAGGAACCGATGCTTATATAGCAGCTGGTTTTATCAATAATAAATAAACAAATATTTATATTTAGTTTTGTTTATTTTTTTTTTTCAAGAAAGTCTTATTTAACAATCTTAATTATTCAACCATATTCTCTGAATGTAGACGGACAGAAATGGCTGATCAAGAATATACATTTTTTTTATACCTAAAAGGTTTGAATATATGTATGTGGCTTAATGCATTTCGTATATCGTTACTTATTATTATTATCCTTTTGCAAAGGTATACATATACATACATATATAAATGATTTTTTTGTCTCTTAAGTAGGAGTGAAGAAACCCCTAATTAGGTGCATGGCAGTGTTTAAACATTTTTTATAAACTATACGACCACTTAATTTTGGTAGGCCACAAATAGGAACAGAAGATTTAAATACATTTTTACAACAAAGTAATGAAATAATAAAGATAAGACGCAAATCTTACAATGATAAGTATACACTGGAGTTATTTAAGAAATATATTCAGTAAGTAAAATTGAATTGATTTGTATTTAAGCATAATATAATTAATAGTACACTTATTGTAATGAAATACATCACTAGATGTGTGTGGTAAAACTAGTTGCAAAGTCCTTATCATTCTTAAATATAATTTTAGTTTAAGAAGACTTTAAAAACTTATTTCTTAAGTAGTATTAAGGCGCGTTGTATACAAGTTGCTTCAAATATAACGAGCCTTAGAGGCTATCACATATGTTGGTTATTCGAATACGTTCCGGAATGCCTGCACTAAGAATACTGAGGAGACTCTCCACCTGACGGTATCTTTTTAACTCGGCTAACATCATCGTAAGCTATTGAAAAAACACTTTTCTTCTCAGCTAATGGATTTCTTCGGCCCATGCTATTTATTAACGAGTTCATGGCAATACCTGAGTCGTGGTCATCCTCTAAAGTTGATGCATTCAACTGCTTTTGGACTTTAGCTGGTGGATGTGCAACATTTTGGTCTTCAATATTAAGATTCCTTTTAGATTTTGTTAACTTAACTTCGTTCTCTTTAATCGGGGATGGCTTGGGCTTATGCCTTTGGGATAAGTGTTCTTTTTCCGTTGCAGTTGCATATGGCGGTGTTTCGGGATACATGTAGTGTGGTAACTTGGTGGGAGGAGGTGGCACTTCCGGAGCATTCTCACGTTCGAAACGGTGTTGAGAGTGTTGCACTAGCGGATGATTGATGTCAGTCTCTGCTTTGGGCTTGTGCTGCTTATTTAAAGCTCTATCTTCTTTGAGCAGCCGACTGCCTTTTGGCGGAGATTTTCGGGGTGCCGGTTCAGGTTTGAATTTTCCTGCGTCGTCATCTAACGCGTCATCGGCTTTTGACTTTGTACGCGTTTTTGACAAACGTTTCTCTAATGTATTTTTCTTTAATGATTGGTGCGACTTGGAAGACTCGGTCGAGTTGCGTCCGCTCAAGGAGGGCTTTTTCTTACTATAGTACCATTCCATATACTTGGGCACAGTTCGTCCAGTTGATTCATCGTGGCCACCCAACTCCGTATCACTTTGATAATACCGATTTAAGGATCTTTTTGAACCGGATATTTCAGTTGAAATAGCATCATGATTATCGCCATTTTCAATTATGTTCATCTCGTATTTTGAAATTGATAAACGGCTGTTTGGCGGTTCCGAAGACGTTTGCATTCGGGAGTTATGGCTTCGTCTTGAACTATCTCTACGTGATAACCTTGGTCTAGCCTTTGGTTGTATATCTTCAATCTCCGATGGTAAAATTGTGCTTACTGATCTTCTATTTGGGTGGGATACATTTTTAATCAGCACTTCATGGGGTTCCGTTTCTCTTGAATTTTTCGCATAGTTATAATTTTGTCCATGCACAAAACCTGATGAGCCGGCATTTGTCCTAATTACAATTTCACCATCATCTGAATCAATCGAGTATTCTGTGCTGTTTTCATCCATTTCGCCATCAAAGTTGTCATAGTACTTTTGTTTGGACACATTTGTCCGGCTGCGATGTCTTGGACTTGCGTAATCATCTAAAGAGTCAGATATTTCAATTAATACCTCTCGGCTTATGGCTTCAGATTTGTGCTTTCCCTTGGATTCCTTGTTTTGGGCACCGTCCGTTCTACGGCTTTCATCGCTTAACTGCTTACGCAAAATACTCGTTTTTGTTTCACGAAGCGGTTTTTTAGGTGGCACACGTTTTCGACTTTCGTTAACTTCTTCCTCCTCTCTAATGGGTGTTCTTATTTTGCGCTTCACTTCTTCTACCATAACAATTCTTTTTCGTGGCTGCGAGCTGCCATGTAACCTTGATTGCTTTTTGGAACGACGACTCTTAATCCAATACATGCCATTGGGACTGTTTGGTGGACTAAAACGTACATATTTGTATTCATCTTCTGACATCGAATCGTCATTTTCACTACGCGCTCGCCGCCGTATGCGTCCAACTGGAGACTGCAAACTTCCCATAAAGCCATCAGTCGGATCAGTTTGGGTGCCAGCATCGCAGTCTGTTTGTGTTCCTATGGCCATCGATTGGCCCGGGAGACTTTGTGTTTCTAAGACAATTTCGTGCTGGGTGTATCTTGTTTCCAGTTTTTCCTTTTCCAATAGTATCTGTCGCAAAAGCGCGTTCTGTTGCTTAAGTGAGTGCTCGAGTTCGTGGGTTAATGATTGATTTGTTATTTGAACGGGTTGGAGCTGAGAAATCTCTTCATCTCCCTGAACTGACTGGGTATGTATTACTTTAACTTCAGGCTCCGTTTGGGAGTAGACAATACTATTTGGTCCCGATTTACCTAAAGGAAACGTATCGCCCTTCAGAGTTGATTCTTGTTGTATTTCGTTTGGCATTGATTGAATGTATGTTGCGCCTGGTACGATATGATAGTGTTCACGAATAATCTGCTTTCCATCCGGCTGCTCTTCAATAAATCTTCTCATCAATATCTCCTTGCCTGTATTATCCACCATTAATAATTGTGGATGTGAAAGGTTGGTTGATGCCTTTATTGGGACATTGACATAAATATTGTCATCATCCAAGGCAGCGCCGTCGCGAGTTTTGTCTCTGGTCATGAGCTGTAGAATCTCGACATTACCGTCTTTTATAAAAAGTTCACGTTTGTTTTTGAGACTGTTATGTGCCGTACCAAAGTCAACATCGCTACCACGATCTATTTCGTGCCTTCTCATCGAGTCGTCGTCAATTTGACGAGTTTCCTTGTCGTAATTTCTATAGCGTGCGTTCTCCAATTGTCTATTTTCCGTGTCACGTGTCATTTTTTCTTTAATTTCAACCATGCGTTGATCATCCATAACGTCCTCAATGTACACATCTCGGTCGTTTATTAAATTTGTTCTTGAGTTATGAAAACTATGATTTGTATCGTCTTTGGCTTTACGGCTGTTTCTATAACAGAATATAAAAAAATTGGTCAAATACATGTTTATTGGACATATAAATGTATAGGTCAGTACTTAATGCGAACGCGGCGTTGAAGATATTCAGCGGATTCTGGGCGGCATGCGACATCGACATCGGTATTAATACCAGAGTGTTCCATTTCTAAGTTTTCGTTATTTTGTCTATGTCCATTGCGGAATTCCCATCGGGTTGGCTTTGTTCTCGTATTTGATGGTTTCTCTGCTGACCAAGCCTCGCGTCGTCCCATCCATTCTGCGACCTGCAAGTTGCAACGTTTTAGATATAAATACATTTTTTAGCATTTACTTGGCGAAAGAAATATAAAAGCAATCAACTTAAAATTTTAATTCTCAAAAAATTATATAAGCTGAAAATATTTTTATAAAATTCGGAAATAGGATGTGCTTCCAAAACCAACGAATCGTAATGGGTAAGAGTTATTTTCCATAAAATGTAATTGCAACGCAAAAATATAAAAGAAAACTAATAATGTGCAAGGTAACACACGGAATAATTATGTTCCATGCCTTAAGCTTTCTACAATCCATTATTCTAAGTACTGTGTTGTTTTTGAAATTTATCAAAATCTACCTGAACAGATTTTGTTTGTTTTCCATTTGCCATTTCTCTATGCACTAGGCGTACATCGTCTTCAGTTTTACTGATATTAACTATTCTTTTGCTACAAGAGAAGAATAAACATTTTAAGATGAAAGTAATGGTGTGTCAATAAATGATATAAGCTTTGAAATTTTTTTTTTTTATCCTTACTACGTTGAACTCTGTACTTAGTCTTTGGTACTTTGGTCTTTGTTGAAGCATAAATACTATATGTATTTTGATTTTATACCAACATATTCTTTAGTATAATTCACTTTTATGATGGATTGGAGTTAGTGATCCCAAGAAAATGCTAAATTTATGTTAAAATTACTACCCATTTTGAGAAAAACATTATTAATATACGAATTACATGTAAATCTAATCTAATCATCTAAATTTGTTACTGATGATTGAGGGTTTCAAGCTGAAGTGTGAAATATAAAAGTATATGAAATTTAGTCTAAAGCGTTACTATCGGAATAGAAACAAAGCCATCTTATACGACAGCAAGCATCATTAATGGTACTCAGTATGACCGAAATAAGGTCGAGAGTGACGAAAGACTTTCTGGGATCTAACATTTGACTATCTCGGAACATGTGGATATAGCGGGTAAAAATGAGGCAGAAAAGAAAGCAATGCGCCGTAGCAAGTCAAATGTTGCTTTGGGAGCTACAATCTTAAGCAATTAAAGCTAGCAATATCTGTGGAAGAATAGGGACCTAGGTTACTAACCGTTCTTTTAACAGGACGCTGTAGACTATAAAGGCACCAAGCTACGCTAAGAATTGCAATTAGCGCATCTGCAGGGTTTAAAAAATTCAAGGAGAATACTCTTGCACATAATATCAGCATGCGAAGCCTTATCAAGGAAAATTGGTATACTTCTAGAAAAGCATGTCATCCAAGTTAAGGACGTTGAATCCTTCGACCTATCAAAAATATTTGACTTTGAGCAGAAATTAGGCCTGGTGCAGGAGATACGAAAGAACTCTTTGGTCACAATGAATGCACCCTCCATAATAATTATTATAATACTGTTGATTTGAATATGTTATTCACATATGCATCAAACATAAATAGGCAAACAAATTAATGTTCGTAGATGTACACACCTAAAGTGGTTTGTGTTGGGTTATATACCGAGACTAAGTTACCGAGCCAAGAAGCAAGGGACAATGGAATAGGACAGGGTTGCATTGTTGCTTGTTATGTTACTTACGTAGTTGCACCATACAGAGGACACCACGAGCATATGCAGCACAGTAGTAGAATCAAGATCGTTAGAGCAACCAGCGTAGCTAGTAAAATCAGGAGCCAAAACAAAACCTTATTTTCAGCCTTATACAGCGTCTGCAATAAAATTAAATTCGATAAGTCGATTGGTAATATTGTATTATTCGACAGTTAAAATAGCTCACTTCTGTTTCCGCTGTGTTTTGTGGCATGATTGCGTATGAGTTGTTATGCTGCGAGAGTCGCTGTTGTATTTGCGAGATGTCAACCACCGATGAACTGTCGTAGAGCACGGTTGCCGTGACCACACTTCGTTCCTTAATATTTGGATTACCATTGAGTAGGTCCTTAGCACCTGGCTCGTCGGGTCTGAGTGGACGCATTTCGTGAATAAAAACTTTCCCCCCAGTTATGGCAGAGAGAGTTTCCTCTGTTTTTCGCTTGTCTAGGTTGCTGCCGGGCACCACAAATGTTACGATGCGCTTTCGATTCTCTGGGGGATAGACGCGTATTGTGGTGGTCGAAAAGCGCACTGGTACCCCAAGATCGTAGGCCCGAGCGATGAGTATAAATAAATCGCTGTCAGTGTCGGATGTGGACATATCGTGTGCATCTCGGCGGTTTCTTGTGCTGATGCTCTTTTTGGAGCGAAGATGGATCTTTTGACGCACCGTCAACTCTCCCGTTACCTTGTCCAATACAAAATTGTTTTCATAATTACCATGAATTAGTTCGTAACGCACAACGTTATTTGGTGCTGTTGCGTCTTTGTCAGTGGCATGTATAAATGCACTAGTTGTGAAGCTCGTCAATTCGGGTGCCAGTATAAACTCATAGATATCCTTATCGAAGATGGGCATCTCATCATTGACATCAATAAGCTTGATAATAAGGGGAATCTGGGCTCTGTTGCCATTACCGTCCATGTCCCGAGCCTCCACGTATAAATGATACTCGGGCATTATTTCGCGATCGAAGCCATGACTATCGGTTGATACAGTGATCAACCCATTTTCCGCATTTAGATTGAGAGAGGTATTAAGGTATCCCAAGATGGCCGTATATCGAATCTTTCCACCAACACCAGAATCCAAGTCACTTGCGTGAACCTGCACAACCTTCGTTCCCACAGTCATGTTCTCTGGCAGTTCAACTGTGTACGCTGGCTGATCGAATATTGGCGGATTATCGTTAACGTCGTTGATATAAACGGTGACATTGACCATGGCTGAAAGGTTTGTCGCTGGTCCCAACTCTTGTGCAAGTATACTAAACTGAACAGAGTGTCGCTGCTCGTAATCCAACCAGGCGTTGTCACGCACTCTTATGAGAAACGATGCACTGCGCTCGGCAACATTCGGGTTTATCTCAAAAGTTCCATTGTTGTTTAGCAATGTCAGCGAGAAGACTCCATTTTTTCCGGTATCATCGTCGTACACACGAGCAACATAGGGATCAATGAACGTTAGCGCTGTACCTTGTGGGGCGTTTTCGTCCACTCTTGAGACGTAGCTAAACAAACAGAAATAATGATAAACAAATAGATGATGTATAAGAAAAATAATCAACTAAGTCTAAAATTGTGAATGAGAACAACATGGACTTGCTTTACATAAATATTTTAAATTGCATCAAATCAGATCTGCATCAAAAATTTGGATACCACACCCATCCGTACCGCCCGCCTTTTAAATCGGAAATCGCCATTACTTTTCCCTTTGCAATCTGACTCCTCATCACCTCATTTTATACTGATCTCAGAATTTTCCACAGTTGGTAGCGTCCGTCTGCAACCTATTCACTTGTTTTATTTCTATTTAACTGCAAAGTTCTTACTTGCTTATAGAAACAAGCCAAACATATATAAAATATTTTGTTTGAATGTAATGATCTACATCTTTAGTCCACATCATGTAAAATCATTGTTTTTAGAGCCACAATTTTAACGAGCAAAAAGTAACAAAGTGTTTTACACTGTTATCCTGAAGGTATTTAGTTAATTCTATTGACAAACTTAGGACACTTAAAAAAGTATGTTTCTTGTATTGACTCTTGAGTTACTCTACGTGTATTAAAACTTAAAGCACTGCGTACTTACTGATCGTTTTCAAAATAAGGCGGCGAATTAGTTCGATCTGGCAGAAAGAACGCCAATTGCACTGTGGATGCCATTGCTGGAGGTTCATCACGACCAACCTTAACTTCTTCCGCAATTACGGTTAGCAAGACGGGATCGCCCACATGCGTGATGGCCGCAATGTCTTCGATTGGTCGCTTCAAGAAAATTTCACCTGCAAAATGAATGCAATTATATTGAAATACAAATTACAATGATTTTATGTTGTTATGTTAATGTTTGTTTTTGCTGTTTGTTGTTGGTCTGCTGATTCATTACAACAATTGTTTTGATAATTTTTAATTTTGTGCATAAAAACAATATTTTATATGCGTCATTTTAACCATACAACAACAGCCCTTACGGATCACAAATATTGTATATCAAAGAGGAAAAAAGGCTCTAGTCTTGAAGGCTCGACTAGCGTTTACTCTTTTCAGCACTACTGCGCTTATTCATGATGACTAAAATCAAGAATATATGGTACACATTCATATACACTTTATTTGGTCGATGTTGCTTCCTTCTGTCTGTAACATACATTTGACCCATCCGTTATGCCCTTCTTATCCATATACATACATACTAAATGGGGTGAGATAATTTGTATTTAATGTGTTACACACTTTGCGAATAAATATTAACACTTTTCAAGGGTATTAAAACATAATTTTCCCATGCTCTTCTACATAGTCAGCGACAATGTCTTCTTTTTTTTTAACTTTTTGCTCCAAGCAAAATGCTTTGACAAGAGACAAGAAAAACAGAAAGTAATTAGAAGATGACCTGGGAACATTTTTTTGCATTTGCTTCATTTTCTTCCAACGTTATTGTTTTTATTGGACTATAAACTTTTAAGTAATGCATGTTGACAACAAAAAAAAAAAACCTTCTTCGGCATGCCAAAGTAAAAACCTTTAAGCACGCTAAGGATTAATAAAATGTTTTTAATCAGTACAAAAAAACCCCCCAAAAAAATTTATAAATAAGTTTACGCAGTATAATACATATTCTCTTTACGATACAAAATATGTGTGTAGAAAAGTTTGTATTTGCTGCATTGCGGTGCATCGAGAACGATGCCGATATTTTGTGAAAAAAAAACGATACTCCAAATTTAGGCTACTACAATGCCCCGGAACACATGCCTACAGATCCAGTTGGGCAAAGTCACGAAGTTTTTTCGAACTCTCTCGTCTACAGCAAGTACAATTGGCTGCTATAGAGCGTCCAGTCTGCTTGGGACAAAGTCATTGCCATCAAAGTGGCAGTGAACTAGAGAAACACGAAACAAGGAAGCTCAAACGCAATTATTGTGACTTGATTGTGACTACGAAGAGCGAAAAGCAAAAACCTTGCTGAGCCATGAGCTAAATTGCAGTTCCAGAACTTAGTCCCAACATACAAACTTCTACATACATACATATATACACAAGATGAGCTTCACCATCTAACGAGTCTAACGATGGACCGGATTGGCTGGTTCGCTTGATTGCCGGTAGTTATTATGTTAAAATCTCTTCGATATCCCATTGTTGTTTTTATACCTGGACACACAAAATCGACAGCAAAATAAATTATATCAAAAACTGTTAACAATACAAAAATCCATACATTTTTCAGATTATTTTAAGAAAAGCTATTAAGAATTTGTATCGTGTAACATAACCGTTTAAAATAGTGCTTATATTTCCGAACTTTCGCTGCTGATTTTAAAAATTTTTTTACCTATGTAATATAATTGATACAGATGTACCTCGTGTAGCACAGTCTGCGAGGGTATATTTATTTTGGATCGACGATCAATAAATAGAAGGCAAATGTATGTAAGAGGCAGAATGAGATGGAGATGCCCATAAAGTATGTATTTTGTTGAAAAGTGTCAATATCCGAGTCGATTTTACACTGTCTGTTCGTCTGTTTGTAGAGAAATGGGAATCTCTAATATTTCTACGCGCTTATCTCGGGTTCAAAATTATTATCTGTAAACATTTTATTAAAATCGGTTAAAAGACGGCGAGTATATCGAAGATTGAAGTTTAGTCAAGGGTGCGATTGCAAGTTGTTTTTTTTTCATCTCTTTAATACACTTATACTGGAGGCAACATCGGTAATGTCTATGTAATGTCAGCTGTTATCGCCTGCATATAATATTTTTATAATGCTATCAAGGAATTCCGCATTCGGTTCGAGTGTTTTATTTTCGGCATAGTTTAATAGGAACAAAGTACTGCATTAAACTTACCGCTGGTATCGTTGATATCAAAAAATGAAGTAAACGGGTTGTTTTCAGAGACTAGACCATATCGAACTTCTCGAGGACTCCCCTTGTCGCCGTCTTCTGCATGAACTTGCAATATCTTTGAATTTCAATGAAAGTTATAATGAAAGGTTTGATAAAGACTTAAAGAATAATAAAACACCTTGTCGCCTGATAGTATACCGGGTGGTAATTTTGTTACTGGTGGCGCCAATGTAAATACAGGCGGCTGATCTTGTACGTCTTGCACAATGACAACAATTTCCATGCCTGCGATATTACGCCCATCTTGTCCAGGTTCAGCGTATGCATCCTAAAGTTATAAACGAATTCGAGATTAGGCATAAAAAGCTTCTCAATAACTCAATTTGGACGTACATTAGCCAGAATTGTTAAGTGATACATAGCTTGTTTCTCAAAATCCAAAGGTCCCAAAAGAAAAACGGTCCCTTCCGTTGTCTCAGCTGATATTATTTTTTGTCTTATAGCAAATAGTGGCGAACCCTAATGTTTAAAGACACATAGTAATTTATTTAATTAAAATCAAACACTAACTTACCCATAACTCGAGGTAGACTGGTTTTTGATAAAGTGGATTCTTCCGAGCAATAACATAATCGAGCTCAGTGCCTCGCTTAGCATCCTTCAAAAAAGATAATCACACAAAATAAAATATATTAGTGAAAACCATATAATAATGATTACGAATGGTATAAACTTGTAACTAATTTCTCTCTAGACCCTAAGCCGTCTGAAACTAAAAACCACAATCATTTTATTAGTTGTGACAAACTCACGATTGTTGACGTCGTTTTATTATCATAATAATAAGATAAACCAGAAGGAAAGCTGTAGTTGAGAAATCCCGTCTACAAGATACCCAGAGCCCTATACTTAACGTATACAGTCAGAGCAGAGTATGTGTGATTTAACTTCAATATCTCCGGTGTTTCTCAACCGGTTTTAATAAAGATTTCACAGGTCTTCACTTGTTTATCTATAGTTTCAAACGCTATTTAATCGCTTCGGGATGAGTGATCAAAAATATGAAATGAAACTTGTACAGTTAGACGAACGGGCATGCCTATATCGACTCGTCTTTTGATGTTGATCAAGAATATATATATATATATATATATATATATTTATGGGGTCTTCTGCTTTTACATACTTTTGCAGGAAACCATTTTACCTTTATTTTCCCCCGTTTTTAATAGGTTCAGAGTATAAAAATAAGAACAAATGCTCCTATTTTTTGATACTTTTCGTTCTTTTGAACAGCGTTGATTAAAGAACCGTTTGTTTACATTGGTCCATAATACAACAAATAACATAAAACTTAACTGCATACAAAATATGTTTGGCAATCAGAGAATTTTACTGTCGGTTACTTTTGAGTGCAACGATTTCACTTATTGTTTGATAGTATAAGTGTTGTACATTAAAAATAGGTAAGAATTTTAAGAGCTAGGATTCTTGAGAATTGGGAACTCACCTCAGGTATCATAATTATGCCCGGCTTATGTGGAAATATGAGGTCATGAGGTGTGCTAAAATTGGTGGCTGTAATTGAACACAATTGCGTGGTCATGCCACCATTTGTGTCCTTTACTGAGACTTGGAAGTCATAGTAGCGGCCTGGCTCAAGGCGTCGCTGCAAAACAACATTTGCCTGACAGACCGAATTGTACTTGGTGCATGGAAGCGATTCCACCTTGACGGTAGACGACGATGCATCGCCCATAAACTCAAAGGTCAATGGATAGTCGAACTCCTCGTCAGTTGCACGCAATCTGTAGATTACAGAGCCGACCTGTGCGTCGGCCGGTACCAGTACCAGTCTCATGCGCGTGGACGGGTCGAATTTGGGATCCACTCCGTGAACGTGATGTAGACACAGAATTCCAATTAGGAGGCTGATTGTCAGCAATCGATATGCGGTCATTGCGCTCAACCATGGGACAGACTGCATCGTTTGCCGGCAATGACGTTCTTGCTGTTCTTGGTGAAGCTGGGAGGTAGGTGGTTGATAATAGTAGCATTTTTCTTGCCTTTGCTGTGTTGCATCTACGTTTGAGTTGCTTGCGGCAGTTCTCAGACCGCATTGCGGCACATGTGTTATGTTGAGAGTTTTTCTGTGAAAATTGTTGCTACTGCTGGAAGCCATTGCTGTAATCAAAGACAGAAGGATGTTTTGTTACAAAAGGTATATCTTGTTGTGTGGTTTAATTGACCATTAGGATTTAGTCGATTTATATACAAATATTTGATTGTGTTTATCAAATATATCATAGCTACTTATTTCACAAATTTTGGATAAAAAAATGAATGTATTTTTTTTGCTTAAGAACTTTATCGTTGCAGCAAAAATCTTAATATAATTTTAAATGTTTAATCAAAGAGTATATAACTTTGAGATTGGTGTGTTTGAGTTAAAGTTTTATAGTCAACAACTTTAGTCTTTGATTTGACCATGTTTCTGAAACGTTGTTGGTTGAAACTTAGAAATTATTAAACATGTGTGTTAAATTTTCGGTTTAAAACCTCTCATTGGTAATAATCATAATAAAAGAAAATTACATTTCACATTCGAATCCGTTTGACTGCAGTCGTTTTACATGTTACACATAAAATATCTTCCTCGGATATTTCGATTATATTGCTTTGGAACTAAAGCATTCTATCTTACAATGGTTAGAAGCCCGTATAATATATTTACACAAATATATATAACAAATTTTGTGTTCGATTCTAGAAATTTTAACATGGATCTTAACGTTACTTTTGTGAAAAGCTTGCACTTATAGTAACAGATAATATACATATGATCTAGTTGATTTTTGGCTTTGGATATTTTGGTTATTGGCCCTTAAACTCGCTTGCAGTCGCAAATGGGGAAACAGCCAACTGTATCTGCAGCCGCAGCATCTGCATTTGTACCTCGTTTGATGCTGCTCAAACTGCAAACTCGAACTTAGTGCCAATCCGGTTTTGTGTGTCCGTCCGTTCGTCCGTCCCTCAGTCCGGACCAACTGTCTGGCTTGTGTATGTTTCTAGTTGCATTCGCGATTTTCCAGTTTGTGCAGCTGCACTCAGCGGCATACTCGTGTCCTTAACTGCAGCAAGCTCCAAGCGAATGACCAGTTATGTCAGTCGATTCGGATAGAGTCGACTTGAGGCGGGGCGAGCCAGCTTTGGCCAACCACCCTCGCACCCTCGTATTTGGCGCTATGTTGCTTAAATTTACGGGCCAAGCATGTTGCAATTTTATGTTTGGCCCGCATTTGGCTTAGAGCGGCTCCAATATTACATACTAACGAGTGAGCATTCGTAAGTAAATCGCCAGTCTCAGTCTCTGGCAGTCTCGGGCTCGGTTTCGGGCTCAGTGTTAGTTTCAGGCTGGTTCCCAGTTCCCAGTTCCAAGTCCCTGTCAGCAACTTTTCCGCGTTCGCTGGCTTGTAGGCTGCGGCATTATTGCGCAACAATTGTATCACACAATATTTGTGCCATTTGGTTTAATTTCTCTTAACACACATGTGAATACAAACAAGCAGCCGGACTACAAACTGTTGTAATAGTTTTTGTTGTTGTTGAAGTTGGGTTGATGCCAGGCAGCCGAAGCGCTCCAACAGTTCAGACTAAACTGTATTTTCTCACTGTTTTGTTTAAGTCAACATGAACTCATTAGCACTTAAAGAATCGTAAATAATAATTAAACATAAATTTAAAGTAAGAAACACTTTAAATACTGCATTTACATATAATGTATGCATTTTGAATTCTATATCCCTAATTTCTGGCGCACCTCTGGAGGATAAGTCATTCTGTACATGTATCTCCTGTTAGAAATGGCAATTGGAAATGGTTTTATACACTTGAAAAGTGGATATTTATTTTGTCATGAAATGTGTAATGCAAAGAAGGCAGCATATCCCAGCATGCCCATCTGTCCGCCGGTTTCTATGCTAACTTATTCTTAGTTTTTGAGCTATCGAGGTGTTACTTTGGTTAAAGATATTGTTTTGTTACATTTGGATCATTTTTCAAAATTTTGGTAGCTATACAAGATCTGTATAGAGATTTTTTATGTGAAAACTACATTGGCTTTGCAAGAGTATAATTATTATATACAGTATTAGTCGGTATGCCGCTTCGTTACTTGTATTCATTGTTAAAGGTAGAAAGCCAGCTCCTCTAGTCGAATAAGCTCGACTAAGTGAGAGCCTGAACCCTATATTTAGCTTGTTAAGTCAGTGCTTGCATGAATGTGTGTGCGTGCGCGTATACTGCATTTTTGACTTAACTTCAATATTCCATATCTCCGGTGTTTCCCAACCAAATGAAATACAAATTTCACAGATTTTCATTTGTTCGTCTAGTTTGAAACTTCCAAAAGCTTAAAACTTAAAACTTTTCTAAATTCAAGGTTTTATTGTTATCGATCACATATCGGAAACGGGAAGATTTATCGAAAACTTGGAAACTGAAAAACCTGAAAGCTCCACGGCTATAGCATGGCGGCTGTTGTCCCTGATCAAGAATATATTTTGTTGGGGTCGGAGATATTTTCTTCTGTCTGCTACATACTTTTGCACAAAACCATTATATCCTTTTTACCCAACAACGTAGCAAAAAATACTAGACTACTTATCGATAGTATTGATTTAATACTGTATGTCAGGTCAGGAATTTGTTTTGCCGGCGTAGACTTGAGAATTGCTTTTCATCGCTGCTAACGAGGAAACAAATTTCTCATTATTATATTTAATTTTTTTTTTATTTATTCATTCTATTTAGTTTTATGAATACTTTTTCTGCCAAAGGTCCCACAAAAAATCACAACTACATTTGTTTATTTTTGCGCCAACTGCTATAGTATATACAAATTTTAAACACATGCCTTCTACCGAGGCGAAGTCCCATGATTATATGTGTTTATGATATGAATATGACTGATGTAAATAAAAACTATATTAAATAAACCATTAAATATATTTGTAAATACGTATAAGACCTCCCAGTCGAGAAAATGGATAGAAATTTAAAATTTAAATCAAGGAAATATATGTTCATTTTTTGGGTATGCATGCAGTAAGATCCTATGATTGATTTGTAAAATCGCTCATTTCCTCGGGTTTGAACACAAGGGGACATCGAGTTTAAAAAAAATTGTCAATCCTTATATATAGCTCTGCAATTTTGCCAGCCAAGGTTACACAAAGTGGGTCAAAGTGGCATCGAGACCCTAAAGGCTTTCTAGAGAGCAGCTCCAAGACACAGCACATTTCTCAAGTCCAATTGAACAAAAAAGGTTCATAGCTGGTCGGAGATGGGAAGTTAAGTGGCTTGAATACTAAATAAAGCACAACTATGATAAGGACTGTACTTCGGTTACCTAAAAACCATAACTTTAACAATAAATTGGGCACAAGAGAGACATTAAATTAACCTTAGTGCTTAATTTGCGAATTTAGACGTTTAATATATTGTAACTTGTATACATTTTTTGATTAGAACAAAAGATAAGCTAATTTGCTAACAAGGAATTTCATAATATTTGTTTTTAGAGTAATGCCTATACAATCGAACTTTCGTATTTCAAACATCCGTACAGCGAAGTTTTCTATATAACGATCTTATTCTAAAACACTGAAGTTTGGTTCAATCAATTTGACTCTTCTTTTTTGGCCCCTGTATGTATTTTAATATTGAGAGCCATAACTCTTTCAAGATTCTGTGTAGGACGCTATAATGGGCTATTTTTAATTTTAATGCAACACTATGTTTTGTGTTATGAATAATCACTTAAGGCAGTTCCATTGCGTATTGGCGTTCTGAAATGTGCTCTTAGTTGTTGTGAAAATATTGCCAAGCACCTTTCAGAAGGACGTCTGTAACGCCATAATATTAATTTTTATGCTGTGATACCGAGGGTAAATAATATATTGGTTTTGTGCAATGTTTGTCATAATGTTATCGGACTAGATACATCAAATTTCCCAAAAATCTTTGACTATAATACGCCCAATGTGTGCAACGAATTTTAGAAAATTGAGGACTTGAAATTGATCAGACCTTATGTTTTCCATATTCTTACAGCTAATGTTACCAAACTTGGAGATCGGAGTGCTTATAGCGTCCCTCGAACAACTGCAACAATATTTGGATGCTAGATGCAGAAGATCGCAATATTTTGAAATCGGAAACGAATTTATCTTCCACAGTTCTTGCGATAAAGTTAGCAAATTTGTTGCCAAGTTAAGTGCCGATTTCTTTCAAAAATCTGCAACACATGAATAAAATCGACCATTGGATTTAAAAGTTTTGCAGAAAAAAGAATCCTGAAAATATCGTGAACATTTTTGTTTACAGTCCCTTAACAAAGAGTATATATTTTTCGGCCTGATCGCCCTGTTTCGAACTATATTTGAATGTTCTTCCTTGTGGCTTGTAGCCTATGTCTGGTCTGAGTCGCGCCAAAAATCGTGAGTTCGCTCTGCTCAAAAACAAGATTTTGGGCGTTGCTCAATTTTGAGGCTGACTTCGCGGTCGTTCAATTTAAAATTTTTTCGCATGCAGCAGCAGTTTCGTGAGCTGAGATGTTTTTTTTTTTTTGTCTGTTTTTCGGATTGCAGCTTTGCTCGGCTGTGTTTGCAACTAGCCAAAGTTGCATTCAACTAGAATGAAGGAAAAATGTGTTGCAAAAAAAGTTGAACCCGATGGCAAACTAATCTGCTTCACGACAATGGACCAGCCAGCAAGTCATATAGCTGGCAAGTTTTGCCTGGCAGGCAAGTAAGCAGCCAACGACAGACACAGTCTGCTTATACACTATTTTATTTTAGCCACACTCCCCCACCCCGCCCGTGATATGACCGTCCTTCACCATTCCTGTCCGTCCATGTTTTTCTGCCTTCACTTATTGGGATTGGTGGGCGCCGTCCGTCTTTGGATTTTGTCTTTCCGACTTTCAGTGCGTCTGGGGCACCTCGTCAGTGGGTTTATGCCCGTCTACTTTTCAATGTGAGTGTCTGTGTGTGTATACATATTTTTGTGCATGTTTATAGAGTACATGTGTGCTCAAACAGCTTTTACTACTGCAGCTGCGGGTGTGTTTTGGGTGTGCCATGTTCGAGTTTAACTTGGGTGTGCCTGACTAGGAAATATCCTGTTCTGCGATCTTGTACATTAATCTTAAGCAAATTCGTACATAAACATAAATGTGTATACAATTATGCTACTTATGCAAAAGGGTGTTATTTCGTGAAGTATGTTTAGTACTATTAAAGGACACACCCCATACAGTTTATAAACTGGTGTGTCCCAGCAGATAAGCAATCTTGGTAAAGCTTTGACATTATCAATCTATTCTCTCTTAAAAATTGGGAGAAAAATTAATAAATAACTAAACTGCATACTATATTATACAATATTATACAAAAAATAAATGTTTTTTTTTTTTAATAAAATGAAAACAAGAAAATAACAGCTTATGGTTCTCTTTTTATTCATGCGCCCACGTAGAAAACGGAGAACAAATCACCATATGCCTGGTTTTCGTTGAATCCAAGTTACAAATTATTATTAAATAGTAACATAAACGTTGTTCATTTTCCATTTTAACAAATAATTTTCTTAACCTTAAAAAGTAGATTCCACTTAATGTTAGAAATACATTTTTGATTTTTTTTGATTTGTAGTTACCGACTTTTTTTTTTTTAGCTGATAAGAAAATTCTACTTTCCGAAGAAAGCTTTCTAACTTGACCGGTCTATCTATCACATTAGAATATAATTCTGTATTCAAATATTTTATTTGGTAGTTCGACTTTTTAAATATTTGTAATTAAGAAGGTTTTGAAACATTCTGCCTGCCCAACATATATTAAGTATATATATAGTTGAGAAAGAATAAACTTCACCAAAAAAAGAAAATATTAACATAGATGTGTCGACTGCAATGTGTGAAGCACAGAATTTGAAAAAAATTCGGAGGAGTGCTAAGGATTTTAAAATATTTCTCGCACGGGTCATCAAACTTCGGCTACCGCAAACTTCAAATCATAGTCGAACTAGAAAAGATAAAATAATTTTCACTCTTTACAAGAGTTCCACGCGATTCCACACGGCTTTTATAATTAACAGCGTACACCTTAGACATGCTGCAAGCCACAAGCTACAATCTGAAGCTGCAGTTTTCAGTCGATTTTAAATGAAAAGCACAAACAATGCACAATATATGCACGCTGGGCCTGAGGGCCAAACCACGGGGGTTGGACCAGGTCCACAAAGTCACTCGATTAGTTTCGCTGCCAACGATGATGATGTTGGCTTCATCATCATCATCATCATCATCGTTGGTCGTCTCATGATAAGCATTAACAGACGACTTTAAGATCTACGCCAAGTCATCGCCAGCGTCATAGCCTGCCTTCCCCCTTAGTCAACTCCTTCAAGTACGTTCCCCCTCCCACTCGCACTCGCACTCGCACTCGCTTCTTTTGTCAGCTTTAAGTTGTGTGTGTTATCCGCTCGTCGTGCTGTCATTTTGGTCTGTCATGATGTTGTTTCTGCTTTGTTTCGGTTCTACAATTCGTTCCTTTTGCATCGGAGGCGGCATGTAGAATGGTCTCCACACCGTCGCCTTGCATTAAAATTAAGCAAAAAAAAAGAAAAAATAACAAAATGTAAATACAAGACTCACAAATGAATGCAATAACAGCGCAACGGCACAACCATCAACGAGCGTTATAAAAACGTGCGTGGGACTGCCAGCGGCAATGACGACATGACGACATGACGCTACCCGGTGCAAAGAGCCAAGTGGACAGACAATCTCTCTCTGTCTGTTCAATTCACAAGCAGTTTGTTATTGACCATGCTGATCGGCGGTGGATAGGGTTGGGCCTACTGGCAAACGAAGTCAACGTGCAAAACACTCAAATTGAATCTTGACTTTATTGGTATGAAGCCCTTTTGGAGAAGTTATTGCAAACATGAATATAATTGGCTTAATTTATGCGAATAAACTGACTGTAATTCAATAACTACGAATAGAATGATCTTATGTGTTCGGGGCTCTTATATATGAGCTTTATCAACAGCAAACAAGCTAAACTTAAATTTAGAGGAAAAAAAGATCCGTCTGATTTATATTAATCTAATGACCAATGTTAAACTTTTCAAATATTTTATGAATTTGAAACTTAGCTTTTTATAATGATTATTAAGCTTAAGAACTGAAAATAACTTGTTCATCTATATAAATAAAAGGTTTCCAGCTAACTAGAGATAGAAAATTGTTGAAATAAAAGAAAAACAATGCAACACATAATTCAATATAATATATATATATAATACAATATAAATTAAATTTTTGTTTTTTGGTCTATTCGGTCGAATAAACATTTACAAAAAAACTTATAGAGCAGTGGATAACCAATGAATATGGTATTAGTAACAAAAAAAATACAAAATTCTTGACTGCTTCTCAACCTTATTTTATATGTCTAACAAAGTTAAAGCTCGATGTAAGTTATATATTGCCAAACTAAGATATATACAAAAATTTGTATACTCTGAACCAATGAAATGGGTAAAATGGTTTTAAGTGGTTTTGAGCAAATGTATGTAACAAATAAAAGTTAGCATCTTCTTCGCCCGAAAGGTATACATTTCCGTTATCAGCATCAAAAGCCGAGTTGATAGTCTCCGTCCGTCGGATGTGAGATCTCGACGTTCCCAGAGACTGAAGAGCAAGAGTCTTCAGATATTGAGTAAAAGCTCTCTTAGCAATAGAAAATTAACTTTGTTTTAAAGCAAAGATATTTCTTTCTGTTTCCGATGTACAAATGTTATCGCTAACAATAAAATTGTGAAATTTTTTATGTAAATCGGTAAGTTAAGCATGCTTTATTTATTTATTCGTGTTCACGTGCGCACACAGGCATACTACGAACAAGGGTGCGGGTTTCTCCTAGTCGGGATTTCTTGTTAAGAGAGCCTGCTAACCGTCCTGAATTTTGATACAAACCGCTGGAAAATGGTCCCACCCACTCACTATCTACAAAAGTCGGATGAGAAAGATTTGGAACATTGAAGTTGAGTATGTAGTTTGCGGTATGCGCGTACACACAGACACATATATATATACTTACAAGCACTGACTGTACGCGTAAAGTGTAGGGTTCAGGGTATCGTCTAGTCGGTATTTCGCGACTAGAGCTATCTTACTTGTTTTGATTGCTTTTGGCGCTTACGTTCTGTTTGCGGTTAGGGCTCGGAAATTAGAAGGCATCGTGCATAACTGATTATGTTGAGTATGTAAGTGAGCTTCTTGCTATTTTATTTGAAAACTGGCTTTCGTACTTGATAATTCATTATATAAAGTATATAAAACTCAAACGGTTTAAGACAATTTTCTTTGCCATGCATTTGCATATGCATATTCGCATAAATAGGGTGTACTTCGCAAACATTTTAATTGCGTATACTCATATATATAGTTATAAATTATTTAATTCACAGAGCAGAAGTGTTTTCAACAATTTTGTTTAGTAACCTGCAACTCGATCATAAGTAGTAAATAATAATAAAATTAAGCATGACACTTTTTACTTTAGAGCTTTTCTTTTATTGAAGATTTTTTGCCAGGGCTGAAGTTAATTTATTAAAAGAACATGCTGTTGGTAGTTCTTTGATAGTGGTGCTTATGACAGCCAATTTGATATAAGCCTTGCATAAGTTATTATTCATTCTGCGGCGTATCCGGCTTGCAGCTCTTATTTCTTGTCTCCTATGTTAGCGGCGTAATACGGACGGCAAAAGCAGAAATGAAGACATGGATTAATTGACTCTGCTATTTTGGTTTGCCTGCCACATACAGTTGCACAACTTCATTTTACACTTTCTACCTATTTTTGAATGATAGCTCCCTCAATATACTGAAATACCATTACACAAAAATTAAAAAAAAATATTCATTGCTTTTTATACCAAACTTTAAGATATTATGTAGGGACAAAAAATAAATATGCGGATATTAATGATGAAATCTTAGTTCGGTTTCGATGACCCGAAAAATTTCGCACCGTGTTATTGACAGAAGTTTTTAATGCGAAGTCGACAAAAAATAAAAAATAAAGTTTGTATGCTAGTTACGTTTTATACCCTGATCGCATTAAAAATGGGAAAAAAGGGTATAATGGTTTTGTGCAAAAGTATGTAACAGGCAGAAGGAAGCATCTCCGACCCTATAAAGTATATATATTCTTGATCAGCATCAACAGTCGAGTCGATATAGCCATGTCCGTCTGTCCGTCTGTCTGTCCGTATGTATGAACGCGTCGATCTCAGAGACTATAAGAGGTAGAGACTCCAGATTTGGAACTTAAGCTCGCCTAATCCCTAGGCAGTACAAATTTATATTCGATTTTCGATAACTCTTCCCGTTTCCGATATACACATGGGATCGATAACACCAAAATCTTGAACTTGCGGACATTGAAGTTGTGTATGCAGTATGCGCGTACACACACCCACACATACTTGCAAGTACTGACTGTGCGCGTGAAGCATAGGGATCAGGGTATCGTCTAGTCGGATATCTCGACTAGAGCCTTCTTACTTGTTTAATATTGGCTTTTTCTGTATATTGAAGAACGGAGTTCGATATTTTTTCATAAGTTTGTAATTTTTAATCGTATTTTTGGTTTTTTGTTTTGCTTCGAAACCTGGAATGCCTTGCTTGCAATATATTGTTGCCATGGACTGCCAGCTGTTTGCGTTATCGCTGGATTTCAACCATTTTCAAGCACCCCAAAAGCTTACTATATGAAAAAGTTTGTGAGCTTAGCGAATAAATTGTTAAATGCCGGAAGAGTGTCAGTTTTGCCACTGCGGCATCTAAAGTGGGTCAGACAAGGCCGATTTCGACTGGTTTTTTGTTTGCCTTTACTTGCGGCACGCAACATACAACATATAACATACATCAAATGCTCGAGTTCGACGTTTGCACATTCAATGTATGTTTGCATGAACGGAATAGTAAAATAAACAGTTACGTTTTAAGTTTGCTGTCATTTTCTGCGGCCGCTTTGATTATTACGTGCCCAATATTTAGCGTGTATGTATATGTGTGAAGTTAGTGTGTGGATGTGATTTTCAATAATTTTAAATATGCACACGGGGATTAATGAAACATGACAAATACCGATACTTAATAAAGCGTAAAAACAGTTAAGCTCAATTTCAAGAACACAATTATACGATAAAACCAAGATCTCTCTCTCACTCATGTAGACGTTTCGTAATGATTAAATTACATAAGATATCAAGCCAAGCATGGAGGATAGCCATTATTATTAATTGATTTTTTAAAGATTATAATATGTATGTATGAACATATATATCTGTTATAAGTATGTAGCTCGCATAATGCAAACCTTATTATCGCATATATTTTAAACATAGTCAAACATTAAATCACATTAATTAAGCTAAAGTGCTTTAAATCTTCTTTGATCATTATTGTGTCAATAGCAGTTTATTATAATATAATAAAAAAAGAAGTCACAATCACTTCATTCATAAAATAATGCTAACTATTCACTTATTTTTACCGATTTACAAATCTTAAGAAATAATTAGTATGTGTTGCTTGCTTAACAAACTTAAACTGCTAGTGACCAAGATTGCAGCAGTAAGTCGCACATTTACCGGTTTAGCGGACATTCGCAGCGCGAACAAATCAGATTACAGTCGTTGACATCACATTAGGCCACTGCATTTAAAAGAAATATAATTCCACTCTTTACTTTTTTGTAATTATTAGTGTATGCTAGTATTTTTGTTTTCATAAGATTCACTTTCATTCACTCCGCGCCACTGTTGTGTATACATTTATTAACTTCAATATTTAGTTTTAGCTTTTGCATCAAATCGATGGCCCCCGAGCCTATTTTATTAAGTCTTAGATGCCAGACCGCGATCAGATTGTTGTTTTGCGCGTCGTTGTTCAAATGGTACTAGAAGCAAATCGGGCATAAAGACCAAACGGGCGATGCAGCTAAACCCGAGCCGAGCTGCCATCGTCAAGAGAACGCTCATTGATCGCACACAAAAAGCCGGTTTTAATATGCACAAACATACATACATACGTATATATATATATGTATATATGTATATATTTATACATATATATGCATGGGTTAAGTGGATAGCAATGATGGCGTTGCGCTCTTTTAAATGTTTGAGTGTTAACCGTTGACCGGCGCTCTTTGCCGATGGCACATTTTGCGAACCAGTTCTTTATTTTGTTCTCTTAGTTTGACCGATCAGCTTCAAGCTATCATTTCGCAAGCTGGCAAGTAAAGCAAAAAATATGACATGTAAGAATAGGCGTCAACACTTAATTTATATAGTAACCTAAGTACATAATACGCTTAAAATAACTGTTTATAAATGACAAGATTATATAATTGCTATATATTAAACTAACATATTATGTACAAAAGCTTTGAACGTTATTAGATCTCAATGTATTCAAACAACAAGCTCTTATGATTATCATTTATTTTTTTCCAAGTAAAAAGTGTAACTAAAGTGTCTATTTTAAAATTTGCTTTAAAAAAAGCGCAGTTACTTCATGTACGTCAAATAAAAACCATTCGAAAAAGTTTTGACAATGCTTTGATTATATTTTCTTTCATTTTTTAGTTTAGGCATTTTTTTAGGTGCAGTATTCTTTATTTATTCTTATTAAAAGTTATTTATTAGATTTAAAAAATATACGAAGTTCCTTCGGATTAGTTTTTCTTAAAACTTGGTTTAAATCTCATTTTTATAAAACACATCAGAAATAAATGTATTAACTAAGCTCAATGGTATTCTCTAAGGTAAAACTTCATTAGAAAAAGCTTATGTACGGTTCTCATGAATGTTTTAGTTGTTTTGCCGAACACATTTATTTGGGAGCATAAGAGCATGTCACCTGATAAGATAAAGCACCAGTTTCACTGATGTACATTTTATTTGCATACAAAAATTAGCTGTTGGTCTTGGGACTAATCGCATAAAAACAATAGTGAACAGCAAAACAAAGTGTTTCTTTTGTTGCCTTCTTTCAATCGGAACATTTATCGTATCCATCACTTCCTTAGGTACCAAGCTATTCGTTTGGCAAAGACGAATGGACATTGTTATTGTCGAGCTAACAAAAGCAAATTGCAAGGTCGGCCGAAGAAGCTTGATAAAAGTGACAAAAGTGTTTTAACAATTGATTTTGGAAATTTCTCTACGGAACATTAAATACAAATAAAAAATTTGTTTTGGAAAACTCTGTTTTAAGTTAGATTTCCATTACGATGTTCAAGGTATAAACAAGTAAGAAGGCTCTAGTCGAGAAATCCCGACTAGACGATACCCTGATCCCTATACTTCACTCGTACAGTCAGTACTTGCAAGTATGTGTGTGTATGTGTACGAGCATACTGCATACACAACTTCAATTTCCCATATCTCCGGTGTTTCTTAACCGATTTCAATAAAAATTTCACAGATTGTCATTATTTTGTCTAATGTTTCAAACGCCGTTTCAGTTTTGCAAATTCAAGATTTTGTTGTTATCGATCCCATATGTATATCGAAAACGGGAAGAGTCATCGAAAATCGAAAACAAACTTGTACTGCCTAGGGATTAGGCGAGCTTAAGTTCCAAATCTGGAGTCTCTAGCTCCTATAGTTTCTGAGATCGATGCGCTCATACATACGGACAGACGGACGGACATGGCTATATCGACTCGGCTGTTGATGCTGATAAAGAATATATATGGGTCGGAGATGCTTTCTTTCTGCCTGTTACATACTTTTGCACAAAACCATTATACCCATTTTTCCCATTTTTAATGAGATCAGGGTATGAAAATCGAGTTGCTTTTGTTCCACTTATTTCTTATATTTCCTTGTAATTGTTTAATAATTTTTATATTAATAAATATCAATATTCTTTTTCTGATATTAGACATATGCGGTTAGAGCGCACTGTCTCTGGCCTCCTCGTAGTCAACGAGAGTTTTCAGGTTCTCATCCCGTATTTGGAAAGCATGAACAAAATACTTTTCATTCAATTTTTAACAATTAATCGTTTAAAATATTATTTTCTGACATTTATACTTGAAGCATGGAGTAATTGTGTCAGTTGACATTACGAGCATTAAGTCTGATTTCATAAATTTATTTTTCAATGTTGCCTAAAATATACTATACTAATGTAAGTTAGCTGCAAAAAGACAGGAAGCTGAGATGGAAAAGTAGTTTTTTATTAAAAAAATGAAGAAATGTGAAAAACTTTCATAAAAATATTTGAATGAATCTTTGTGGGATTGTGGAACGAGAATGTTGCTTTAAAAAGTACAAAAGGCAAATACTCAAAAAAATTATATAACGTTTTTTTTGTTAACTTATTGTATTAAATATAAACAAAAGTTATCAAAACAGTATCTTAAAGGTTAAAAAATCCTTAGGAACGAGAGTTGTCCAAGTCCACAACAAGGTAATACCACAGGAGAGCTAAGTTCGCTACCTTGGTATATAGCTGGACAAAAAGCCTTCCTGGCGCAAACACATACAGATTATGACAGCAAAAAGACAAACTCAACTGGAAAGCAATCAGAAAAGCATAATTTTGCCCACGTGGGTATATGGGATACAATTTAGGGGCACTGTTGGATTAAAGCGTTCTGCAATATAAAATGCTTCGAGACATCTCCGGTCCTTCATAGTTTTTAAGCAATTTGACACTACACGATAACTTAAATTTGACTAGGTATGAAGCAACTAGTTAGACATACTAGTCGGTAAAATGACCGACAATGGTCTTCAAATTTAATAACTTAATATGAATTTAATTTTTTTTGCGTCTGTTTTTTATTTAAATATTTTATAACTTTTGAGTAGGCTTATCGGCTTATCATCAAATTGGTCAAAAACAGGGGGTAAGAGCAAGCACGAAGAGTAGAGTCCCAATTCCATAGGATACGCCAACTAATTTTGAATATTCACTGACTGGATTTTCGTTGATAATATCATTGAATAAAGCAATGACAAATAAACAACTGGATTTTATTTAGGCAGAAATTTTTAAATTGATTGATTAGGATTAAATTGATTTTAAAAGTTACATTAAACTTACAAAAGTACACTATTAGCAGATGAAGTCTATAGATCTTGTTGATTTGTTGCACAGTGTTATTAAATTCATCGAGGGCGGCAACCTAAACCGGTTTACTAAGGCCCGAGTCCAAACCAGTACAATCCACAGATGTTGAACTCATTTCTCATATTAGCCTTCGTGCAACAAATTTTCAATTGTTGTCGAATAAACGTATATTGGTAAAAACATCGCAATGGGATCATTTGTGGGAATTCGAAAAAACACAAAACTTTACAAATTTGAACTGAAAGTATCAAAAGGATAGTTTTCGAAAGTTCTTGTAGCAAAGCGCTTGGCAAAAATTTCACACCAAAATTTTTTTTCCCCACACATATATTTTGTTAGGATTAACAAAAGCAAACAGTTATTAAGTGTTCTTTATTCATGCAATGAACATTAAATATCTCCACAGAAACGCGTTATCAGGTCAACTAGGTAGTAATAAGTTTGTATCTTTTTATACCCCAATAAACAATGTTGGTGTATAATTTTGAGCATTGTCCCTAATGACCTTAATGACGTTTTCAAGTAAATAACGGACAATTGCTTATGTACATAGCCTTGACCTACAGCTTTCCAGTCAGTTTTGACATATAGTCAGGGTGTCGTAGCTTTTACTGCGATGGCGCAAAATGTTGCTAATGTCTCAGAGAACATAGTTCAAAAGCTGGATGCCTTTGGAAAAGTCACCTTTCAAAACTACACACGCACTTAACACTTAATGGAACGATACGATTAAGGCTTAGTTTTGGCGAAGCCCCAAAGACATTTTTATTAAACATAACAGCTTCAAAATCATTTGGCAGTAAAATTCCCTAGTGCATCAGCTGACCAATTAAGACTAACTTTTTCAACTTCTTGAGTTGTTTAGTAATTGAAGTTGCGAAACTTGATGTTCGATTTTTGGCCACTAAGAAAAAGTATCTTGGTGGAGCTATTATTATTTTCACAGCGGTATATTTAATGTGTAAAGAATATGTTGAACATTGAAGAATTTAGCACACAGAGTGTAAAATGAAAGCTTTAGTTTACATGTAGACACTTTACTACACTTTATTAATTTATACATATATGTACATACGTATATAAACATCCGCATTGGCGTAATTCTTTATGTTACTTTAGGGGCTTTGTAGAGTGTTGGACAAAATAAACTGTTTTAAGTCAGATAAATTTTGACTCAGATTCCCCATTGCTTAACTACCCAAATTACACGCAACCAAATGGTCTATTTTGATTTAGGTTAATTGCATTGCTTGTTCGGAAGTCTCATACATACATTCATACTGTGTACTTGCATACATACACATAAATGTACGGTAGTAAGTACTTCGGCTGAAACCAGTTTATGCATTTCAATATATTACCTATTTTTGTCTTGACGGGAAGATTAAAGGTCAGCACACTAAGATACATATTGGGTACAATAACCTCGGGTAGTAAGTATGTGTGTTATTGTACATTTTTCAATTGAATCAATAAAACTTAAAAGTGTCTTCAGTCAGGAGAAAAAAAAATGTGTAAAGGGAGAACAAACTCCCGGCAATGCCTAAAACAATCAAATTTGTTCTTTGTAAGTAACAAACACGGTAAGAAAGCTTTCTTCGGCACGCCGAATTTTATATTTACTTAATCTAATCTCGCTGGTATCGACTAATAATGTAACTGTAGCAAAACGAAGACCCTAACCAAAGTTTAAGCTCAAAAACAGACGAATCGACAAACCGACGAACAAATTAACAGGATCAATATATATACTATATATATATATATGGAGCTTACGATGCTTTCTGCTATGCGTTATTCATTTCATAAACAATTATTAACTATTTTAACAATTTTGTTGTCTTGTAAATATTTTAAGTATAACACGCATTTGAAGTTTGATTTAAATATTAAACATTATCAATGGAGAAAAATAACCGTTAACCACCCGAATTAAGCAACTCATGATTTAAATTTGCATTAAATATATATGTACTTAAATTTGTACAAGCACACCATCGGTTTTTTGGCCTGAAAATTATTTTAAGCAGAACTTTAAGAAACTTCACCAGTTTGCTTCTCAACCAACCTCTAGCTTAAAAACTCAAGCATTTCCTATTTTGAAGACCGCTGATGATGTTGAGGTCGGCGTGAATGAAATGGACATGTCAATTAAAAAGTGGAAGGTTTGGAATTTGTGTATTTATTTATTTGCACCTCGCCCTAATTTTGACATTTTCTGACAAAAAGATGGAAGATATTATGAAACTTTTAAATGTCTAGCTTTAAGGGCGTGGATTCATTAATTACTAATTACCGACTATGTTAATATTTGATTACAAATAATTGAATGCAGTTTAATTAAGTTGTATCCGTTATTTTTATTGTCAACTCCCAAAAAGTGTTTTATTCTACTTACGTATAGTATAACTCAAAGGTTAATTTGAACCATTTTTTGTTGTTTTGTCGTTTTTATTATTTTTTATTTTGTGCTGCCGAATATCATGTTTTAACGCGTATTCATTGATTAAACCAGCTAATTATATCATTGCGTGTTTTTATCGAATCAATTAATTTAAACGTATGAATTGTATTCTCATTTAGCGCACCAAACTATAAGACACATTTTTTATTAGAATTCGATTTAATTTTTTTATTTTATCTTGTTGTTGCTATTAGAAAAGAGCAAATTTCACTTTATTTTTTTTAGCATGCGCCATGGTTAAATAATTTACCATTAAACACAAACTCTTGACCACGTCTTAGAGACTGCGGTTCTGATTTGCGTTTGAACAGCTTTAACGAGAGAGAGCTAGTGCAGAATGTTTTATATTTCTAGTTTTGGGAAGCCCGTAGCGTGGTGTCCTAGTCAACGAATACACTGGAATGCATTGGAATGGCCATGGCTTTCAAAGTTGATAAGAATTCTAATTAACTTATTACTCACGAATAGTTTGTGGACTGACTAACGTTTTGTTAGTAAGAAGTTGTTTTTCGATCAATCATATTATTTTCGAATTTCTTTCATCCATTTTATTTTTTTTACAAAGAAAAACCTATATCTTGACAGTGTTTAAACACAAGGACAATATAAACATAAACGTTTCCAGGAAATATTTTTGAAACACCCTAACAGTATTTGCATGTTCAGCTCTTGTAATGACCTCTCTGGCTCTCGCCGTAAAGTCTAGCACCATGGTTACCAGTACTGGTCAAAACAAGTAACTGGACTTTCCATTGATACGAAGGATGGCCTGAACTTTAGCCTAAGGGCCGACCACTAACCAAAGGTCCGAGTATAAATATTGTGGTGACGAATAGAAATTATTGCTCTTGTTCCACACATTCAACATTTTAGTCCAGCTCAAAGCCTAATACGAAAAAAAAACTACTTCATATTCGTTAACTGTATAAAGTGTTTGTATTGCTGTGGTTTTTTCTGTCCGCTTTATGGGGATTTGACTTGTAAAGGTTTCATTTGCATGCTTAAGCTATTTTCGGAGGGAAATGTGTTGATTAATTGTATGTTTGCCGCAACTTTATTTCATGGCCTATCCACACAAGCCATATGCCGCGAAATTCAAAATTATATTCAGTTTCAATGAAATAATTAGTTTTGCTTTTATTTGGGGGGGGGGGGGGGGGGGGAATGTTATATTCATTTAGAATGTGTTACAAATTCTGACTTATAATATATTTATATAATATTTTTTTATATAGTACAACTAAGTTATTTTTGCATTCACATGCTAGCAGACAAAAATTCAACAATAAATTTGTTTTTCTATACCTAAACTAATTATATAGAGGTAAAGTTTGTAAGGTTGTACCCGATTTTCCAAGTCAGCGACATCAACGCAAATGACATTGATGTTAACAAAGTCCTTGTTCGATGATGTTCGAACCCATATAAACGGAAACTAACAGAATATTTTGTTCAGTCAAGAAGCGCGTACGTTCTTGCGTAGAGATGGGTGAAGAGTAACTACTAGTCCAGCACTCTTTACTAGGACACTTTTACTTTTTGATTTTTTTGTTGTTTCTGTAGGTCACAACTATGATGCATTTATCAGATCAAACTGTTCGCGTGCTACATGCCATCGCAATAAATAAATAAAAAAGTGTTTTTGCCGAGAGTGCTTGACTAGGAAATACTCTATTCGAAATTATACAGGCGAAATATTTATAAAGACTGTTGGAAACAGGATGTTTTTAAACTAATTTATCTCTAAGTCTTTTAGGTTTTTGTACTTTTTACTCGTAAAAACAACAATACCTTAAAGTTCTATAATATATAAAAGAACATAAAAAAATTGTATAATAACAGTGAAAGCTATTGTCGTGAATGTAAATATCATATAAGGTTTGCTAGTTTAAAGTTTTTGTAAGTACTTAAAATGTACATTTTGTTTTGATATGTATGTGCAAACATTGATTAACACTGAATCAATATTGAGATATCCATTTGTGAGGCACTTCAGTTCATTTAGAACATCAGAATAATTTAGAATTTTAAAACAAACAAAAAAATCAAAATTATACAAATTAAATAAAATATTTGGGGATTTTCTTTTATTAAATTAATTTTTTCCACATTGAGAGCACATTTGACTTAGAATTTTTTAAATGATTCGCTGTATTAAGCATTAAAACGTTACTGTACGTTTACAACATTCGTTCTTAAAAACTATTAGTACCAGCACGCACCTAACTTAACCACGGCTAGTGGGCCACAAACACGAATGTGACACAGGTGACCAAAATAATACCCACAATACATACATACTTATTTATATGTATATGCATTTACATGTTGTAAAAGATGAATTGTGTTTGTTAAGGATGATTTCATGATTAACATAATGTTAACTGTTCATACGCACTTGTTATATGTCTTATGTTTATATGCACGTTAAAGGAAATATATCGGCTAAGTTCTGGCTGCAAGCCTGTTGAAGTCTACTTGTCCATCGCGCTGAAGATGACATCGTCCTAGGTGTCGTATAGTATTATAGCGGGAGAACAGGAAATATCGGAATCCTCGCACTTAAACGCTTTGCGTCCCGGTGAAAAGTTGTAGTTAAAATTTGTGAACGGTTTCATTTCGATTTAAAGCTCTTAGTTAAGACTGAGTAACTGTTAAATGGGTTTTTGAGATTTTACGACCGAGCTTATAAGGAAAACCACCGTCGCTGACCGATCCATGCTAACTGCCGAACGCAACAATATTGAATTGTGCATCTGCAAATTTTCGAAGTTCATGTACACACACTCCACACGACTCCCATGTCCGCAACGTTTGCTTTGAGTTTCACGTGCTGACTGTCAAAGTAAATAAAAATAACAAAATCGCTTCACCTGGCACCTGTATCCTGGCAACATTCATTAAAACACCTTGCACGACCCGCAGTTGATTTGGCGGCAGCGCACGCTGAACGCTGAACTCTGCCGAAATTTTATAGTAAGACGCTTAGTCTGGCCAAGCCAGGTTCCCATTTGGTGAAGCTTATTAATATCCAATTCAATTTTTGGCCCCACATTACAGAACAGCGCTCCCATGACAAACCTACACCAAACCAATCACTTGAAATCGTGCAAAATATTAATGATCCCGTTTGTTTATTGAATTGCAGTCCAAAAAGTTTTGGCACGGACGGAAACCATGTCCAGCACTTTCATTCCCCAGCCCCTATTTAGTTATTGGCCGCAAGCTGATACGCATGTGAATGTTGAAGCGAGTTGAAAGCAAGCACTTTCGTTGAAGTCGTTGACGGCAACGGCAACGGGAACGGGAACGCCGATGTCGTCTGTCATAACGTGAATATTGCGAAGCCGACGCCCGAAAAGTTAAATAGCTTCTGTCAATATTCTGTCAATGGGCACATACATATTTGCAATGCCAAGTGCCACAACTGGGAAGTTGTGTATGTGCATTAGGGTGGTCGTTAATAATTGAAATCTTTGTGCCGGCCCCTAAAAAGTTTCTTTAATGAAAATACACTAGTGGCATTTTATTAATCCTAACTTACATACTTATATTAAATAGACTCTGCTACTTGGGTTTTCCGTTTTGTATATTTGATGGATCGTTGACCTGTGAAAATCAATACACTACTTTTTTATTAAACATGTGTCGACTAGAGCCTTTATTGATTCCGCTTAGCCATATTGAGAAAATATTTGAGCTAAAAATAAATATATATTCTTGGTGTGTGGGCTTTTATTAAAGTATTTTAAAATTTTTTGGCAGAATTGTTTCTCTGCTGAAAGCTGCACAAAGAAAAATTTATTTTTTTAAGTTTTGGAAAACAACCAATATGTTCTGAGATCTTTTGTATGAAACGTTCAAAGGTGTCTAAATTTTTTTACAACCCAAATAACGATGTTTTTTTTATAAAGATCCATGACCCATGTAGGTATACTAAAAATGAATTTATTTTTTTCAATACAACGATTTTAACACACATTTTATTGTCTTGGTTACTTAAATGTAGGGGGAGCAGATGTGGAATTGAATTAGCGTTGGATAACCTTTAAAAGTTGGTATTTAAATTCTTAAAATTGTGAATCAGCTATCTATACAACAATTTTCTAGCTTTTAAATTGTCACTGATATTGATTAATCTATTTGCATCTCGAAGTGACTTGATTAAGTACGGAAAGCTAACTAAATTTAATTATACTTGAATTAATTTAAGACTAATAACGGATTTTTCTCGATGAGTAAGATATTGTTCATTTAGTGACAGGCATGCCAATTAATTTGAGATTTTAAGGAAATACAGGCTACAGATTCAATGTTACAACACATATCATAACCTCATTCAAAAGTTATTTGATTTCCTCTTTTTGATCTGCACAGGCAATGATATATTTTATAAATAAAATAAATTTTTCTGTTAACTGATGACTACGTTAATTATTGTTGTCACGTGCACCATGTACGGTCATATTTACATTTGTTGTAAAACCAACGGGACATCCATTTATTTTTCCTCGACATGTTTTTAGTTTCAATATCGAAACTAAAAGTTCGAAAATCATGCTGAAAATAAAACGGCTTAACATAATATGATAAGAAACGTTTAATTATATTTACTATCGGCTTTGGAAAGATGCGCTTCATATCAGTGCGGTGCAAATGCTCATCGTGGGCGCTCTGAAGCAATTCATACTCCGTTCCACTCATACATGGCAGACATAAGGTGCATTCTTCCTTATTGCAGGATTTGTTGCAATCGTTGTTTTCACAATTATTTAGCCCGGTTGCCAAGTTTTTATCAGCAGTGACTATTTCAGACAGGCTATAAGAAATGTAAATCAAGTCAAATGAATTTTGTGTTAATTTTTTATCGATGGCATTACGTACGTGGAACTAACGTATCCTAATTTAGTGACGGGTCTTATGCCCACCAGGTTTAAGGTACTGTAAAGCACTTGTTCGTACAAAAGAGCGTTTGGTTTGAAATGGGCAGACGACAGATTTGGTGACATGTTGGCTTCCATTAGGTGTACATTTAGATCCTCGTCAATAATAAGGTCAAAGCGTAAAAGATCGAAAAAATTATGCCTTTTATACGGACGTAGAGTGTTGATTATATCTTGCTCTTTGCTTAAAATAGTTGTGCGTATTATATTTTCGACTTGTCCCCAAATTTTCGATGGGTCCATGGATTGATCTCGAACATACGCCTCAAAAGCGGCACGCATACTGCCACCATATGTGTTATAATACTTTCTCAGCGACGGAACCTCCCATGTGGGTAAGTAATTGTCGGCAACAACATATTTGTCTTGGTTTTCGGCATCAAAGGGATAGTACTTTTCAGGACAATAGCGAAACAGAACATCGCCATTATAAATATAGATGCGCAATGGATTAATAGATGTGATCACAACATATACGCCGATGTCAAATTTATAGCCATCGACCAAAAATGGTTTTTGAACAAATTCCTGTATGAACGAATCGTTTGACTGGAAATCAATCTCGTTTGGTGCTCGAACTTTGATGTGCCTATGCTCTGTGTGCTTCTGCACGAAGAGTGCATCTGGATGCTCGGCTGCGTACTCTAAAAATTCATCTTTTTCATTTGGTAGGCGAAAAGCACGTGGCAAAAATGGTAGTTGCGTCGTACACAAGTCCACTTTATATGTTAAATAACCACAACCTGGCCAATGGTTAACCAATTGATGTGCACCCAGATTCTTAAGGTTTGGGAATCGACCAAAAGGAAAATCGTGTGCCCACAATAAGTCCCATTCATCATCTAATTTAACTCGCTCATAACCGAATCTTTGCAAAAGGTCAAAAACGTGGACCAAGTGTTCCTCTGTAGGGCTTATACCATAAACTGAATAAGTACGTCGGGAAATCTGGCTCTTTTCTGTTGCATTATGTGGGTATGCATCTTTCTTATTTAGTTTTATATTGTAGTAGGGTAGAAGTTCTATGAGTACAGCGGTAAGTACGGTTGCCGTCAAGAAAAACATAACTGCACGTAGTGGTATAGTGCCTGAAGAAAGTGACATTTTAGTTGGTTGTTTGGATGACTGAGAAAAAGAAAGTTTGCTTTTATAATTATTTTCCGAAAATTTTAATAAATTACATTTTACGCACCTTTATATCATTGTTGAATCTATCGCTATGTTCGGCATTTGCGTTTGAAGCCATTTTACAGCTAAAAAAAAATGCTAACACTTTAAACTTAAACTTCTACAATTTAACTACAAAAGCCACTAGTCAACAATTTTCATAAAATAATAATATACCATTCACATTTTTTACAGAAAATGTCAGCTGCTGTTCTTCTTCTTTAAGTATGTTATTTCTGTTTGTTTGGCGCGTATTCAAATTTTACTTTTATAGCAGTACTAGCTGCTGTTCTTCTTCTTTAACAATGTTTATTCTCCACGAATGGTAGAAAACAAAATGTGCTTGTGAAAAATTTGATTCATTCTTTTTAAGAACAATGTGTAAACTCAATATTTGTTTTGGCTTTAATACCGTTTCTGCTAAAACCGGTTATATATATATAGTAGGTACAGCACGATACTTTGAGCTTTATCGATGATTTGTAAATAACAGAGGAATTACAGTGCTGTTAATGGGCGCGTTTGGTTGGCGCGTAAAATCCGCTGACAGAAACAAATCAAAATTATTTTTAAAAAAATATACTTAAAAATGGTAAATAAAAATGTACGCCCCAAAATGTAGCAGAACACTTTGCTATAATAAGATTACAGCCCATTCAATAGATCAAAATCAAACGAAATGCGTTAAAAAAAAAATACTAAATATAAAATAATGTTGACCACAAAGTGTGTTATAACACAATGTAAATACAATTTGACACATTAGATACATATAGTACACCTTTCGAACTAACAAACCAAATTTTTTGATTGTAGTTCAATTATTTGTATTTGAATTCTGCAAATTATATAAAGTGACGCCAATGATTTTGCAAAGATGTCCAAGCGTGTACGGGATTCAGAAGAGATCAAAAAAAGGTTTACACTTAAAGCTTTATTTAAGAAGGTTGTCCGAGGAGTCATTATTAACAGCCAGTGGCTTGAATTGGACGATGATCCAGCAATCATGTCGAGTCCACAAAAAAAAATTAAATTTCTGACTCGTGCATACTCAAAAGTTAAAATTGGAATGCTAACAGCAGCTGTAAGTAAACCGTAACATTTATGCTAATTGAAAAAAACTTCGTTCAGGACTTATTCTTTAGTTATCTCATACGCAACCTCATATTTTGAATACAGTTTCTTTATGACTCTCAATGTAAACGTTGATTGGGGAGAAGCTATTGAAATTTAATAATGCTGATATTCAAACAATTGTTTTTTTCTGGACACTTTTAACTAAATATTTGCTAATTTTGTTAATTCTGTTTGTAATTTCATTATGTGAATCCAAATGGGAGACCGGTAAAATATGTGTTGTGGTGTTTAAAAAAGGTTATTTGCTTTAAAATTGTATATGCATATGAAATTGCAGATTGTAGAAGAAAAAAAAGCATACAAATGGTTGAGAAAGTCAAAAAAAACAACATTTAAACCAAAGAAAAAGTTAAAATATTTTTAATTTGTTTGTATATTTCTAGGATAAATCTTTAATACGTACACCACACTCAATACGGACAATAGCTGACCGAAAGAAACTTTGTGTGTTATTTGCAAGTCTAAAATGCTTTTTTTGGATCCCCCCAGTATGAAATCTTCCATGAAAAGTAATTTGATTTTCAAACATAGCTTTATTATAGAAATTGCGTGCTAGATTGGTGCCTGTACTGAGATTTATGACACTTAATGCCGGACGAACAATTATAAGAGAGGGTGATTCGCCAATTACGGTTTTCTTTATTGTGAGCGGAGAAGTTGAGATGACAAAAACTGAACAAAACCAGGTATTGGAAACCGATTTTGTCCAATAGCAATGTTATGTTTTTATTATTGTCCTCTCTACAAAGGATCGTTGGGAAGGAGGTTTGTTTTTTGGACCAGGAGACTGTGTTGGCGATGTAGGAATGGTGGAAGAATGCGAACGTCCTTGCACATTCATAACTACAAGTATGTATTTGGTCAGATGGTTTATATAGTATATTGATTTACATTACAATTGGGATCCAAAGATTAAATTGAAGCTAAAAAGCCAAAAAAAATATCCAATCCAATTTTAAGATTTTAAAAAATTTGTTTATTAAATTTTTTGTTTATGTACTAGTTTGTGTACATATGTATTTATTTCTTTATCAATGTAAATACAAATACATAAGTTCAACACGCGATATATATTAAATCGGAGCATTTCTCATGCTTCGTGACCAAAAGCAACGGCCTGCAACAACCAATTTAATCAGAAATAAACAAAGTTAAGTCCTAATTCGATTCAATCAAAATGAATAGCAAAACATGGCGCCTCCCCTCCCACTTGTACACATTTCGACAAGGAGCTATTACAACGGCCTAGCAAAAGCGCCTACAATATACTGCAAATATAGGCTGGTACCCAACAACGGACTCTTTGGGCCCCAAACCAGCTGAATTCAGCTTTCACTTCGTAACGATTGTGCTAATTTTTTTTTCGCCTCTTTTTTTTTACATGTTTTTTTGGTATATATTGCCTGGAAATCTTGAAACGAATTGATGTACTCCATTCCCATTTATTTTGCATTTGGTGTTGCTACCAATTTAACGTATATTTTTTGCGTTGCGGATCCGTAGCGCAATGCGAGCTCCTGGTACTGTTTGACAGTGACTTTAGTTTTATTCTGAAACCTTTCATGCAGAAGATTTGGAATGAAAAGAAAAAAGCCATAAGGGCTTTAAGCTATTTCAATTTCCTCAACGACGTTCAGGTAAGTAATGCAAAAGAAACGTTTATTTTTCTAGGCCCTTGCTATTCACATTTCACATTTTTTTCTGTAGTTTTTGAATGCATGTAAATTGAGCTCCGTAAAGCAATATAAACCTTTGGAAACAATTTATAGCCAGGATAAGGGAACACTAACAAATGTTCATTTTGTTTTAAGCGGAGAATGTGTAATTCTACAGTGCCTTAATATGAAGGTAATTATTATCAAGCTAACAAATTTTTTTTACTGATATTAGTATTTGATGTATTCTTAAAAGGTGGCTAAAATAAATGGAAAAAAGGTTCACGAGCTTGTTGACATATTGGACGATAATATGTTAAATATTAATAGCGATTCAAACATGTTGAAGAAGGAAGAATCTTCTGCATCATTGGAAGTACCCAATAAAAGCAACAACGACAGGGTAAGTTGTATTATTAAGTGTTGAAACCAACAGCTTTCAACCGGTTTCACTTGGGAGTTGGTTTATTTGGCAAATTTAACGTTTACAAAGCTTGTATCAGCTAAAGTATTAATTATAATTTTTCTCCAATTTTAGGAGATTTCCATCTCGCAGACGAAATTATTTTTTCATCAAAATCGCCGACTTTAATACATAAAACCTTAAAACTTGTAGCTTAGGTGGCGTTAATACACAAGTACCGAAAGTAATTTTATTCCGGGACATTTTTTTTTAAAGAATTTGCCCGTCAAGAAACTTAAGTCGGTATACATGTCAGCCGTTGCACAAAATTCGTGAAAAAACCAATTAGGTTTTATTTACATTGGTAAAGCGAAAAAGAACGATGTTTTTCCCTAAGGAACCAGAAGTTAATAAATTAAATCATAAATTTAAAGTCGCTTTTAATTTTACTAAGAATGTTAGCGACTCAATGACATTTCAAAAATTACGTTCATGTTCTGAATTTGCACAGACAATTTACATCTGCTCAAGCTTCCATCTCATACAAAAAAGGTTTCCTGCAATTATTTATTTATTACTAGAGATTTCAAAACCATCTCGAACAGGGCACTGTCACACCTAAAATTAGCTTGACGTAAGTTTTCGATTGGTTTTGATTTCTTTCACACTTATGGTAATTTTATTTTATTTTTTTAACAGTCTAGAAATAGAATTTGGTCACTCCTTATTAATATAGATGGACACGAAAGGACATTTGTGTGTTCAAAAAAACTGCTTCCTTTGTGGTGACTGAGACGAGAATTTCTTTTTAGCAACATAAAGGCTTCTAAGCCGATCTTAGACCGCATAGTGTGCACATCTTATCCTAATAAGCAAAGTCGTCATATTCGATTTGTTTGCAGAAAACTCGTCGTTTTTATACCCTGATCCCATTAAAAATGGGAAAAAAGGGTATAATGAATTTGTGCAAAAGTATGTAACAGGCAGAAGGAAGCATCTCCGACCCTATAAAGTATATATATTCTTGATCAGCATCAACAGTCGAGTCGATATAGCCATGTCCGTCTGTCCGTCTGTCTGTCTGTGTGTATGTATGAGCGCGTCGATCTCAGAGACTATAAGAGCTAGAGACTCCAGATTTGGAACTTAAGCTCGCCTAATCCCTAGGCAGTACAAGTTTCTTTCCGATTTTCGATAACTCTTCCCGTTTCTGATATACACATGGGATCGATAACAACAAAATCTTGAATATGCAAAACTTTGAGATGCAATTTGAATTATACAGCAAAATAAAGATAATCTGTGAAAATTTTATTGAAATCGGTTAAGAAACACCGGAGATATGGGACATTGAAGTTGTGTATGCACTATGCAGTATGCGCGTACACACACACACACATACTTGCAAGCACTGACTGTACGCGTAAAGTATAGGGATCAGGGTATCGTCTAGTCGGGATATCTCGACTAGAGCCTTCTTACTTGTTAAAAAAGAATTTTATATATATATATATTGGGAGCAATACTATATGCCTTTCTATTATTTTTGTTCAGGTTAGCAAATCGACCTTTGACGCAGAACTCGCTTGTAAAATGTTCAATAAAAATCAAATAACGGAACCCAATGACTTTCAAGCAAATAGCTTACACACGGAACTAAGCGAAGAAGAAAACATATATTTTTGTGAAGAAGAGTATGTTTACCTTTCTCCCGACAAAATTTTGAAAACAAGATCTTTTGAATCCGATGAAAGTATAACATTGGAAACTGAACTTAGCACTGGGTCCACTGAATCTGAAAATTCACTTAGTAACTCATCGAAAATCAATACATCTGTAAGTTTTGGGAATTTGCACATCTCTTCAGGAATAATATGTTATTGAGAAACTGATTTAAAACTTATTAGTTCTGCTTTCTATTTTATTTGCAGCCGTACATCTATGAGAGCCATTTTATTGATGTTGGATCCCTAACATTTGGCGGAATATTCGGTTTAGGTGAACGAATGCAAAACCGTGTGATAATGGCACGAAGCACGGTGCAGTGTTTGTTGCTTCCTAGATATTTTTTATTAGATAGCGAACAGAATCCGGGAAATATATGGCAACGGCGATCTTTCTATTTAGACTTATTCATTCCTTCAAGAGATCATTTGTTTGATGATTATCTGAAATCTCTAAAGTGGAAAAAATTTAAGCACGATTTTGTTCAAAAAAGTTTAACGGCCAATAACAATGATGTTGCTAAATATGATGATATTCCCATCTTATGCCGCATTGAAGAACACAGATAAATTTAATATAATGTGTAATTCAAATAAAATAATGTTTTTTTTTAAGTTTTTTTTTTTTTTGCAAATTTGGAAAACAAAACTCTTTTATTTGACTACAACCAGCATATGTGTTTGGGTTTCATTAACATGAAATAAACTGATTTATCAAACAAAATGGGTTTGTGTAAATGTATGTTACAAACAGAAGAAAGCATCTCCGGCCCCAAAAATTTGTACAGTTTGTATTGAAATCGATTAAGAAACACCGGAAGTATAGTCATTATGCCGAAGCTAAGTTGTGCGCAAATAAGGTCAAACAATCACTGAAAACCCAGATCAAAAAACCTATTGAATGCCTTGTGCTAAAAGAATATGCAGGACATCATTTCAAGAAACTCGAATTGATTAAAAGTATATTATTATTAACCAATTTTGTAAACAAAAAATATTGAGACGACTGATTGTTATTGTCCTATCTTATTTGAAATGAACTTAAGCTTCGGAATTTTGACTTTTTATTCTATTTATTCTCAAAATATAGTTTTAATGTTTCAACACTTTCGACTGTTTTCGAATTCCAATTTTGAATTGCTGCATTTTCCGACCCTATTCCATACTCATATTTGGATCAGGACAACTCAATTACAGTTTACTTTTTTTTTTCCAAGAAACTTTTATAATAAATTTGAGCAGTGGGCTTTTCTATGGGCATGTTATATCGCAAAATTTTACTAGCAGCTGCTGCTCCTGCTTGCTCCATAATTTATACGGCACTTTGCGATTATGTTTAAGATTTATCGAAAAAGGAAAGATTCAAAATGCTAGGATGTTTTCAATTCTAAATCGATTCATTTTGCTGCCGAGCCCTCCATTTTTATAAGCAGCTGATCAACATTGCCATTGGCAATTTTTCCAAATTGACACATTTCAAACTGTTAGCACTGCAGGTAATTAAGCTGCTTCTGTTTTCTTCCTATAATAAGATTTGCGCTGGCCCTGAGTTCTTAATGGAATTGTTAAGATTTTTGCTTTTTAAATTTTTTTGTTTGTCAACCGATTTCAATCATAGATTATCATTATTTCATTTAATGTTTCAACCGCCATCTGAAAATTTTCCAAATTCAAGATTTTGTTGTTATCGATCCTATGTGTATATCGGAAACGGGAAGAAAATTATCGAAAATCGAAAACAAACTTGTACTGCCTAGGGATTAGGCGAGCTTAAGTTCCAAATCTGGTCTCTAGTCTAGCTCTTATAGTCTCTGAGATCGTCGCGTTCATACATTCGGACAAACGAACGGACAGACGGACATGGTTATATCGGCTCGGCTTTTGAAGCTGATCAAGAATATACATACTTTATGGGGTCGGAGATGCTTCCTTCTGCCTGTTACATACTTTTGCACAAAACCATTATACCCTTTTTCCCATTTTTAATGGGATCAGGATATAAAAAATATTGCCACCTCAAATACAACTGAACTGTGAGCATCCCAAATAATTTGTTTACATTGGGGATGGGTACAATAGCAATGTGCACACAAACATTTATACCGAATACTTACCCGGCATGTCCTAGGGCCTCATAAAAGCGGCCAACGTTCAGTCCTAATGCAGGCATAAGCGAGCAGGGATCGTTGCTCGTTAAATACCAAAATCACCAAAATGTAAAAAAAAACTTAAACAAATGCAGCACCAAAAATAATTGCCACGTAGTTGTGCTCTGGTTTTTGTTTTCGTTCAACAATATTAGCTATATTTATCAAAAGAGAGCAATACGCTCTCGAATCTTGTCGCTCTTCAACACGCTATCATCGCATGCTGCAGCCGTCGCTGCAAACACTGGTCTGAATTCAGATCTGAATTTGGAGCGATCACTACAAGACAGACTGCAGAGTAAGATTAATAAGGCACGCAATACAAAAAGCAGGCACACTCTCTTCATCAATTTACAGGGCATCCCCTTGTCAAACTACCTTGACTTAAGCCTTCCTTTTTTGCTTTGTTCACGCTTTGCATTTAATTTCGAACTTTCTTGATCAGTTTCAATTGCTCCTACATTCGATTGACTGAATGTAAGGACACAAATGTATAAGTGTTACCTCTCTTAAGCATTATCCGTTGGACATAACATAAAATTCAATTTTCTAACTTCAAGTAAACCGTTAAGCCATTAAAAAGTAAAAAAAAAAATTTCCAAAAAGTGGTGTTGGAGATACGACTAGTTTGCCTTGTACTTAATAATACCAATATTTTTATAGGACAAATTAAATCTCTAAGGGCTATGGGTCTTGTAGTATACGATTCAAGCTTTAATTAAGACCATAGGACATAAAAAATAATTAAAATCCTCAAAAACACGTTTTTTTCTGAGTACTTACCTTTATTTTTAGAAAATCCTGACGTCATTAAAACACATCGGAAATGATTCCGATATAGTTTGATGAAAAAAAAATATTAGGAGTGACAGGAGGTGACTGATTTACTTAATACGAGTGACTTCAGCACTTAGAGGAGAAGTAGAGCCCAAAATGCTGTGCAAGGTTTTATCTGCTACGAGTGAATTTATATCATAATATCTTTGAATAGGGGTTATTGAAATAACAAAATTTATACAATGAAACTGCATCATTATATTGGGACAAAAAAAAGAAATAAATGCTTTGAATAAAACTCGACCCAAACAAAAACAAAATGTAAAATGCAAAATATTGATCCAAACTATTTAAAAATAATTTTAAAATATACATGTTTAATTAAGCTAATTGAACTGCACTTAAACATGTTGAAGCTAATGTTTCGAAATAAATATAACATGGAACTTTTTATTTGCATATGCAAAGCATTTGTGAAACAAAATAGATTTCTATGAAATTTAGTCAGCAGTTCTAGGTGATTCCACTTTGCCAATTGTTATGGCTTCCAACTGGTTAGCATGGAAACAACAAGCAAAGCCAGTTTGAGTTATTCAGGTCCTCGATGTGAATTTTTCAACCAGTATTGATTCAACATTCGCTGTGAATGCTTACAAAATTGTAAAAGACTAAAAAAAGGAAGAAATGTCTGCAATAAGTTTACCAAAAGTGCCCGAAGGTCTTCGTGACTTAATGAAAGCCTATACAAAAGAAGTTTTACACGAAAAACCAACCGATCTACTTGAGTTTTCATCAAATTATTTTGAAAACATTGCAGCCATAAGAACACGTCACAATACGGTGCAGTACGAATCTTTGCAAAGTTATGAAATCATAATGAAAAACCGCATTCGACAACTTGTACCAATGTCACTCGTTTATCAGATTATTCCTGAAAATATTACCGATATCGTTAAAAATTTTATAAAAGCCGTTCTTAAACAAAATCCAGATAACTTACTTGTGTTTGCAAGGCAATATTTTAAAAATCTTCGCATTGACTCAGCTCGGATAGACTATACCAAGTATAAGGCCTATGAGAAATACACTGAGATAAACGGTAGAAAGTCCTTTGACCCAAAGCTGACATGTACTTGCGGCCGAATGCAAGGGATGAAAGCACCAATTGAAGTAAGTCAGAGAGATTCCACGTCTGTAGCACTCGACAAGCCAAACTATTTCAAAGCCGCATACATTATTCAAAAACATTATCGAAACTATCTAAAACGTAAAGCGGAAAAGTCTGCGAAGATAAAATTGTTTCCTAAAGAAATTGATAATAATCAAGCTCACCTAAACGCCATACTTGTGATTCAAAGACAAGTACGTCGATATTTATCAAAAAAACGAGCTAAAAATACTATGAAACTTACAAACAACACTCTTGAAAGATACGAATCTTTTAAATATATACAGTCAATATATGTTATACAACGACAATGTCGTCAATATTTGAGCAGGAAGAGGTTGCAACGGCCCTTAAGTAAAGGGACGAGTTTGCATTTGGACTCTAACGTTTCTCTTGTAAAAGCAGTTTTAATAATTCAAAGAGCATTTCGAAGAATGGTTAAATCGGAAATATATAAAAAACATAAGAATGCTGAACTCGGCCAAAGTGATGAGATAAATGACAATGCGTCTGAGGCAGCCTCTTATACGTCCGCTTCCACAGCTCTTCTTTCAACAGAGTCGACATGTGAGCACAATGAAATGGGAAACATTAACTATGAGGAAGGAGTCCATCAACAAACTATAAAGGAAGACGAGGAATTCGAAAACGAAAATAAGAATCGTGGAAAAGAAAACGTGTCAGAAGACTTAAAATCAAGTGAAAAATCAATACTCTCGATTGGAAATGGTAATTCAATAGCTTGGCAACAACTATTAAACAAGTAAAAGAGTTTGCTGGCAAAGGGGGGGACATGGAAGGAAATGGGTGGGAGTCTTGACCTTTACATAAGGTTGTCATTAATTAACCTGTTAGCCCCCATCCTAACAGTTGGCCTGTCCATCACCAATGCAAAAATATTTTTATGGGGACTTCAAGGGACGAAATAAATGCGTTCACACAGAGGTCGGACATCGTACAAAACTAATTTACTCTTTTAGCTGATATCAGAAAACGTTTACCGATTTTAAGTTTTTAAAGAACAAGGACATGCTTAGTCTAAGTCGCACTTCAGGTTTTTTGAGGTACGCGAACCTGAGAGCACAGTGCAAAAACACTATTTTCACATATTTGATGTCTAGTCACATCATGAGAAAAATTTCAGTTAACTTAATTTTAGCTCAACAAATTTTTTGTTGTATTTAAAAGTACTATGCGTTCCCTTCAAAACCTTTGTCTTTGTATGTTACGGAGTATTAATAGTTTTCATTTTTAATTTAGCTGCTCAAGATATAACGGATTGCAAAATGGAAACTCTATCTAAAGGCGTGTCACCAATTTCTTTGCTTGATAAATTGTCAGAAATCCATTCCATCGAAATGCCTATCCTACAGACGATTTCACAAAGTGTTAACAACCAAACCAATCTAAGTCAAATCGAAGAAGCGTCGGATGGCAAAAGTACGTAAGCAATCGACCTAATTAATTAATATTTTGATTTGATATGCAAGTTTGTATGTATATATGGACCGGGTGAAATTTTGCAACACAATTTAATATTAGTTATGTGACATCATTATTTATATAACACGCCGAATCCAAGGTAGCGTTAGAGCTTTTTTTTACTGAACTTCCTTAAAAAGGCTTGCTTTTCATCTAAGTGCCTTAAAAAAAGAAAATACACTTTAAACTAAATCATACCAATTAATACTAAACATAACAAATGATACAACGGCTTGAAGCTAGTTATGCATATTTTATAGGAAGCCGTTTAATATTATGGTATATATATACCCTGAATCCAGTGAAAATGGGTAAAAAGGGTATAATGGTTTTGTGCAAAAGTATGTTACAGGCAGAAGGAAGTATCTCCGACCCCATAAAGTATATTCTTGAACAGTTCAACTGTCAAGTCGATATACCCATGTCCGTTTGTCCGTCCGTCTGTCTGTATTATGAACGCGTCGATTGCAGAGGCTAAGACTTATCCCTAGGCAGTGCAAGCTTGTTTCAAATTTTCGCTACCTTTTCCGGTTTCCGATATACACACGTGAAAACAACAAAATCTTAAATTTTGAATAGCTTTGAAATATTAAACGAAATAATGACAAACCCTTTATTATTGTTAAAATTTTTTAAGCAAAATGAATATTGTTTTCATAAAAACACATTTCTTTTATTTTTAAAAACTTAGATCAACTGCGAGACGAACAAGGGAATGGTATTGGAATATCAACAAATATTACAAGTGTACTTCCAGCCGATGGCGATTATGAAATAAGCATTTCGGATGAACATGATTTTGAAATTGCGCACACTGAGAGTGTCAATCAAAATAAATTTGATTCTCCCGAGAATGCAGAACAGATAAACGCATTTGAAAATAAACCGCAGAATATCTCAATGTATGAGGCAAATGAAGTTTCTTTGAACCACGATTCATTCGATATGCCAGAGAATCAAACTTTAACAAACGAACAAGACATAGTTGGATTAGTAATCCAGACGAATGTAGAAACTAACAAAGATGCTGATGACTTAAACAAACTAGAAAATGAAAAACAGAAAAACATAACTTCTTTTTCAAATACACCTAAAATTATTTGTACTGCATCTCAAGATACGATGCAAGTCAGGCAAAGTATTGAGACCGAAGACGATTCCAAAATAAGCGTTTTAACGCAAAGTGATTTCAATGCCCCTGGATCTGATGGTTTAATCGAAATTTTGCATGACACGTCGAAGGATTTAGAGAACATCCTAAAGGATGTTCAAAATCCAGCTATATCTGAACTTGATTCCCAGAAAGAAACATTAATGCAAGATTCTTTCAAAATGTCAGAGGAACAAATATTAAATGCCGATCAAGTTGTAATTGGAAAAGTGACAGAGAAAACTATTGAAGCTAATGAAGATGAACGCGATCTAAAAGATAATTCAGAAGATGAAACACAGAGCAACATTACCGGATCTATCAATTCAAATGAAATATTGCCAACCTTAACTGAAGATACGCTGCATGATAACCAAAGTAATGTGACAGAAGACGATTCCAAAATAAGCGTTTTAATGCAAAGTGATTTCAATGCCCCTGGAGCTGATGGTATAATCGAAATTTTGCATGACACATCGAAGGATTTAGAGAACATCCTAAAGGATGTTCAAAATCCAGCTATATCTGAACTTGATTCCCAGAAAGTCTCGAATCCTTATGACAATAAAGAAACTTTAATGCAAGATTCCTTTAAAATGCCAGAGGAACAAATATTAAATGCCGATCAAGTTGTAATTGGAATAGTGACAGAGAAAACTATTGAAGCTAATGAAGATGAAAGCGATCTAAAAGACAATTCAGAAGATGAAACACAGAGCAACATTACCGGATCTATCAATTCAAATGACATATTGCCAACTTTAACTGAAGATACGCTGCAAGATAAGCAAAGTGATAATATAGGTTTTTTATCGCAAAGCGATGTTAATTTCAATAGTTATACCAACAGCGCAACCGTAAAAGCACATGACAGACCTGAGAATGCAGAAAATATATTGAGCGAAAATATAAGTGCATTAACAAATGCTACAAGCTCAGAAGACTATACTAACATTGAGACTCAAAAAGCCCTAAAATGCGATGAAGTCCTATTAAAGGAACAATTTTTTATTAACGAACAGAATTTAACACAAATTGTCCACCAGCAAAACTTACAAACCGTTGATAATATTGCTGTTTCTAATTATTTAGATAGGCCAAAGGAAAAAGAAGCTATCGCTGCCTCATCTCCAAAAACATCTGAAGTAATTCATGACGATACACTGCAAGGTCAAGAACTTACTGATGCCGAAGACGACCTTGATATAAGTATTTCATCACAAAGTGATATTGATTCCGTTATAACCAATAATCCAAACAAAAACATCAATGCCAACCGAGCGGATGCGGAAGAGGTATTGAACACAAATAAAAACTCTCTCAAAAAAATTGAAACTGAAATCGATATAACTGGAATCGAGGAAAACCCAAAACTGGACAACAATACAGAGTCACTACTGCTGGATTCTTCAAAAATATCCGCAGAGAAACAAAGCTTAGCTAATACGCAAGATTCAATTGGATTAGTCACTCAGAAAGTCTTGAAGCCGGACGATGATGTATATAGTTTAGAAAACTCAAAAGAAGAAGAACAGAAGATCAGTATCTCATCTTTAAATGCATCTGAAACAATTGCAACTTTGACTCAAGATACCATGCAAGAGGAACATATTGATGACATAATAGAGAATCAAGATGTAATTCCGGCCGAAGACGAACATGAGATCAGCTTTTCACTGCAAAGCGATTTCGACTCCGTAAATGAAAAAGAATTTGGCACGCCTAAAAGTTCAAAAGAGATAAGTAACGAAAGTATCTATATCGTACAAAATAAAACAAGTGAATTCAAACCACAGAATGTCTTAAAAACTGATGAAGATAGGTTAACATCTAATATATCAGAGGAACAAAGTTTAACTAACCAAAATGATTTAATTGGAGCTGGTAATGACGAAACTATTTTACAAAACGATTTAAAAGAAAAGTCAGAGAAAGAAGAACAGCAGATTGCTGACATAGAATCCAATAAATCTGACATATTTGAAGATAATCACAATGCTACAAATAGTACAGAAAGAGATTTTGATCATTCTAAAGCAATTGAAATTGACAACAGTAAACTTAGGGAGGGAGACAATATTGAGAGCATACTTGAGAATAATAAAGAACCAAAAGAAAATGATATCATCATTGCCAAAAGCTTAACCTCCACTGCAATTTCAGAAAATTCAGAATTTATTGCTATAAAGGAAAAAAATGATAAAATTAAGTTGATTGAACCAACTTCCGGAAGTTCAGAGAAAGATATACAAAATACTTGTGAGGCAATGAGTATTGACAACGATGAAAACCAAAAAAATGAATGTCACGACCTTGAAGGTAAGCATTTCTGTTTAAATAATTTAATTTTCTGATTGATATTTTCTAATTTGGACCGGACTCTACTAAAAAACACTTTCTTTTATTCAGGTGGTCTATTTGAAATAGTTACAAAGGAAGGTGCAACAAAGAACCAATTCCGTAAGCACCTTAATCAAATTTGTAACTGTGTTAAATTATAATAATATTATTTTTCTCATTAGCAACAAATAATTCAAGCGAAGAGGACGTCAAACAGGATTCATTAATGCTCGAAGTAAATGCTGGTAAGATATTAAAGGAATATAGCTTTCTAAAATATGTCCTTTACATTAGCAGAACAGATCATCATCAATTTTAAGTAAACCATTAATTGGCGAACAAATCATTACAAAAAACACAAATAAAACAAAAAAATTGCCAATTGCTAAAGACAAACAAATAACAAGTACAACATCGGGCCGATTGATAAACACACCAATTGCTGAACTGCAGCTTAAGTCATTTAGTTCCCCTTCGGATACAGGCCCATGGTACGAGGTTCACGACCAGTCACAAATCATTGATAAAGACACACAAACTAATATCAAGCCTTCGAAAGACAACGGTAGTTTCACAGAAGCAATCAAATCTCACGAGAGTGCAATCAGCTCTCAGGAGGTAGAATCAAACAGTCCACTGAAACGTGAACCATCAGTTTCCTTTTTTTTCTCATTTGATGATAGCGAAGGAAAAACAAATTGTATCCCGCCAAAAAAGTTTTTAAGAAATCAAAATAAATTAAAAAATATATCTGAGCAAAACAACGGAGAGCAAGATACGCAAGATTTAAGTTTAAGATCACCAATTGCGGAAACAAATGATTCAATAGAATTAGCAGCTGAACTCAGCTATCAGGAATTTGGAACACAAAAGTTACAAACGATACATGAGCTTAATGAAAATGAAATTGGCAACGAGCCCAGGCCATACATTCATAGATCAGAACATAATGTGCCTGTTATCCAAACAGAAGAAATTGATGCCGAAAATGAATGTACGAAACAGGATTTAGCTCAATTGAAAGAAACAATCTCTGATATCTCCAATCCTGTACCTAACAGCGATCAAAAAGGAAGCATTAATTCTAATAATGTTGGCTATGACAATGAATCCATGCGCATCAGAAGCGCAACAATAATACAAAAAGCTTTCAAAAACTACAAAACTAGTCAAAGAAATAAAGAGACCATACCAGTCACGGTCACAGCAGAAACTAAGAACAAAGATGATTTGTCACCTAGAGAAACGTTGACGTGCGAAAACCTTGCAGCCACCAAAATTCAAAATGCAGTAAGACAATTCCTGTCCAGAAATAAACAAAATTCATCTAAATGGTTTATTGGTACGCAACGTATCGAACTTTTACCAAACGACCCTAAAACGGTTGAGGACAGACCAATTACCAATATGGTGGCAATCGAATCTCAATCCGCACAAATAGAACCAAGTACTGGGAATGGTGAGAATAATGGCTTACTTAAAACAAATGTGGAAACTGATATTGGCAATTTTGTAAATGATATACCTCTAACCAAAGTAATTAAAAAAGATGACAAAAATTCTAATAATTTAGCAGGTTCAACAAACGATGCACAGATCGATTTTGTTAAGGGCTTACGAGTCATTTCGGATTCAGAATCGGATGCATTTATCAAAGGTAAGATTTAAAAAAAAAATAAAATATATTAGCAATTCTTTTAATATACTAGTGTTCTATTTTGTAGAAGGTGCGTCTATAAGAGAACAAATACGAACATTTCTGATTAAAGAAATCGAATTCGCTTCTGTACAAGAAGTGCCATGTGTAAAAAGGACCATTTCACTCACAAGTCTTTATCAAGGCAATAATGATAATGAAATCATTGAGGAAAAAAACAAGCAACAGCTTCAAAATAATGAAATTTCAAACTTATCAAGTAATGATGAAATCGAGATCGAACCAGATCGACAGTCTGCTGGAAAACTTAAGAAGCAAGATACAGAAGATCCTTCTGAAATAATGGCAAATGATGATATTGTTATGAGACCTATAAGCTCATCGCAAGAACAAAACTCGTTCGATTTGCAGGATGACGTAATCGTTTATAATCGTTTACAACGCGAAGAAACGCGCGAGAGTTCCGCTCAAAGTGAATCTGTAATATTTGGAAACTCCGATGATGATAAAATTGTTTCGAATGAAGCAGAAGTTACAAGAACACAGTTATCACGGCATTACACAATCGCCGGCGATGATCCTCAAAGTATTTTTAAGTCAGTGACATTAGATGAGGCAGTTAAATATAATGACAATGAAATAATTAATGACAGTAATAAAATGAACGACGCCAACAGTTTCTTCTTAGACGATGAAACCTCTGCAAACATTCGTAAAAAGATAATGGCGTACTCGCTGTCGGAAACGGACTCTGATTATTATGATCCCAATAAAATAATTACAGATGATTTTCATATAGATACTGCAATGACAGATGCTTTAGATACATCCACTGAAACTGAATCGACTATTGTATCAGCAGCTGCTAAGATACAGGCTGGTGCACGAGGATTTTTAACTAGGCGAAGATTGCGCCGTGCCAGTGCTGGTACCAAATCATCAACACAGGACACAAAGGCGTCTTTCGGTAACGATGCCATAAGCGAATCATTAGAAAGGTTCATTGAAGAAGAAGCCGCAAAAAAGATCCAATCAGCATATCGGCTACATAATAAAAAGCAAAAAAAACAAAACATCGCTCCAAAAAGTACCAGTCTTGAAAGCAGTATAGCCGCTAAACGTCAAACGCTCCAGCGTGGCGATGCATTGCAGAAGTACTCAAATTCTACGCCAGATAATGAAATAATCGAAAGCAAGATAGTGGATACGATTTGTGGACAACCAAATGGTATGCTACATAAAAGTCATAAAAATAAGTTTATTTATTAATTATTTGTTTCAAAATTTACAAATACCATTTTAGAGAACCGCTTACACGAAAAAACGAGTATGATTATGAAATGGCCTGCCAGGAGACAAAACTCTATGCCAGTGCAAATCGATTGTGAAGTTCTTCGAGTTGTCCCAAAACACATAAGAAGACGCATTAGAAGCGCAGATCTTGGAAAGCAGAAAAATCGATTTCAACAATAGCTTTAAGCACTTGAAACCATGTATTTACAACAGGCACAATAAACTGGCAGTCTGTCAATAAGACTCTCTGGTCTTAAACTTTATATAACATAAAAGATAAGGGTTTTTTTAATAAAAATTACTTACTAAATGTCCTATGTACCAGTGCAACTTTGCGGCAACTTCAGATTGCTTTCTTTCGGGCCCAACTCATCGACTTAGCTGTTGCCATCGCTCTTTTTTGTCTTATAGGACGCGCATCAAATTTTGATACGGCTTCTTTAAGGTTGTTTTGAGCGTATTTCTCCGGATTTTGTTTTAATAGCTTGCGACTGTCTTTTAATGCAGCTTTAATGCTAAAACGATCAGCCATTCTTATGCCACATTCAGCTATAGTTTCAATTTTGGTTTTTTCTTTTTAACCGCTGTAAGACTATTATTAATTATTATTAACCAAATACAGTGAAAATTTAAAAATCTTAATTACAAAATCGTAACAATATTAATAAAAAACAATTTGAAAACAATGTTTTAATAAGCTTTATAACTTTTTGCATCGAGATATCTGATGTTTTGCATGTATGCAATGCAAATTAATAATTTTGCACAAATATCAACTTTCTATTCGTAATGGAACCATATATTAAAATCTGTTAAGAAATAAATGCATGGAATAACATCACAAAACCTAAGAGATCAGACACGTATACTCAAAACAGTCATACCTTTATAATAACACCTGTTAAACGCAAAAAAATTTTATTTAATATCAAGTTTACTGAGGTATATGCAATAGCCAATTGCAACCCACACAAGGAAACGTATCCAAGTGAACAAATTCATCTGGAACATCAAGTACAAGTTGACTTAGACGCTTAAACAGTGCACAAAAGGCACCTTGAAGGTTAACTCAATGCCTGAGACTGGTTGCATGCCAATGCTTATGCAGATAACAATAAGCACAACTCCAATAACACTTAAACAATCAATGCCAGCTACTGAATTCAGATCAAAGACCTCCATAAAGTTGCACCAAATTATGCAGAATAGGGCATAGACAACAATTGCAACTTTAGTTAGAGACGATGTCAATGTATTTGGCTCCTTGCACGAATTGCAAAACAGCTGACGAAAGATCTTTGGCGTTGACACAGAGACCATCTTGATCATCTGTTCGTCCTGGTAGCGCAGATCGAGCACACATACGGCGACAATTGAGTAGGCCATCAGTGCTCCAATCGACATCATGTCCACCAATTGATCCAAATTGAAGAACAAGGCCATAATCGCAGCAAAGATGCCCGAAATTAGTGTTGCCAGCAGCAATGTCTGTGTTTTCGGGTGCACATTGGCCAGACGCTTGAACAGAATTCCATCGCTGCCCATAAAGGATGCGGGGCAGTGGAAACAAGGAGCCCAACAGGCTGGTGCAGAGTGCAAATACAGTTCCAATTGTGACAATCCATTTGATCGTTTACCATTTGACGGCATCGAAGGCTTTCGGGAAGGGTGCCTCTGATCCTGTAGGCAATAGGGCAGCACCGTGAAAGCACCAAAGTACAACAAAAATATGATGATCAATGATATCACAATGGCCAACGGAATGTTACGCTTGGGATTTATGGTATCCTCGGCCGTTGTTGCAATGCAACGAAGCCCACAGAGCCATAGAAACATTTGGATGCTCCAGCCATAACCCCTTCAATGCCAAAGGGCATAAAGCCACCAGTTCTAAAGCCTTCGGACACCTCGCTAGCAGGAATGCGCCAATTATCCGGATTGGCGTTCCAGCCACCAGCAACGAGCACCAAGGTAATGGTGGCCATATAGACAAACGTTAAGATGTTGTTCACGAAAGTTCACTCTTTGGCGCCAAAGGCCAAGAGGCAGCAGCAGAATCAGGCCAAAGGACAGAAAATCCGGATAATCGCCCAGAAAGCTGACACTGATGGGCATCGTCTTCGACGAATCAAAGTAGATGCTCAAGCCATGCGCCACCGAAGCGGTGCCAATCATATACTCCAAAATCAAGTTCCAACCAATGGTGAAGGCCACAAACTCGCCAACAGTCACATAACAGTACACATACGCACTGCCCGCCTTGGGCACTCGAGCCGCAAACTCAGCAAAACAAATACCTGCAAATGCCGATGCAACCTCAGCTATCAGAGAGGATATTTTCACAGCCGGACCAGCAATATTGTAGGCAACCTGACCGGCCAGCACCCAATGTGCTTCCCAGTCCCAGCGCTGTCAGATCAAACGGATTGAGCACACGGGCCAACTTCGATTCATCCTCATTGACATCTTTTTTGAGAGCTTTCCAACATTGTGCCATGATGGTTTGAATTTGGTTTGTTTTATTTAAATCACAAATAACTTTACAGTGGTTGCTTAACGTTCTATATAACGAATTGCACCCGACGATAACTTTGTATGAATCATTTTCACTGTTATGCACTTTTATTAAATACACGAAAACTTGTGAAGTGTCAAACAGGAAACACAAAACCCAAAAGGGAACTGACTTATAGACTTTTTTTTTATTTATTCAGTACTCAATTTTCTTATAGACCAATTTTTCCAACTTCTTGCGTTTGTAAATTATTGGCTTACCGTTTGAAATTTAAAAAGTTTGATTTGCAAAGGCTTTAAGCTTTTATTATTATTATGAACGTAGATGTACTAAGGGAGAGAACATTCAACTGGCCCAACGATACCAAGCACCGGCTTGTTAACGCGCGGACCTAAGCACAAAGCGTCCCTACCGCGTAGCGTGCAGTTACGAAAATCGCGAACTTGTAGACAGATGACACTATGTATTAAGTAAGAAAGATCGTTATATAAAATTATATATAAGATCCGAAAAGGGTTATGGATAGCATAGTAAAGTAACAAGCTTGAAAAGATATAGGTAAAAAATTACTTAAAAAAAAAAAAATTTGCAATTCCCGTAGGGAAATCCCTAAGCATTTTTAAAAAAAAAGTGCAAAATTTGATGTTTGTTTTCTGGCCAATAAAAAAGAGTAACTTGGTGGTGCTATAACTACTTCCGCAGCTGTACATACATGTATATGTATGAAGTACTTTTCAATTTACGTACGTACATAACACATTTGTATTCCTACAATTTACGCTCGAATAGCCAAAAATCATAAGCGAAATGATTTTTCCTTTCAAAAAGTTATTAAATTATATAAGAGTATATAATATATATATGTGTTTATCAGGCATTAAACGTTATTCTATATGTTTATTGAGTAAGACCTTTGAACTAATTAAAGCAATTTAAAAACAGCATTTGAAGGTACTAAGTATTACTAAAAACAAATATTTTAATACTATTTATCATTTTATCTGGCAACTATTGTTTAATTTGCAGTATCTATGTACAGAATGTATTTTTGTGTTACCACAAACATATTTAAAATATATATTATTTGTATGTAGTAAAGTATGTGTATAAAGTAATTAATATTAACAATATCATTTTAAATTAGGTTTGTTTCAATTTTTCGGCATCCTTGCGTGCTTTAAACCCACGAAAGCTCGACTGTATTTTAACTGCTGCATTTGTCGCTTGCTTTTGCTTTTTTCGCACGAGAAAACCACGGACGCTAGCTTGTATTTTTGTAGCACAGCGATCTTCCACTGACGTTTCGTCCGCTGTGACGTCATTTTGCTGCTTGACGTCAGCAAATGTAGCAGCTGGGTGTTTTTTTTGTTTCTCCTCCATGAATTCGGTAATTTGCTGGCGCTGTTGACGTTGCTGACGTCGTACGGTACTCTTATTCGGATTTGATGTGAAGCGTTGGGACAAATAGCCTTTGGTTTTAGCACTATTTGATTTGGTCAAACGGATTAGCTGTTTACGCACACGATAACCACGAAAATTAGCTTGTATTTTAATGGCTGCACTTTCCTCAGATTGCAAAAACGACTGTGATTCTGGTGAGCTCGGATATATGTACATGATCGATCATAAGTAACACAGAACCGAACTGTTTTAACAGGCAATTAACTTTGACGGGATCAATTTAACTGAAAAGAAGATGTATTTTACGAATTCATCTCTATCTATCCCCTTGAAAGAATAAAAGTGAACTGGCTCTTGCGAGAGCTATAAATGTACTGCTGTATATATTACGGAATTGGCTGCTGTGCACCAAGAATTTTCATTTAATTTTTCCATTCACAAAACAAAAGGCCACACTCATCTTCTATGCTCTCATATATGTAAACTGATTCACCCCCGCTCTACACTTTTTCGTACTTGTATACGTATATGAAAATATGTATGTAAATACGTCGAACATGTTTTTGTCTGAGTATTTAATTGTATTTGAGAATATACGTATTCAGTGGCTGAACATATATATATATATATATATATAACATGCATATATGACAATTATATATATTTATATATATTAAAATATATATATATTTATATCTTTGTACATGCAACAAGATTTGTGTTGGTTTTCCTCTTTTGAAAATTATAAAACATTCGCGAATGCTTATGACGTCGATAACAATACTCTGTATCGAAACGAATAAACAGAATATGTATTATAAGTTCTTACAACATTAGCCAGTTTGTGTGTTCATGTTAAAAAATTTTAGTGCAAATTTAATTCAATACCATAGTTTTATAATTTTGTCAGTGGCAATAGTAGAGTATACAAAATTTTTTAATCGATCATTAAAAGAGTTAACCAAAGATTCAAATATTAAATACGGTATTAGAGAACTATAAAAACAGTAATCATAACAGTTGTAGGATAGATTTCTACTACATAAAATCAACTTGACCGTTAACAAGTTTTGACTTTAATAAATACTAGTTCATGTCAAGTAGACCTTTTATGTAGAAGATCTAAAATTTAAGGTTTAACAAAACACACACAGATTGTGCGTTTTAAAATTGATTATTAACAATTTCTTTCCTTTCTGGAATAAATATAATTTCGATTATAACATATCATATTCATATAAAAAATAAACATCTAGTTTTTATACGATCGAGATTTATTTTGTATTATAATATATAAATTTTGAATGAATGTAGTTCAAAGATCTATTAAAAATTGTATTCAATAGCTATTTACCTAACAATTCAATTTAATTCACTTTGACTTCAATGGGACAATTATTTGAATTTATTGGTTTTAAAAAATTAATTCAAGACTAGTGCCATTTTTAGGATACGACAGATGATCTTTGACAATAAATACATGTACAGCTATTTGAAAACAACCAGTTAGGGTATCGAAAATTCGTTGTGCTAAAACTAATTTTTTAATTCATACACACACACATGCGCTTGTTTGTTTTTTTCTTCTTTCAACATTCCCTAGTACATACTGATTCCGGGTGGTGAAAAGCTACAGGTTACAATTGTGAACTGTTGGTATATGCAGACAACAGAAAAATAAAAGAGTTGATTGGCTTTTGTTAAGGGAAATACAGAGGACAAGGACAAAAATAAAATTAATTAATAGATAACATTCAAGTGTGTACTCAAACGGGAAATGAATTTATGCATTTTTAAGTGGTATAGGATAAAACTTTCGACACTTTTTCGAATTCAACAAACATTAATACGATTCATATTAAGTATGTTATTTGATGGTTTCTAGCGTTTCACCAAATCAAAAACAAACAAGTAAGAAGGCTCTAGTCGCCCGAACTTTTAAGTTTACGCATACAGTTAGTGCTTGCACGTGTATGTGTGTGTGTACGCGCAAAATGCATACTCAAATTCAATGCTCCATATCTCCGGTGTTTGTCAACCGATTTCAATAAATTTATTTACTTTACAGATTGTCGTTATTTTGTCTAGTACTGCCTAGGGATAAGGCGAGCTTATGTTCCAAGTCTAGAGTCTCTAGGCTCTTATAGTCTCTGAGATCGACGCATTTATACATGCAGACGGACAGACAGACGGACATGGTTATTGGTTCGTTGGTGTTCAGGTCCATTTTTACTTTAGCTACTTAAGTAAGTTTGTTAACGTTTTCGATTCGAAAATGTTGTACTCTAGCTTGAATTTTATTTGAAAAGAATAAAGCCAGTTTTTTTTAATTTCTCTTTAATAAAATTGATTTAACAATAATGTTTATAAATATAAAATATTTTATTATTTCAAGATGGGTTTTATGATTTACCTTTTGTAACTTTTTTTTAGCAAATGCGATAAAGCATCTTGCGTTGCATTCTGTGTTGAAGTTCACCGCGTCGAATCATCGTATGAACGACTTTCATTACAGCTCTTTCCTCATATTTTTGTCGCAAAAAATCCTAGATTAAGAAATATATAAAAATATTGTTATTAAAATCTTATCAAAATAATCTTGATAGCTCGGATTGATTACCTGCAAAATGTTTTGTTCAGAAACTTGAGAACCGATAGCAAAACGTCGCTTAAGTTGTTTCTCTATACGATTTAAAGTTTCCTGATCTTCCTCGGTGGTAAAACCTTCGGCACCGGCAAGGCTTCCTGTGGTGGCAGCGTCAATCGTAGACACTTGGAATAGTCGAAGAGCTTCATTAACATGATCATCGGTAACGAACGGAAGTAAATGCATTTTCGCCAATGATTCAGATATACGTATTACAGCTTCCAACTGACGCACTGTTATTGGAATGCAATGACGTTTATCGGCCGACTTCTCTTGTTGTCCAGCACCAGAACGCATAAGAACATAGCGACTCTTAAGTTTTTCACCAGCCGCTTCACTAAGTCGCGGACCACAATGGGTGCGACAATAGTGGATGTACTTCTTGAACATGGCCAACGATATTTCACCTTCTGTCGGTTCAGAAGGAGCTGATTTGTTTGAGCTCAAATGTACGTTTATAATGTGCTTGGCCAAAGTGATGTCTCGAGTCTCATCGTGCACGTCCTTTACAATAAATATCATGTCAAATCGAGATAGAATTGTTGGCATAAAGTCAATGTTCTCTTCGCCCTTTGTATCATCCCAACGGCCGAATATTGAGTTGGCAGCTGCAAGCACTGAACAGCGTGAGTTTAATGTGGTTGTTATGCCAGCTTTTGCAATCGATATAGTTTGCTGCTCCATTGCTTCATGAATGGCAACGCGATCATCTTCACGCATCTTGTCGAACTCATCAATACAAACAACACCACCATCAGCTAAAACCATTGCTCCACCTTCCATAACAAAATTACGCTACGGCCAGATAGCACATACAAATATGTTACATAAATATAAGTTATACAAACATATAACAATAAATAGACTCACCGTATGCGGATCCTTCATAACAGATGCCGTTAGACCAGCTGCGCTCGAGCCCTTGCCAGACGTGTAAACTCCAATTGGAGCAACCTTTTCAACAAACTTAAGCAGCTGTGACTTAGCAGTACCTGGATCACCCAAGAGAAGAACATTGATGTCACCCCGACGACAAAGACCATCGGGCAGACGCTTTCGTGAACCTCCAAAGAGCATACAAGTGATTGCCTTCTTAATATCAGTGGATCCAAATATGCTTGGTGCCAAGGATTTCGAGAGACGATCATAAATATCGGCAGATGCGGCAAAACGCCGAAAGGTCTCCTCCTCTTCATTGGTTATATTATTATAGCGCGAGACCGCACCGGCACCTTCCGTATCTACGATAATGCCAACAACGCGCATATATGGTGCACGTACACCGAGAACAGCCTTTTCGCGACCATCTTGCCGGGATGGCCTACCCACCTTTCGGATTGAATATATACCGTGTATAAGTACGCGATTGCCCGGCACGACACGTTCACAAAGTGAGCGATCACAAAACAATTGTAGATGACGCGGTATTTCGCCTTGCGGCACAAACTCTGACAGCTCTTGTAATTTAAGCGTTTGAAAATCAACGCATTTACATTTGTCTGGCATTATGAAGAAAGGATCCAGTGGACACTTGGGTCTTCCGGCTTGTTCGGTGGTGCATTTGCGTGGTAGAGCATAACCCTCAAGACCGGGATTGACTTTAAGATTGGGTATAACGGTGCTGCACGAGCGACACATAATTGACATACGAGTTGCTTTCGCCTGAATGCCTGAAGCAGCCACGACTATCCCGCCAATTTTAACCAAACGGGATACGCTATCTGATTTAAGTTCACGTATATTTGTCGGATTTGCACTGGACATTAGCAATATTTGTATGTCGTGCATATGTTCCTCGTGCTCGGGGCGAGGTGCTGTTATTTCATCGGCCACCTCTCGAGCAGCTTCTTCAAAGATTTGCAAGTGCTCTGTTGGCTGCTTATTGAGGTTGTCAGCAAGCGTCTCGTCGAAGCCGACGACGTCTTCCATTTCGATTTCCAGAAAGTAGCGTCCATTGAGATAGTTTCGCTTAAGATTGTCTCTGCGCCAATGTAAACCACAATATCAATAGTTTGTTATGATATTAATGTCATATTATTTACCGATATTTATAAAAAAAATTGTCTTCATTGAAAGTACGAATAAATTCCTTATACTTTTTTTTCACGGCTTGCATATTAATTTGGGCTCCATTTGCCTGGTGCTCATTGCCAAAGTTGTCGGAAAAAAATACGCCCGCATCGTCAAAGCCGTCCATTATGATTGATTTACAATTTCAAAAGAGGCTTCTTAACAACACAAAAATCCTATTATTTTAAACTTTTCCAGAAATAGTGAACACACAATGCGCATAGAATATTGCCGCCAAAATAAAATTACGCGTTGTTCAATCGATATTCTTTAAACCGATTGTATATGTTTTTCGATTGCAAAAACAGTGAGTAGAGGCATTCCTGCTGAACTTTATTTGGATATTATTTATTTAGATATATTTGGGTAACGTATAAAATATGTTAGTTAGTCACGATTTTATTTTCAAATTACCTATATTAAAGAGTGAAATGCAATTTTTATAAAAAAAGCAACTTTACCAACAAGTAAAGCTGTGTGGTCTTATGCTTACGAGTTATTTTCGCGCGATATATTAAGTTTGTGCAATATAACAAAGTTCTGTTGGAAATGCGTGGCTACGCATCTCAATTAAAGTTTACCGTAAAATTACATACAAATGTGCCAAGTAATAAATATAAATGGAAGCTGACAAGATCAACTAGATAAAATTTAAGAAACAAAACTAGGAACATATTTGTCAAATTAATACTTAGTTCATTAAAAAAAAACAAATAGTTCTAGACCTTTAACTGTAACTTTGAAATCTTAACACACAAACAGTTAAAGTTTATGCCGCATACACACTCAAATTTTAATTCACATCATCGCATAATTGTTGGTCAAAGTATATTTTAAATGGTTTGATCATATATCGATACCTTCTAAATTTGTTTGAAATATCGATATTCATTAGCATCCCTGGAAGTTGATTGGTAGCACTTTTTCGCGTGTGTTTGGAGGGAAGCAGTCCGGTATCTCATACATTGCAAAATTTGTTTAACTTCTCACAAGTCACGCCAATTCAATTTAAGGAACATGGTAAGCAAACATTTTTTAGCTACAAAATATTAGTTTAACCCTATTTTTGTAGTCTTCATCAGATATTGCAATGGAATCAAGTGTTGAGATAGAAAACGCGCCTGGGACCGGCATTATACCGAACACGAGCATTGTTTTAAAAAAACTTCCACCCCATACTGGTGCTAGCGTAAGTAACCTTGCATCTTCTGGTCCTGGTGACGCAAGTGGAAATGCTGACGAGATGACTTCGAGGGACTATTACTTTGACTCTTACGCCCATTTTGGCATCCACGAGGAAATGCTTAAAGATGAAGTGCGAACTGTCACATACCGTAATGCAATGTATCATAACAAGCATCTCTTCCAAGGAAAGGTAATATATAATAATTGAAAATATGCTGGGACCAGTTCGTATGTTCGGGTTTCCAGTTTCGCTTCAAAACTCTAGATTGGCTAAGTTAGTTGTAACATGTGTACTGCACTTTAAAAGTAATCACGGCATGAATGCGGAATGATTATATTTCACATTAAACATTGTTTTACAGACTGTTTTGGATGTTGGATGCGGTACAGGCATACTGTCAATGTTCGCCGCTAAGGCTGGTGCTGCCAAAGTTATTGCTGTAGACTGCTCTAATATTATAGAGTTTGCTCGACAAGTGATTATTGACAACAATTTGCAAGACATTATCACGGTAGTCAAGGGAAAAATGGAGGAAATTGAACTGCCTGGTGGAATTGACAAAGTAGACATAATAATATCAGAGTGGATGGGGTATGATCGACGACATCTTAATAATTAATAGGTTCTTTTTTGTGTTAACTGTACTTCAATCTCTTTTTCGACAAATTTAAGGTACTGCCTCTTTTATGAGTCAATGCTGGACACGGTACTGTACGCGCGAGACAAATGGCTGAAGCCCGATGGCATGATGTTCCCAGACAGAGGAACTCTTTATATCACAGCCATCGAGGATCGTCAGTACAAGGACGAAAAAATTAACTGGTGGGATGATGTGTATGGCTTTGATATGAGCTGTATACGTAAGGTGGCGGTCACCGAACCACTCGTGGATGTTGTAGACCCCAAACAAGTGGTCTCCACGGCGTGCATGGTCAAGGAAGTTGACTTGTATACAGTGCAGAAATCAGATCTGAACTTCTCTTCTAAGTTTAATCTTACTATTAAGCGAAATGACTTTGTGCAAGCGTTGGTCACGTACTTCAACATTGAGTTTACCAAGTGTCACAAACGTCTCGGATTTAGCACTTCTCCTGATTCAACGTACACACATTGGAAGCAGACAGTCTTTTACTTGGATGATCACATGACTGCCAAGAAAAATGAGGAAATCAATGGAACGTTTCAAATGAAGCCAAATGAACGCAACAATCGCGACTTAGACTTTGTCATCGACATTAATTTCAAGGGTGACTTATCTGAAATTCAAGAATCAAATACATACCGTATGCGCTAGTCTTAGAGCTATGTGCCTTCTTTTTACACAGAAGAAATAAATATGATGACTAGACATAAGATATGACTCCAGTGCGAAATGTGCAACAAAATTTGTGTTGCGTCTTCTACTAAGTTTAAAGTGTACCTTTTTAGTAAACATAATATTTTTACAAGTGTGCGCCTGTTTAAATTATGATTCAAGATTACTTCTAAGACAATTGTACAGTCGCACGAACATATTAAAGTGAGTGTGCAGTTGGCACATATTTTTACTGGAATATATTAGTATTCTTCTTTTACATACATAAAAGTAAAATGTATAAATAGTGTACAAATGATGACTTTGTTTTTGGTTTTAAAATGAACATTTGCTAGAGACAATACAATGCAAAAACCGACATTACTAATGAAAATATTCTATTCACCGTTTTGGGTTCAATCAATTTTAATAAAAGATTTAAAAAACGGAAAACCGAACTCAAGAATATAAGGTTGCAGCCAATAATCAAGCAGGGATGGGAAAAATTCCAAATTACATACTGTCATAATAATTCTCTGAAATTTTTTATGTACAAACTTAAAACACATGTTTTACCCATAAACAAATTCAAAAGGCATACAGTTCTTAAAATAACTGACTGGTGTATTGTTTTTAGGACTAAAGTTGTATCGAGTCGATTTAAATTAGTTCAAAAAACTACTCAACTAAAACAACGAACTGAAGGTAGTTTGTTCAGTCCCTTCTTTCAAGTCCGTTTCTAATTTAAATTTAAGGTAGTTTGCGGCGACCAATTCATTTTAATGCTTTAAATAAGTTTCATCGACATTATAACCTTACTTACTTTAGACTCAATGTAACAATAACTTAAGACAAATGACACAAATAAAAACCTGCTGTCTTCAATATATTAAATCTAAGGTTTCTGAAATATATGAGTTGAAAGAAAGGTTTTTTTCACAATGATGCAGATATAGGAGCAAAAGTAAGCTGCAAGTTATTCATTCAATTTTTTCATTTGCGGCAACCAGTTGTAACAGAACCGCTGTTTAAAAATTGTTATCGGGTTTTCCGCATTCTTATCGATACTTCAATGCTTTTAGTCAGTATAATAACACTTCACTATAAAATAGCTTATATTATCGATAGTTCCGAAATTGGCTCTAAAGGCATCAGCTGGTAGAATTTCATAACTTGTCATTTGTGTAACCTGATTTCTCTGAATAAAAACAATAAAAATGCGGCTCACCAATAAACTATGTGCGCAACATATTGGATGGCATTTTAAAAAGCACTGGCATGTGCAAGGCAGGCGAGTACCCAAAGAGACAGGAGCAGCTGCAGAGCTTGCAAAATTTGGAATTCATGTTAAAACTCCAGAAAATGTGCTGTCCCCCCAAAAAGAACTTAAGATGTAAGTAGTATCAAAATGATAAGTTGAACAAAATAATTTGAAAAGATTTGTCCGCACAGTGTAGATGTTGTCGGATCAGCTGTAAAAACGCTGCCTGAAGACAATTCTCATCCAAATTGGCATACGAAACCGTGTCATATGATTACGGATAACAACGTATTACTTGGAGGATTGCCCCAAGCTCAGATTTTGACAAACGCGATCGAGATAAACAACTTACCACGACAGGTAGAGGAAGCTTTATCAAATGGACAGCTTCCAAAAGTCGTCGATCGAAATATACAAAATGCAATATTTTCTTCCCACTTGCTGGATGCGCAACAAGTTAAATTGCCAAAGATTAAACTGATCGAACGACCAGCATTTAACTTACCGCGCCTTTACGGTATTTCGCATGAAAGACGCAAGTATGTTTTTAACATCCGCAAAATAACAAGTGCTTGAATCGAGTTTGTTAAGACTCTGCTCACTGGTTATCCAGTGTTGATTAAAGACAATAAATATAAAACTAATGTTAAAGTGTGTATACAAAGACCTTTAAAAGTGAAATTTTTGTTCTGTTTGCTATACTCTTACCAAATTAACGAAGTATTTTAGTTTTGTGCAACGTCCGTGCGTCTGTATAAAAGCAATTTTTTTTGCAATACAAATTATTAAAAATTATGTCTCAATAATTATAATTATTTCTTGACACTATATCAAAAAAGCTGTGAGCCAATGTTCAAACCCAAAGCAACCTACACACTCAAATTTTATTTTACGAAACTAGGTATACCTCAGTCGGGCACTCGTGTAAATTACTTGTAATATTTTCGAAAACATATTTTTACTATATGACTTTATTCCAACTAACTGTCTTGTCTTTCAGTCGCCTGTTAGTCAAAAAACTTTTGATTGAGATCGAGAAATTGTCTGGTCGGCCTGTAACTGAACGTCGTAATGTCATTGATAATGTCACATTTAAGACTTCAATATCAAAGGACAATGATTTGCTTTCTTTTATAATGAGTGGGGAGACCCTAATAAGCTCTTCCCGTGCTCTAGAGGCTGTTAAAGGTAAATACAATGGAGAGCTGCCTGATCTTTATCCGATGAAATGCACAGTTTCAATGCCAAAACAACACATATACACGGAAAACAATTTCTATCGTAAGTTAACTGTTAACAATACATGGACAAATCGGGACTACTTTTTTATACAATTTTAGCGATTCGTCGAGAAATAAGCTGTTCCAATCCACATACAATTGTTACGTTTTTTAACAAGAGAATTGTAAATAATTTACACGGTTCAGATGTTACTACAAGTCAATTCCACGGGCGTACACTGCTAAAGGCTTTTGTTGCGGCTGTATCCAGGGCTAAACAGTTGTACGGTATTTCGGCTAATGGAGATATTCAGAAACCAGTTGTAGTACAATGCGTTCAGACGGATGGACGAATTTTTAATTTTGGGGTGTTCCAACTTAATACCCTTAATCTTAACTCTAACAGCGCCATCAAAAACTATTGGTTTAATCGTGAAAGTGTAGAATTGTTCGCAGAGTGTTGCTATAAAACTGGAAGACCACATATTGAGGGATACAACAATGAACCTTTCAGAATTTTAAGCGCATTTTATCACAATAATTAACTTTCAAACTATTAAATAAAATTGAATTCATTGGATTTCTTTTGATTACATATTTATATATCGGTAAGAGGTGCCCTAAAGAGTGACTATGTCGTGCGGAGGAGGAGAAAGGGAGAACATCATAAGGAAAACAAAAAAAATTTCAGAATTTTATGTGGAATGAAAACGTCATAAATACTATTTATATCTCTTTTACGAAAACTTCCTGTTGCGCCCAGTGAAACTGGGTGATATCCGTAAGTATTAAAAAAATTTGTTTTTTATTTATTGCATTATAATTTAAAATAAAGCTTAGAAATCTATTTTAAATCTAATGCAACTATCCAAGCAAGCACATTATCGCGTGCCTATACACCAACTATTTTAAAAAAAGCGGATACCATAGCAACGCGAGTATAGCAATTTGTTTTGCATCGATATATTGTTAACGATAATCACAGTTACCAAAGCATACATGGATGTTAAATTGCCTTGTACAAGAACAGATTGAAAATTTAAAAAAAAAAAGAAATAACAGTATGAGTCAGGTACAGGTACAAGCTATAAGCTCAAACAATAGCGCAACTTCGTCGGTAAACAGTGAGACGCAGAGCATTGAAGTCCCACAAACGGTATTGCCAGCAAGCAATCGAAGTGCTGCATTAATTAGGTAAGTAAATTAAAATAATAAGTTTTCTTTAATTTGTGTAAATAAATCATTCAAAGTAGGAATTACACTCTTAGGCTTCTACTTAAATGATAAGAATAATTTTGCTCAGTTGGTTTTTGTGTGAAACTTATTATTATTGATTATTGTTGACTTTTATTTTAGCTTTTGCTATTTTCTAGCTGGCTGGCTCCGAGTAGTAGGAACTATTATCATTATTATTTATTTTAACAAAGAGCTAGCTACTGCGGAATACTCTGATTCCGGTATAAAAAAGGTAGTAAGGGTTAACCTATATTTTAAGGGATATCGGACAAAATAACAAATTGCACAAAACCAATATACACTAATTACCGTCGGTATAAGTGTATAAAAACTATGTTAGTTAAAAATATATATACGTTCTGAAGTGTATAAATAAAATTTCAAAATAATATTTAGAGCAAAAAGTAGTTGGAAACGTATGAAAGAACTGGCTGCAGAAAAGGAAAATGAATCGAAGCGACCTCCTTGGCGAGCTGTTAGTGTTTCCACTCTGCCTAAGCCGGACAAGAATGCATTGCTTCGGGCCAAATTGCTTGATGCTTCCAGGTTTGTAGTCATTTTAACTTCAATCATTACAACATGATACATATATTCACATAACAGACGTCTACGAGCCGGCAAGGCCAATGCGGGGGTACAAACTGACTTTGTTCCCACAAAATTGATGAAGGAAGCGTCTATGGGTGTACAGTATGATTTGATTTTATTGAAGGATGTTGGTATTTTAACGGATGGCCAGTACTCCATTCGAAAGGATGGCTTTGAGCAGTGTAAATGTAGCATATTATACTTGTATCCATTAGTCTAACTTGTCCTTCTTCCAGATGTTCTAAACTATTCAGTATCACAGATGACTGATTCCATCGATACAGCAGATGTCTCAACACAAACACTACTACCAAAAGCTGTCAATGAAAACGCAATCGCAGACTCATTTAACCTTATTGACAATGGCATAGAAGGATCATATGATATTGAGAAAAACATGGGAAATAAAATTAACTTTCCTAAAAGAAAGATAAGCCCAACCTTAGTATCGTGGCACTTTGATGATGACGCTATTGAAATGGAGGCCACAAAGCATTTTATTCCCTACACCATTGAACCTCTAAAGCCGTGGCGTAGTTTCATTCCTTTGACATTTCAACTCAGGGGAAAAAATCTAGTGGGAAGTCAGATAATTGATTGGTATGCCTTACTTCAGTCTATTGATGACTTAGTTCGGGAATCAAATAATTTAATTGATAGGCTGGAAACGATAATACAAGATAAGAACTTGTATCGTATGCGTGTGCTTAAAACTTTAAAAGAAATCAATCAACGGGACTCTACAAATTTCGTCTTTCCTTCTGAACACTGGTTGCCGATAATTAAAGAGCAGGAAAAACAACTACAAAATTTGCTAGACACGTCTTAATAAAATTATTCTTTTATCATGTTACTTTGACTAAGGTTGATTACAATTTGCAAAGTCATTAGTTTACTTTCTTATGGATTTGGCCACAGACAACAAGTAAGATGGATCTAGTCGAGCAAGCTTGAGAAGGAGATACCCTAAACTCCACATTACCTAGTAGCAGTCTATTGTACTTAAGACCGTGGTTTTTAACCAAAATTTCAATGAATTTCATATTTCATATTATTTTATCATTTAATAACATTTAATAATTTCTCTTTTTGTGATAACTTTTTAAAAACTTTAAATAAATTTACAATTTTATAAGCGTTGAACGACACATGTATTTATATATAAGATTATGATTCTGTATCAATTTCTGTAGATTTTAGCTTTGTTTGTTTATGCTTCTTGGGCAATAGTTTCATAAGAATGTTGGAAGCCGATTTACTATCTAATGGACAGGACGCGTAAAGATCTTCGCAAGGTTTGTTGTTTATTTCCTTTCCGTGTTCCAATGCTTCTTTAATAGCAGTGCCGTCTAATAGGTAATCCACAAGGGAGTTTCTACACAAAAATTGAGTATAAAATATATACAATAAAAATATATATAATTGATTCAGTGGGATCATATTCTTTGTTTTTTTCCATCTTTGCACGTATTAATATATTGAAATAATGAATGAATATACTAAAGCAAATTGATTGTGTAAATAAGTACTTATAAATTGATAGGGTCCGGAAAAAAGGTATGCTTTAGTTAATTTGATTAAATTTGATTGGCAATGCAAACAAATCAATAATAAGGCAAAACATTTCATAACTTACCCGGATAGCATGTGAATGAATTCATCCATCTGATCCGATATTCCGGTCTTTATATTATTCTCTGTTGACCGAACATATCCACAGACGGCCCTTTGCATGCAGCTAGTTGAGTCAATGTTGTTTTGTCCCAGCACATTGTCAATTTTGTTTATCATACTGCTGAGGGACGCTAAATCATTTTCGTCCTCACCTTAAAGCAAGATTTTAAATTGTTTGTGAATTTAAACGAATTAATTCGACATACTTCGTCCATAGCCTCCGTAACCACCGTGAAATGCGGATAGTAATTTGGGTATGAGGATAATTGCACCAATGCCAACAAGGGTACCCAGCACCACTCCACCCAGATCCAGTTTAATTGGATTATATGCTGAAAGTCCTGTGCTACTTGGGTATCCCTTTTAAATAAATATAAATATAAATTTATACTGATAAAAATATTTAAAAAGACATACGTTAAGTGAACCATATCCAGTCGTATAGCCTAGCCGCTCTAATCTGTCTTTGGTTGACGCCGTTTCCTGTTCCTTTAATTGAGTTTTGTTTTCATTTTGGTATGCTCGGCTCCATTGCGAATTATCTGTGTATGATCTGATAAAAAATAATGTCAATTTATAGGAACAAAAATAATTTATTGAAAATTGATTTATTGTGTAATAGTTACTTTTGTTTGGTTTCATATTTTGGAATTGCTTCACAAAAACTGAGCACACACAATATGCCAATTAAATGGAAGAGGTGTACGTATTTAATTCCCATTTTACTATTGCGAATCCTTAATCCTTGTGTGTGAGATGCTGAAATCATCCGCTTTGCCTGTGCTCTGTACAACAAAATTTGAAACTAATATTTGAAGTATATCTACGCTGATATTTATATGCCTTCGAAGTAACTAATTTTGTTGTATGCTTTTCTTTAATATTTCAGCAATTTGTTCAAATTATAAATCGTCAAGCAAGTACTAATCATTACACGCTTCTTGCATATTGCCAATGTGTAAGAGACATTACATATACACTTGCATAGTTATAAATTGTATAAATGAATTTGGAAAAATATGCTTTGTCAAATGTACTTGTTAACTCCATGCGCAAGACACTCAATTATTTCAGAAAAACATTGCAGAAAGCGACATTAAATTACAAGATATTTAAGTTGTGGGCTTGTGACTATAAAGCGCGTCACCAAAATATCTGTCTGCGACTGTAATATGTGCTTTTGTACCCGTAACTTGTTCAATCTTAGTATGCACTCGAGCAAGAAATTTCTGGTATTAAGTCACTGCCTGTTACGCTATAAGGTTTTCAACTTTTTTTCATGTGCTTTTATTGTACACTTGTGGTGTTATATTATTTTGTCATTAAATATGTAACGCATAGAGGAAAGCATCCTAGACCCTATACAATATATATATTCTTGGTCCGTATCGCGAACTATATTTGGATCAGCTTCATCGGCTGGGTCGCCCAACTCTATCTGTAACAAAGATCTAAGTATAAAATCAATTAGACTTTTATGAAAATGGAAATTTAAATGACTTTTGTGTTCATTGCCATCACAAGATAAGTACAAAATGATGACGTTAAGAGTTAATTGGCATAGTTTCCCAATTCTTTTTTTTTTTCAATACCCTGAACCCATTAAAAATGGGTAAAAAGGGTATAATGGTTTTGTCCAAAAGTATTTAACAGGCAGAAGGAAGCATCTCCGACTCCATAAAGTATATGTATTCTTAATCAGCATCAACAGTCGAGTCGATATATCCATGTCCGTTTGTCTGTCTGTCCGTCTGTGTGTATGTATGAACGCGTCGATCTCAGAGACTATAAGAGCTAGAGACTCCAGAATTGGAACTTAAGCAGTACAAGTTTGTTTCAAATTTTCGATAACTTTCCCTGTTTTCGATAAACGTTTGTGATCGATAACAATAAAATCTTGAATTTGGAAAACTTTGCGACAGCATTTGAGACATTAAACTAAAATAATGACAATCTGTGAAATTTTTATTGAAATCGGTTAAGAAACAGCGGAGATATGGAACATTGATGTTGAGTATGTTGCAGTATGCAGTATGCGCGTACACACACACACATACTTGCAAGCACTGACTGTACGCGTAAAGTATAGGGATCAGGGTATCGTGTAGTCGGGATTTCTCGACTAGAGCCTTCTTACTTGTTTATTCTTGTAATAGCACCTTTTGCATCAATGTCAGACTTCTTTCATAAAGTTCAAAACAAAAATTAGAAACCTGGCAGAATTTACAAAATTTTGGTTAAGAACGAGCATATGTAAGAAATGGGCTTTGATCTAGCGCAAATATGTTGCAATTTGCCATCTAGGTAGGTTCTTTTGGGGAATTAATTACACATTTACTTAATTAATTTAATTTTTTTTTCAGCTCATCTAGTTCTAGCAACATCTTTTGCAACGAAAATTATAACAAGTGTAATCCTCACTGTTGCCATTCCTGTTGTGCAACATCCTTCTTGAATGATCATACTTATTCAATTCTTAAGAGAGTTTGTCATAAGATAATAAAACGCTACAACCGACAGAAGTGCTGTGAAAAGTATACCGTATTTGAAGGTGGGAATAGCATTTATAATCAATGTCCCGATAAGCACAAAAGTAAGGATTTAATATACTAATAGTATTTAAAAGTATATTTGTAAATTTTAAATAATTCAAGGTGAGGGTGAAACAGATTGTATGGATTTAAAAGCATTAAGCAGACAGCAGAATAGAAATAAATATGAAAGGAAAGTTGGCGAGGTAGGTGAAGACAGAAATCAATTGGATAATAGACGTGGTAAAAAAGGTCGAAAAACTAAAGAAGACAGCGAACTTGCACTCACATTAGGAAAGCAGAAAGAGCTAGATGAGAGAAAAAAACGGGTAAATTCACGTGGTAGAAATAGTATTGATAATACGGATAAAGGCAAGGGACTTGAGAAAGTTAAACTTGGTAATGCACGCGGAAAAAAAGGTGCTGAAATTACTGACAAAGAAAAATTACCGGAAAATGCGTCAACATTAGAGAAAGACAGAGGTCGAAATGACAAGGAATTGGCAGGTGCACGCAGTAAACAAGGTGCCGGCGACAGCAACGTCACATCGAAAGTCAGGAAGCAAGGCAGCGGAATTGATAAAAAATCAAATAAAGGCAAACAAACTGCGTTAGATGAAACTGAATTAAATGCAATACCATTTAGCACAAAAACGAGTAAAGGAAAAAATAAAAGTAATGAAGTAATCAATTCCTTACATATGGATGAAAGTTCAACAATGAAAAAATTGGGTAAAAAACCTAATAGGGAAATCGATTCAACAAAAGTGGACCAAATGGCTGGCAAAAATAAAGGTAAGAAAGTTAAATGAAAAAATAAAAACTGATGAAACATCTCGGATTCAAAACTTAGGGGGAAAAAAACCAAATCGTATAGAATTAGACAAAATAAGTAAAACTGGAATACGGAATAGGAATATGGAATCGAAAAACGGACAAAACAAAAGGCTATCGAGCACAAATGGTTCTTCTACTCGAAAACCTTGTCGAGGTGATGATGTTCGTGTTTGCGATATTCTACGTGTTCACTTAGAAGGTCGAGACCTTTTAAGATGGTAAGAACCATAAATTCTCTAAACAGTCATTTTCCTTAATCATTTACTTTTTTAGCAACCCGTGCAAACCAAATGCCAATCAACTATGCAGATGCTGTATGCCAATTTGCAATCCTTTTGTTTGTTGAAATTCCTTCAGGTTTTTTTTGCCAATGTTCATGACACTCTATTTGCTAACTTGGTATTCAGTTTAAATTCGTATATCTTCTTGATAAATTGTGATATGCGTGCATTATAGCTTATTCTTACAATAAAAGAAAAATAAATTTATGGATTTTTATATATGTACGTAATGGGAAAGTGACCTTGTTATACCGAAATACTGATTCTGAGTTTCGAGCTGCACATACGTTCAGCGTATTTTTCACAATGTAGAAAATGACTATTATTTTTATACCCTGATCCCATTAAAAATGGGAAAAAAGGGTATAATGGTTTTGTGCAAAAGTGTGTAACAGGCAGAAGGAATCATCGTCGACCCCATAAAGTATATATATTCTTGATCAGCATCAACAGTCGAGTCGATATAGCCATCTGTCCGTCCGTATGTATGAACGCGTCGATCTCAGAGTCTATAAGAGCTAGAGACTCCAGATTTCGAACTTCTGCATACACAACTTCAATGTCCCATATCTCCGGTGTTTCTTAACCGATTTCAATAAAAATTTGTAAGTCAAATGGCATCTCAAAGTTTTCCAAATTCAAGATTTTGTTGTTATCGATCCCATGTGTATATCGGAAACGGGAAGAGTTATCGAAAATCGAAAACAAACTTGTACTGCCTAGGGATTAGGCGAGCTTAAGTTCCAAATCTGGAGTCTCTAGCTCTTATAGTCTCTGAGATCGACGCGTTCATACATACGGACAGACGGACAGAAGGACATGGCTATATCGACTCGACTATTGATGCTGATCAAGAATATATATACTTTATGGGGTCGGAGATGTTACATGCCTGTTACATACTCTTGCCATTTTTATTATGTACTGGGTATGTCTGTATGTCTGTTTCAATATAAGAAGGCCTTATAAATATTTAGAAATAATATTGCACACAAAGTTTTTACTGTCAGGGGTTAATATTCAAATTTTTATCTGCTACCGCTTTTGTCTTATGGAATGTACTCTCTTGTAATAAAATATAATTTCACAGTATCCATGTATAGAATATTCTTTTTGATGAAAAAACACTAACTGCATCTTTTCGTTTTTTTTTCAGTCAGTGCTTGTGTGTGTGTACGCGCATATTGCATACTGCATATTCAATGTCAATGTTACATATCTCCGGTGTTTCTTAACCGATTTCAATAAAAATTTCAAAGATTTTGTCCAGTTTAAGTATGTATGCAAGTATATGTGTGTGCAAACTTGACTTAACTTCAAACTTCCACATCTCCATTGTTTTTCAACCGATTTAAATGAAATCACAGATTGTCATAAGTGCGTTTAATGTTTCAAACGCCTTCCCAAAGTTTTCCAAATTCGAGATTTTGTTGTTATCGATAACGAGACGAGTTATCAAAAATTTGAAGGTAATTTGTACTGCCTAGCGATTAGTCGAGCTTATGCTCCATTATACCCATTTTCAATAGTATCAGGGTGATAATCAGTTAGTATTTTTCATCAAAAAGAAACATTTCAGGGGGCGGCACAAAAAATTAAATTTTTAACAACCACTCTAATGTATATATATCTATATATTTTGATTTTGGAGACGCAAAGCTATTGAAATTTTAAGGTCAACATTTTTAGCTTATTCGTTGGCACTCATTGAGGACAATGTAATAAAAAAAATATATGCTTTCTGTCTTGTTTTTATTTATATTTAAATATATATGCAAATATTTGTAGCTTATGAGTATTATTAGGTATATTATTATATGAAAACATTATGGTAATACATTTTAAAATTTATCATTCTTGTCTTAATATGTATAAATATATATTTCTTAATTTTTTGTTATAAGAATAAACAAGTATATACAACTATATGTACGTTAACACGTATGAATGATTAAATTTAAGTAGTCGCATTGTAAATACCCTTCAAAAATGCTGAAAAAAAACTCATTACACCATACAGAAAATGAGAAATTTACATCACCATTTTTCTCGAGTGCGCGTTGACATTTCTACTCAGTGTTGCGAAATCAAGAGATCCCCCTACTGGCTATGCTTTCCTAAGTCCTGGTTTCCTTGTCCAGCTGGAAAATATCTATCTAAGTGTCTTAGATACTATAAGGAACATCTTCTCTCCCTTTCTTAATTGTCCACTTTCTCGATCAAATACAGTTAAGCACCATATTTAACGCACCAGAATTTGCATGCCTAATTTTCATTAAGTGAATTTGATGATTTTTAAACTTTATTTCTAAGAATATGGGAACTTTTCTGTTTTTGACGGGTATGTGCTTTAAAGCACACCTCGTTGACTACTTAAGAAAAATTATTTCTTTAGGTTGGTCATAAAAAATAGTAATTGTTAAATATTTATAAAGAGAGAATTGGTAATAATGAGTAATTCCATATTTTTAAAATGTTTATCTTTTTGCTCTGTAAATTTAGACATTCAGAATTTCTTCATATGGGCAAATTTATAATATACAAAATGATGAGAAACTTGTTGTGTTTTTAGGTAATTGTATATACTTATATATTTTGAATATATATGTACATTAGGGTGAGTCAAATATTTATTTTCTTAATAAAAGTCTACCAAAAGTTGTTCCTTTAATTAATTACTTGCTGTAGTTTCTTGATGTAATATCTTGGTCCGATTCAGTTGGAAGCTTTTAATCTTTTTTTATCCGAAGGAATCAACTCGCGCTAAAGTTCATGTGTATGTATTTACATCAAAATTATCTTTTTACTCGTGCTTACACCAAAATTATTCTAAAATCAGCTGAATTATGCAAGGTTGTAAAAATTATAGGAATACCAGTTAAAATCTATCTAAATTTAATTTTTATACCCTGATCCCATTAAAAATGGGAAAAAAGTATAATGGTTTTGTTGAAAAGTATGTAACAGGCAGAAGGAAGCATCTCCAACCCCATATTCTTGGCAGTACAAGTTTGTTTTAGATTTTCGATTACTCTTTCCGTTTCCGATATACAAATGTGATTGATAACAAAAACATCTTGAATTTGCAAAACTCTGAGACATTAGACAACATTTTAAGACATTAGACAAAATAATGACAATCTGTGAAATTTTTATTGAAATCGGTTGAGAAACACCGGAGATATGGGACATTGAAGTTGTGTATGCTGTATGCAGTATGTGCGTAGACGCACACACATACTTGCAAGCACTGACTGTACGCGTAAAGTATAGGGATCAGGGTATCGTGTAGTCGGAATTTCTCGACTAGAGCCGTCTAAGTTGTTTTATTTGTTTTTATGCAAAAAAAAACCATCAAAATTGAACAGACATACAAGCATGTGTATTGGTGTGCGTGTGTATGTAAATGTAACGAGAAAAAGCGCGCTCTTAGTGACATGAGAGATTAAAATTTTTGTTATTCCAAAAATAAATTCATTTTAAGTCAAAGAAAGAGAATAAGACAGAGCGAAGGCTATTTCAATTTTTTTTAGATCAAAAAATTATAAGAAACGGTTCCATGCAGTTCGCGAACAGAACAATTCGAACGGGCGTTAAGTGAAGAACACACGAAAATTCGAGAAATTCTAAACGATAACAACGATTAAGTGCTTTTTTCTATATATTAACATATAATTTGCAAAAAATTTAAAATCAAAATGGTTTACGAAAGTGGATTTACGACCCGTAGAACTTACAGTTCCAGACCGGTGACAACATCGTACGCCGTGACGGTAAGTTTTAAATTTCTTAGCAACGTGAATATAATTCAGTTTGTTAAGTCAAATATAAGAAGTGTGGATCTCCGTTTCTAAAATCTGTGAAATTAATCTGCTCGGTGAAAATTTGAAATGTTATATCCCCAACATAACCCATACGCAGCAAATAAATTTGACATTTTATGAAAAGTAGTCCAATTCCAAACTGGAATCTACATTAAATGTACATTCCTTTTTAAGCGCTTGTACCCAATTTGATGCATTCCATAAAATCCATTTTGTAAAGGTGCAAACAGTTTAAGAAATTGAAACACGTTTGAGCGCAGGTGTAACTTAAATTTTAAATGAACATGAATGTCGCATATATGAATATCGTATCTGTATTAAACAAACAAAAAATTAAGATAAAAATTCGCCTTCTAATGTCTGAACTGATGTGCATGCTTAAATTAAATAAGTGCGTACATATATATTTGTTTTGTACTGGCTTTAAGAATTTTTGTGATATTATACTTGTGCCTAAAAAGTAAATTAAATATAAATAAGTGTTAAGTTTGACCTATTATTGAACGCAGTTTACAAAATCATATGTATATATGCTTTTTTTTTACGTTTTTCTTATGGATCACATTTGTTTTTTCTTGCGTATATTTTTTAAGACTAATATCCGGCCAACAAACTATTAACAAGTACAACGTACATACAAAAATACACACAAATTCTTAAGGCATTAGTTTTAGCACTTGGTTATGAGCTAACGTATATATTTTTGTGTGGGCCAAAGAACATGTTTGTATATAAATATGTACATTCTCTTGAGATATTAGACAGTATACAAATAGTACGATTGTAAGACAGGCGAAATATAAATTTGTTTTGAGTTTTTACTCTTAATTATTCTCATTGCCTTGATTTGATTGCTGCGAGAAATATTCCAAGGTTATGCGCGGTTTTCTTTCTCCGTATGATTTTTGAAAATTTTACGCTTTCTCATAGATTCCGCCAACATTTTTAGCAAAAGCAAAAGATTTTCTGCTCTCGAATTCCAAATATAGAGTTTTGTGTATGCATGTGTATCCAAATGTAAAAATTGTATGTACATTCATTTTGAAAAATATTTATTTTGTAAACAGATATGTACATATGTCAATACTTTAACTGGATTACTGCTTGAAATGGTGTAAATGATTTAAATGTTTACTCAACATCTTTTACTTCTAATATTGATTTTATTTTATTTATCTTTAAATATGGGTCTTTCTTTCGTCTATTCTTTCCTTCTTTCAATGTATAATACATACACATATAGCCGCTGTACATATAAAGTACATATATATGTTTATATATATACAGACATATATATATATGAACATATGTGTAATATAAGCTGTTTGCGTTTTTCGTTTTCTGGCTGATCTAAAAATACCTTTACGATTTCCAAAATACACTCAAGCAAATTTTATTTTTTTTGAATTCTCAAAATTGCTTTCAAATATAATAAACAGATAGGAATAGCTGACTTTATAAAATTATAACTTATTTAATATTGCATTTAAAATTCATTTAACACTTACTTATGTACAACCATTCACTTACACACATATACCTAACTATAAGTTTTTGTTGATATGCATCATAGTACAAATTATATAAATCGAACCACAATGTAAATAGAACATAAAACTTCAACACCCAACCACGGAAGATTTTTGCTGTATATAAGCCAAACATTAAACATCGGGCTTCTTAACTCTATCCTCCGTGCTTTAATATACTATACATATGCCTGTAAATATATACTTGCATGTACGAATGAACAATGTAACTCCGTGGACACATTTTTTGTACACACATGTAAAAATGCCGCACAACGTAACGTTTGAAGCCGATGAATTGGGTATCCCCGCCGTTGAACTGCAAGCACGTCGTAAAAATGCAAAAATATGCACTGCCATACTCTAACAACGCTAACTTGGCTTTCTAAATTTAAACCCAACTATGTGACATTCTGGGCATTGCAGAAAACAAACAGACCACCAATTGACTGGGAGAAAGTTCCTTTTGTGCCAAGACCTTCACTCATCTCTGATCCGGTGACTGCTTTTGGAGTGCGTCGATTGGACTATGAGCAACGCAAGCGATCAATACTTGACCCAATAAATCGAGCTGCAATTAAACCAGACTATAAGATTATGTATCAGCCCATTGAGCCATATGTGCCAACTCGTGATAAAAATCGCTCGCGTATCCTTAGCATGGTGCGCCAGCACATCGATACTGTGGATGCCGGTGGCAATACAGCAGCACGCACCTCGCGCGACTCTCTAGATAGTCAACTTCCTCGCCTACATCGCGCTGCTTCAGAGAGTCTGCCGGTGCGAAGAGAAACCTACCGCAATGAAAAGTCGGGTGCGATGGTCACAAAGTACTCTTACTAACTAATCGAGAAATACGAACCCATGACGATATTAATAGCGAACTAATAGCGAACCTCATCGAATTGACTCTTGAAATTCTGGATATAACACTCACGAAGCACTTTTCACACGGCTTGAAGTTTACATACATGTTCTTATATTTTACATATACAACATTAAAAATGATCAGTCATTCTTTTCGTTTTGTATCTAATATTGCGTATAATATGTCGTTATTTACAATGTATCAGATTTTGTGTTTTGTGTACATGGTTAAGCCACTAGAGCCATATTACGAAACAAATTAAATTTTTAAAAATTCGAACCTGTTTCAATTTCCATTTTTAAGACCGATTTAATTGAGTGTTTTGACAGTCTTTACCTTAAGAACATTATCTAATGTATTTCTTCATTATCCAATGCACAAAGTACTTCTTTTAATTGTCATGCTCTTCTAATTCTAAAGCTATTTTCCCTTAAGGTTTTTTATATTAACGTACATAGAGTAAATATGCGAAATGAGCCAAACTTTATTTATTTTTTATACAATTGGGGTTAGATTTCTTACTTACTTAACAGATTTAATTTAAAAATACGAAACACTTCGCAAATTTGTAGTTAACGGAAAATGTTCTGGTAAATCAGCAAGCTGGATTTTTTTTAAGTTGCATAACATTTTTATGCTGACTTTCCTATTTTCCTTTTCAATTCTAAATTCTCACCTAAATTCATGAATCGGACTTTATAGACTCCACGCTTAGACCTGTGCACGGATAGACCTGGCTCTCATCGCAGTCGTGCCTCCTCGGACTACTCATATACCTCAAAATCAAGTGTTGAGAAGAGCAGCTACGATTCAAGCAACCCTTACTCCAGGCCGGAACGTTCCACATACACTTCCACTGTTGAGAACACATCGCGTAGCGGACCAGGTGGTTCCTACAATTATAACACCGAGCGTACCAGCACAACTGGCGCTGGACCCGGTGGCTACAGCTACTCTTCGACCACCTCTGGGAACTTGCCCGGTGGCACGAAATACCGCCACTTCTCCTACCATGTTTAAGCAAATGCCTTAAATAGATGTCATAAATGTATGGCTCTAATATCAATTTTACCTTTTAATCCGCCTAAATTGCTTTGATATTGTTAATTGCAACTAGAAACATCTAACCATAAACTTATACACTGTATGTATGTATGAAGTTTTGTTATAATGCCTATCACCAGAATTTTGTAAATTATTTGAGTTGACTAACATGACTAATTGATTGATTTGATTGTTAAATAGATTATAGATGTTTATTAGCAAAAACTTTATAATGTGTTTAATCTTCAGAAATCAATAATGTTTCTAAGGTATTTGTGATACAATAAAAGAAAACTGAGTTCACTTAACAAACTTTACTTCTAGTTTCATGTGTACAAAGATTTTGCATAATTTAATTTAAATACGATATTCATATAAACCTGTTCTGATTGATCTACATAGGCTGTGAACACAATTTGATCATGATTTGATGATATACATTGTGGGTCTTTATCTTGAATAGAATACAAGTTGGGATGACTGAATAAATTCACATAATAGTTTTCAAAGTATTTAGTTCGATATTAAAAATCAAGTGAATTTTTTGTTTGTTATAAAATACTTTTACATTAAATTCAATGTTGTATAATTCTTTTACAGTATCCGTCTGTTAACAACGTGACTCGTGTAAGTATTTGCATCAATTATGTTTTTTTTGTTGATCATGTGTTGCTTGTCATCCATCTTTTTTATGATTTTTTTAATTTTCCTGGTCATACTTCAACCATTTCACCGTCACCTGGATTCATAAGTGGTTAGTACTTTATACAATAAATATGTGTATTAGTATTTCTAAAAAAAAATATTGTATAATTCAGTTGTGGCAGATATAGTTTAACTAATTTCATAAACTTAAATTAAGCATCAGCAATCTATAAAAGTTGCATCGCGCGCTTAATATTTGATTTGATATTTCATAATTATTATTTTTATCATTAGTATTTTACTTGATTTAAATTTTTTGATAGCTGCAAGGGATTTGTATCATTCAGAGAATAGAGTACATACTAGAATTTCTTTTGCTCATGCACTTCTACTTTCATTGTTTCACATTTTGTAAGACAGTGTACTAACTTACGGAAATTGCCAAACAAAATAGGTATACAAAACGAGCTATCCCATCTACTCGAGTTATTCAATACCGAGACGTATCGTCAGTGGAACACGTGTTATAACATCGCCTGTTCGGGTTGTTACCTCACCCACCCGAGTATTTTCGCGCGTTGTGCACTCTCCATCACCTGTGCGTGTTGTGCGTACGACAACGCGTATTTCAACATCTCCGGAGAGAACGTCCTCTTACACATATACTTCGCCAACGACATACTATAGTCCATCGACCTATTTGCCATCGACCTACTACACTTCATCCTATATCCCAACATCGTATACAACATACACACCCTCGTACCATTATAATCCAACAACTGTTACACGCGTGTATGCTCGCTCGTCATCACCAGGGTCACTGAGAGTTACTACATCTCCGATTCGTGTAACTCCTTCTTATTTGAAGAGACTCCCTCCTGGATATGGCGCACGGGCCTTAACTAATTACCTCAATACTGAACCCTTTACCGTAAGTTGTGGGCGTTCAATATCTGGTTCTTGTCTAATGCAGATTCGTTACAATCGGCATTGAAGATAAGGCCACAAACCACCATTTTGTAAAGATTGTTTTCTTCAATAAAAAATATTGTTTAGACCTTTTCTGAGGAAACAAGTAGGATTCGCAATCGAGCACAATCATTGATACGCGATTTGCACACTCCTGTCGTTCGCCGTGCACGAAGCTGCACACCATTTCCTGTGACTGGGTAAGTTAAAGATGACAAACACTTTAATAGGGATATAAAAGGGTTCACATATGATTGTGCAAAAAGGCAGGCAGAGAGATGCACATAACAAGCTCTAAAACAACTAATTAGAACTAAATCGACACTTTGGACATATTCAATTTTATTAGATTGGACAAATAAACAATAAATATAATACGTATATGAAGCTCTAAAGATTCGCAGTATGAGTTGCTTTAACGTAGTAGAGTAGGTGACAGGCACCTGTTAAATTTTGAACCGAAAAAAAATACGAAAATTAAAATTAACCCTTATAAAATTATTTGCCAGGGTATATTTTTAAAAATAAAATCTGATTTTTTTAATTGCCTTAAATGAAAAAAATTTGAAAAAAATATATATAAACCTATAGATAATATGAGAAATAGCTATAAGTAGACCTTGCCGTATTGAAAAGAAAGTAAAACGAATTTGTTTTTAGGTATTCATATGGCCCCACTTCACAATTAGCTTTAGATGCTTATGTAGCACGAGTTACAAATCCTGTTCGCCATATTGCAAAGGAAGTTCACAATATATCACACTACCCAAAACCAGCTGTCAAGTATGTTGGTAAGTAAAAGGAGAAAACTATTAATATGTTGCCTCTAATACCATTTGATTACAATTGTAATAATTAAAGTAGTATAATCGTATTAAGTTGCAACCTGCACTGTGGTTTAAATTTGTACTTAATGATATTTTTTAAATATTAAATGATAAGGTCAAAGTCATCTTGCCTCTGTAAGGATATGTGGTGATAAGGCTTATAATATTAGAAGACCTATGTACGATTCGGACAAAGTTCGAACAGATATTAACCTTTTGTCCTGGTACCTTAGACATCCGACTTGGAAAAATGAGAAAAAAAATGTTTCACATCAAGAAGGTAAGTTTTTCTTATAAGCGAATTCAAATTTTCTCATGCTTGTTAACGCAATCTGTAAATAGCAACACAGAACTAGAACCTTTTATTCATGTTCGTTTAACCAATACATTTATTGTTTTTAACTTATTTACTGAGAATAAATTAAAAAAAAATGTGTTTTCCATATTTAACATGTATATATATTTTAAAAATTGCAACAAATCACAAAGGTATTTGTTTGTGGTTTCAAAAAGCTCATATTTCTCATTTCAAAGGCTCGAAAGTAATTTAATACAATAGTACCATATGTAGGAGCAAATACATATTTGTAACTAATGCATTGGACTTTGGCATCCTTATTAGCTTTGTTCTTTGTATCTTACTAACTAAATATGTTTTATGATTGATTGACTCTTTCCAGTTGAAGCTGTTGAAGTTGAGGCGTAATTGATAATATGCCTGACTTTATAATATGGACAAACACACTTTATAATATTTGAAAAAAATAAAGAAAATGAAAAATCACTAAGTTTGCTTGGTATATAATTAAAACGATATCTTAAAACTGAACAAATGATATCAATAAAAATCAGTCGCTCTTACATCTAGACTACTTGTCAATCTTAACTTTCTTCACTAATACCAACTAAATATGTTCGACAACAGTCATTTAAACTCTGACGAGTTGAACACTAATAATTTGTTATACCTACACTTTTTTCTTTAACATACAAATTTTGTTCACATCTATTTTATTTTTACAAGCTAATCAACTCCTATGATAAAAATTTAATACATGAATTGTTGGGCATTTAAAAAATGTACGTCATATAATGATTTTTGTTAAACTTATAGAAATGCCACATACGTATGTATGTATGAATATTTATAACTGTGTAATATTTTTTATAATGAATGAAATAAATTTGTATCCCTCTTTATGGATATATATGTAGTATATACTTTTCTCATGTAAGAAAATTTCTAAAAATGTAAACCATTTTACAATAAAAACTATTTAATTATTGGTGGAGTTCGGGTGGCTTAAGTTTTTCATGTAGTATATTGTGTTTTTTATTTCAACATATTTATTGTGTGTTTAGTTTTTCAAACTATATCATGTTCTGAAATTTCTTGTCAGAACTAATGGCCTTGACCTATATTTTTTTTAAATTTCAACCGGAATACATAACATGAACATTAAAATAAGTGATGAGATTTAGCGACTATTGACGTCATGATCATTAGGATGAATAAACAGTTTTTTATATAGTACACACTATTTCCATACACATGCTTTTGCGACAATTTATCTTAACATTAAAAACAACGCTCTCTAGTCGAGGGAATATATTCGGCATGCATGCTTTTTTCGGAAATAAAATATCCTATTCGTTTCGGATTTGTCTGAAAAGTAACTTACCTGTTTTCAGTTTACCGCTGCAGTATGTACAGCAAACATGGAAACTTTGAAGGGTCTGAAACTTATTTTATTGTGAGCAGTGTAGCCTTAAAAGCCTTAACTGAACATTGCTGATAGATCTATTTTGTGAAATGTGTAACGTGTCCATGATAAATGGATATGATGCTGGCTTCTTCGGACATACCATAACCAAAAACTTAAGTACGTAACTCAATAAAATACGATTTATTGTTCATGTACTATATTGCTCATTATAAAACTCAAAATTTGTGAACTTCTCTTTTTTTTTAAATTAAATTTGAAGTCTTAGCTTGTTATAGTATGATTATCTAATATGTTGCAAATATCTTTAGATATTAACTTGTATATTTATTTACTATATATTTTTTGAATACATGAGAGCATGAATACTCATATTTAAATCATATTTTTTTTACACTAATTTTTTATTTTTTTCTAATAATTCTCTAAAACCTGCATACACATTTACGGTGCATCTTTTATAAAACCCAAGAAACTAGACATTAGTTATTAATATTCATTAATTGAAAAACAATAACTCCTTTGTTGGAGTCTTCAAATCTGCAAGTCTTCTCAATTGATGTATATGAAAATATCTTGGCTATCAAATATGGTAAGTAAAGTACATAGCAATAAAGTGTATACTTGAAATACATAGTACATATATACACGACATTTATACATAAAATTGGTTAATATTATAAATTAAGATAAGTATGATATCAAACCTACTTAAAAGTTTCACCAAATATTATCATAACGTGATTGGGATTTCAGATGCCGAGTTGGATCCAAATCGACCATCAAGAAAATTTTCTGCCCCTAGACCTCTTGAAGATGCTGTCGATCTGGAGTCCAAGGAAAAGCAGCGTCTCCGCCAGGAACGTCTTATGACTGTCAACGAAGACGCTTTAGATGAAATTGAACATGAGAAAAAACGAGCTCAGTTAGCTGATGAAGCCAAACGTCAGAAAGAGAGGTAAATGATTTAGGACATAGTCATACGATAAATCACTTTTGATGTATAACCGAATTATTTCAGTGCTCTTAAGGAAAAAAAACAACGCGAAGAAGCTGAGAAAGCTTTGCAAGAAGAACAGGTCCGTTTGGCTGCCGAGGCCAAACGTGCTGCGGAAGAAGCTCGACAGGCCAAGGAGGCTCGTCAAGCTGAAGAAGAAGCTCAAAGAGCAGCACAAGAAGAAGCTAAAGCTGCAGAAGAAGCTGCCGCACGTATAGCTGAAGAAGCTCGTATTGCCGAGGAGCTTCGCTTGGCTGAGGAAGCAGCACAAAGAGCTGCAGCAGAAGAAGCTAAAGCTGCAGCAGAAGCAAAAGCTGCAGAAGAGGCAAAAGTTGCAGCAGAAGCTGCAGCGCTAAAAGCTGAAGAGGAGGCCCGATTGGCTGAAGAGGCACGAAAAGCTGAAGAAGATCGCTTAGCTGAAGAGTTGCGCTTGGAGGAAGAACAGCGATTAATGGAACAAGAGTTGAATCGTCTTGCGGAGATTGAAAAGCAAGCCGCAGAAGAGCGTGAAAGCGAACTTGCAAGCCAAGCAGCTGAACTGGCCGAAATCGCCCGTCAAGAAGCTCAAATAGTCGCTCAGGAGCTTCAATCTATTCAAAAAGAAAGTAGAGATGTTGTTGAGCCTATAATAGATGAGCCATCGTCTCCTGTTGAGGATGTTCAACAGGAACCGACCATAGAACTCAATTCGAATATTGAAGATGTTTCAACCCAGTTGGAAAACACTGCCGGTGAATGTTGTGTAGAAGATGATGATGATGATGAAGAAGAAGAAGAAGAATAATCGATATAGCCAATGATAATTTTCAGAAGACGTCCTTAATATGATACATATTCGTATTGTTATTTATTGAAATTAGCGGCCTTTTCTTTTTACTACACACTCAAAAATATGTTGCTGAAAATTTAATTTATTTAAAACTATGTCGATTTTCCATAACCAATGTAGTTATTTTAATATTATTTTATAGCATTACTCTTGATAACGCTTCGTGAAAACTAAAAATACTAGCTGCATGGCACTTCCTATCAGATTACCGGATTTTAAATACGAGTCTTATCTATCATGTATTTAGCAAATATATAAATATGATTCAGAAAGATCGAACAATTTTTTATTTTTTTATACCCTGTATGTAACAGGCATAAGGAAGCATCTCCGACCCCATAATCTTGATCAGCATCAACAGCCGAGTCGATATAGCCATGTCCGTTTGTCCGTCCGTCCGTTCGTCCGTCTGTCCGTATGTTTGTGAAAGAAAAACAACTTGCCCTTGATGCCCGTTCATTTTAGACTTTCTAGTACCATCATCATATTATTACATGTGGCTAATCGTTATCGTACAAGTTATCCGGCATAATTCTGTCCGTTAAACGTTTTTCGATAAGATAAATCAATCAGCAAGTAGCAATGAAAATCTATCATGAGGGAATTTTAAAATTGGTTAAGGTTTCAGCTCTTCACGATCGCCACAAAAAGACAAGAGAGGATATGTGTGGTTGTCCTTCGAAGCAAAATCCTATTTTGGATGTGGTATATTTTTATTCACCTTTTCTTTATAGGCTGGCGATATTTAAATATTTTTTAAAACTGTAAAATTTCGCTTCTCTCTTTAAAATTGCTAGAATAAAAGGTACAAGACAATACTATTTATTTGCCGGAATATTTGGATAAATTATTAACATTTTGGTAGGTGTAAAAAATTAAAAAGGTAGCAAAAATTATTTAAATTATTTTCTTTATTAACTTGTTTTTGAATGTTTAAAACAGTTAAATGCTCTATGATGAGTTCCTTATTGGAAGATAAAAAACAATGACAATGCATACTGAAAAGAAAACAAAAAGAATAGAAAGACATATTTATCATTAGTTATTAATTGAAGTATAACGAATAGCATTATGAAAGTGCATTTTTATTTGACCACTGTAGTTATTGATTATACTTTTTGAAAAATTTCAAAATCCATTGCCGCATAAGATGTAAATATGGGTTTCACTTACCGACTAGAATGAAAGTTAACAAAGCAATCGTTGTGTTGCAATACGGTAGAAGCATTATTCCCATTAAGTTTGTGACGGCAATCGTACCAAGACGTCCCAATGACAGGGTCAAGCTTACAGCTTTTCCCCTAAAATATAATTCCATAGATAAAAGGATTTAAAAACATTAATGAACAACACAGAGTATGTTGCAGTCGGACGCAATCGCCAAAATAATTTTTTCTTAAAACAATTTTTTTTGCATTTGTATATAATAATATAAAGATTGTTTCGTACCTTAAATGTGTTGGTAAAAGGTCCACAACCGCACCCAACATAATGGAGATGGATAATCCAGGCAACAGAATGTATAGACAAAAAGTGATTAGCACCACAATGGGATTGGAAACGAAATGTAGTAAAACTCCACTTAGTATCGAAAATATAAGAGCAGCAACGAGAACGTTTTTACGACCGAGAGGATTCAATAGAGTGCCTTGTATTGCAAAACCTAACAAAAATGCAGCACCAACTATCATGTTATCTATGTATGTTTTAGTTGAAATTACATCGGAGCAGGCCTTAAAGTAAATAAACATAGTTATAATCTCTTGTCAATAGAGAAGGTCGCTTACTTACCAAAGTTTGATTCAATGATGCATTCAGATCTTCTGCATTGTAAGATTTTTCCAATATTTGACAAACTGTTAAATTATTATTTGCAGCGCTAGACGAACGATTGACAATTTCTGGAAACCAAAGCTGCATACCGCTTGAACTAAAAGTTCAAAACAAGTATAGATAAAAAATGATCATGTTAAATATTCCATTTTATTATACGCTGATAAAAGGGTGTAATTATTTTGTGCAAAAGTATGTAACTGGCAGATGGATCTCCGAACCCATAAAATATATAATTTTTATGGGGAAAAGGGTATAATGGTTTAGTGCAAAAGTATGTAACAGGCAGAAGGAAGCATCTCCGACCCCATAAAGTGTATATATTCTTGATCAGCATCAACAGTCGAGTCGATATTGCCATGTCCGTCTGTCTGTCTGTCTGTCTGTCCGTCTGTCTGTCCGTCTGTCTGTTCGTCTGTCTGTCCGTATATATGAACGCATCGATCTCAGAGACTATAAGAGACCAGATTGAACTTAAGCTCGCCTAATCCCTAGGCAGTACAAGTTTGTTTTCGATTTTCGATAACTCTCCCCCTTTCCGATATACACATGGGATCGATAACAACAAAGTCTTGAATTTGGATGCCATTGAATGTCCCATATCGCCGGTGTTTCTTAACCGAGTTTAATACAAATTTCACAGATTTTCACTATTTTGTATAATGTTGAAAATGCAGTCTCACTTTTTGCTCAAAACCATTAAACCCTTTTTCCAATTTTTAATGGGATCAGGGTTTAAAAAACAACTGAAAATTCTCTTGTCGAGATAACTTTATCGATTGCCAAATAACAGACACATTAAAAGAAATGAAGTATATTTATTTTTATTTTAAAAGGGGTTTTGAAGAAGATAATCAGTAACAGAGCAAAGAACTTCCGCTTAAAAACAAATTTTTTTTTCGTTATGTGACATGGCTTTAAAGTTTAAAGTTAAAAGTTATCAAAAAAAAAAAACTGTCTATTTGCACCTATAGTAGAATATCTAAAAAAACCTGACCTGTTTTCAAGATACTATTTTCTTCTGTTCCAAAAATTTGCGCAACTTTAACCTTAATAACCTTAATTTTATTCTGTAATCAATTCAATCAATTTAAAATTAATTTACAAGTATTAACTCACCTGAAAAACATGCCAAGTACAGCCAGGTTACATAATATAAAGTTAAAACCATGTGGCTTTTGAAATAACGGAATTGTGGCCCGTCCGATATTTGTAATAATTCCACAACCGGTTTGGTTGGCCAAAACATTATCTCCTGTGTGTGCTTCTGGCTTAAGTGTAAATTCATTACATTTTAGCACTTGAGTTATTGGCAATCCTCGATTGAATTTACTTATCCAGTTAACGGCGAGCAAGGCTTCGCTATCTTTATTTTGAGAAAGCAAAAGTTTAGGGCTTTCGGGAAAATATATAAGGACGAGGCCTCCAATTAAACCCGGTAAGAGACTCGCCAGTATTATCAATCGCCATGGTCGAAATACAAAGTCGCCAACTATATTGATGGACCAGTCTGAGGATAAAATTGCCCAAGCGGTTGCTGCAAAAGAAATATTTCACTTTTTATTCATTTGCCATAGCTAAGTAAAGAACTTTAAACGCTTAAATATTTAAGACTTGTAAAACTCAATTTTGAATGTTAAAGAGAATCAATGTTAACTTTGTCAAAAGCGAGATTTAATCGCGTCCCTCGGTCGGTTAGCTTCTTTGGTGTTTGTTTGTAAATTCACGTCCAAACAAATATCAAATATTAAATTACCTGGAACATAGATTGCAGTAACACTGACAAACATTGTCGAATAATTGATCGCAACTGCTCGATGTCGAGGTATGTTAAACTCGCTTAAATAGGCATAAATTGCAGCTGACACACCGCCGAGGCTTGAAAATATTAAGCACAATAATTATTTATTTATTTAAAAGATTGTTTTGTTGGGGCGTAGGCAGTAGTGCGTGTATTTATGAAGCAAACTTAAGTTTTTCACTTGAAAAATGAAAAACAAAATTATAACAAGATATTTCTTTTACACTAGAAAATAATTAATAGGTATTTCTGGTTGTTTATAAAAAAAAGCATTTTATTGTGGAATATATATATCTGTGGAAACTCTTATGATCCGTTAATAAGTTAAGATAAATTGACCATACATGGTTGTTTGAGTTTGCAAATAAGTTTTTTTAGGCAATTCAATTGAAATTCAATTGATATATACCCAAATCCCACTACCGCCATTGCCTCTGAACAAAATAGACTGCAATCTGATTTATTGCACTAAGCTAAAGGTTGCATAAATTGAACATGTAAAATTGTATGTGAAAATGTGAGATGTTCATCTTGCATTTAAAATTTTATGCTTAAGAAGAAAAATCATTTCGTAATAAATATATACTCACCAGATACCGGATAGCAAGTTAATTATGTTAAATAACCAAACGCTTGTAACAAACATTAGAATAAACTGAAGGGCGTTACTAATAAACATTCCGTAAAGCAGAACTGTACGACGGCCGATAGCATCGCTGATGTATCCCAATATATAGGTTGAGAGAAAGATACCTTTGGTAATGTAAAATTTAATTTATTATAAATCATTTTATGTATCTAAGATATATTTTAAAATTGGCTCTTCTAAATCCAGCTTTTAAATCTCAATCTTATTAATATAAGAAACCGACTGATAATTGTAAGTCAAATTTAAAATATCGTTAAACTAATGTTGAATTTCTAGTTCCTTTCAGTCGAATAATAAACTTTAATTTACAGCATTCTAAGACAGTGACCGGTTAGTCACTAACTTATGGCGCTCTCTGAAAACATGGTTTGCATATAATGTTGAATTTAGAAGAGTTGGGAACAATTATTAGATAGAGATCGAAACATCGAAATGTTGCAAACGACTGATATATGCAAATTAACTCACGACTTACCTGCAACGCAGGCCGCCATCATGACTCCCTTCTCTGCTTCTGTTGTATGAAATTCACAGTGTGAAGCGATTATGATAATGCTCATTGCTTGTTGAGCAGCTATAGAAGTAATTGTTAAAAGACCGCTTACAAGCAATAGGACCCACTGGGTCTTTCCATAACCTGCATCATTAAAATATGCATTTATTAAGCCATAACACGCAATAATAAGAGGTCTTACCAATCCTTTCCAAGACGTCGTCATATTCTAATGAGTTAAAATCACCAATTCCTGTGTTAAGGTATGACATTTTATTGTTGCAAGAGCAAAAATCTTACTGATTCTCGTGCTTAAACTACCTCACCTTATAAGTATTATCTTTCACATTCCACTCAACTCACAGTTGTGAGCTTAAATACAAAAACACTATGCCGCTCAAATGCTTAAAAACACGTTATGAGAACAACATGTTTGTGGTTTTGAGATCACAACAATAATAACAATTGAGCGTTCTTTAGTCGAGGAAGCTCTACTAAAAGATACCCTGAACCATGGTAATATCAATTCAGCTGTTGATGCTGATCAAGAATATGTGTACGTACATATATATTTTATGGGTTCGGAGATCCATCTGCCAGTTACATACTTTTGCACAAAATAATTACACCCTTTTACCCCATTTTGAATTCTCAGTGTATACATACATACATATTTCACAATCTCTTTAATCAATTTGAAGAAAACGCATAATATAAGCATTTCTTTTTGTAAATATATATTTATTTATTATCGATTCGTTTTTCTTAAATATCTTAACCTTACAACAAAGGTTCCAATAAGTGTACAAACATTTTTTTTTACGATCTCTTACAACCAGCCAAGTTACCATGTCATTTACATTGGAAGAAACAAGGTTAGCACTGCACAAACTGTAAAGAAAAATATATTTTTTTGGTTTCAAAATCTCTTTTAGACGCATGTTAATTCAACCTACACACATCTTAATGTTCAATAATGCGACAAATTGTTCTTAAGCAAATAAGAAGGCTTTAGTCCTTCTGCCAGTTACATACTTTTGCACAAAACTATTATACCCTTTTCACCCATTTTTAATGGGTTCTGAGTATAAAAAGCTACTATTAAGTTTGGAATTGGGCAAGTTTGGTAAACGAAAAAAACAAATATATTTTTTAAACAAAGCTTAACGTTAAAGATATAAAATTTAAAGGTGACACTCTTATCAAGTTTTTTTAGAAACAAATTATTTTTTTTTAATTTATTCACTTAAGAATTGTGTAAACTTAATTCAATTATTGGTCATTTTCAAAGTTATATTGAATACTTATTCCATAATCATTTAGGGAAACACTTACCTAAAACAAATCCAGAAAACACTCCAAATGTTATGAAGCAGTATGATTCCAAAAGTATTCCAATGATATTGCTACCAAAAACACTACCTGTACGTCCAAGCATTAAGCAAATGCAAACCGCTTTCCCTCTTAAATTCGTTGGAACCAGATCCACAACGACACCGCTTAAAACCGATACACATAAACCTGGTAATACCAGATACAAACAAAAACATACCATAATAAATATATCATTTTGTAGCCAAACCAATAAAATAGCGCAAGTGGCTGCTATAGCCAAACCAACTGTAATTGCTACTTTTCGGCCAATCCGATCAATTACAAAGCCCATTATAATATAACCCACAATTAGAGCTAAGCCGTAAGTAATTGTGTCTATATAGCTCTTAGTTTGTATTTCAACGTTGCAAATCTGAAAGAAAATAAAATCGGCTTCAGGTTTGCTATAGTAATGTGTAGTATTTCTACTCATACATTTCCTGTTACGTTAGGTTGCGACTGATAAATTGATGCATCGATTACGTCACAAACTGTCATATCGTCCTCGGCAAAATTTGATCTTAAGCGATTCAGTATTTCTGGATACCACAGTCCCATTCCCGATGAGCTGCAAATTATTTAAACATTGATCAATAGTCATGGTGCTTGTTATATATCTTACCTAAAGAAAAGACCGCACATTACCGTGCAGCTTATGCTAAAGTTCGTTAAATGTGGTCTTTTGAGCAACGGTAAAGTTTCTATCCACATGTTTTTAAATGATACCGTTCTAAAAAGATTGCAAAGATGTACTAAAACGTTTAAGCACAATTTAACTTTAATACTCACGGTGAGCTGGAAACATTTAGTATATTTTCTTTGTCAACTAAAACATCAGATTTCAGTTTCTTAACATTAAATTGTTGAAGTGTTTTTCCCGAGTTTTTTAAAGCAATCCAGTTTAATGCGGCGTAAGCATCATCGGTTTTACCCATTGATATCAATATTTTTGGCGTTTCAGGCATTTTTAACAGCATAATAGTTCCAATCACTCCAGGAAGCAAATAAAATACGGTCAATAAGCGCCAGGGGCGAAATGAAATGCTTTCTGTTACATCTATACTCCAATTCATTGACATAACAGCCCAAGCAACAGCTTAAGAATTTAAGTTTGATTGTTAGTTGACAGTCAAAAAAACAACGACTAAAAAGTTACCAGGAACGTAGATTGTTGAAATACCGACAAACAAGCTAGCATAATTGATTACTATCGGGCGATGACGCGGCGTAAAGAACTCTCCAAGATATGCATACGTAGTTGAAGAAGCACCTGCTATGCTGTAAAAAAATTAAGAAAAATCTTCGTTTTTTACAGTGCCATCCCAAAGACCATGAATATAATGAATCAACTAAATGTTCAATATTTAATAATGTCATCAAGAGTACAGACTTGCAAAGAGAACAACTAAGCCGAATACCACCTCATTCAGAAAGTGTGTCTTCAAATAAAGACCTAAGACGTCGAGTCAGAACAAATAAATAACTGTCCCTGTAATATAGCCTCACACATTTTCCTACATAGACAGCAAAAAGCCGTACTGAAAATAAATTCGAATGTACCTTAATTGCGTATTTGGCAATTTTTTAATTAATTCTTAATTTATGTTGGGAATACTTTAAATGAGTATACAAATATTAAAGTAACTTAAGATACTCGATTGCAGTTTTAAGTACACATAAACTTTAATAACTTCGTAAAAAAAATCGTTTTAATCAGTTTGACCCACTTTTAAGACCCTTCAGTCTTTGCCTTAGAAGTTTAAAAAAAATCCCAAAACAGCAAAAAAAAAATGGTATACGTTTTGATTAGATTATATTGAGTTAAGTTTGTAAAAATTTAAAATGATTGCAACAGTCAGGAATACTACTTTGTAGGTGTGCAGTGGAAGCTTAATATTAGATTCGGTCAGAACAAAACATTATATATGTATATTTTTATTATCATGTTGGTTAACGTATGTGTCACATATTAATGGCTTAAAAAAGTACTTACAAAAATCCGACGAGAAATCGGGAAACTACATAAATCCAGTAATGCGGAATAAAAATTGAAATTAAAGATATAACATTCCCAGTTAATGTCGAATATATCAAAACTGGTCTTCGTCCAATTGAGTCGCTAAGATAGCCCCAGAAATATGAAGAACAGAATATTCCTGTTGAAAGGGAAATCAAGTTTTTATTTTATAAAATATATTTTTGGCCGCTGAGTTTGATACTAAAATCCGTTTTAAAATATTGGATTTTGCTCTTTTTTTTCTCAAAAAATCATTATTATTATTTTATTCGACATTATATTATATTGAATATTATATATTAGACTATTCTTAATGTCTATGCTAAATAAAAGCATGATGAAGCTACAGGTTTTATGTATTTTAAATACTCAACGTTTAGGGAAGTTATAAGTAATACGAAAAATACTCCTTTTTTTAACTTATACTTACCTTTTTTTTGTAAAATTAGAAGGAAGCTGTTATAAATTACGTAGCTGTACAAACATTGTTTAAAATGTTATTATATTATTTATTAAACTTAACAACAATTAATAGTAAATTTTTATTTAAGCTTAAAATATGTGGATCCTTTAGATCCCAAAATCGACGTGTTCAACACGCTGATTGACAAGCAGAAACCTAGGAGAGAGTCTTACACATTTTGGACTTTTAACTCAGCGGTTAATAAAAAGGGTTTTTTTAGCCTTAAGGGCAAGCTTACCGACAAAACAAGCTGCACTCATTATGGCCTTGTCCATTGAATTTGTTGCAAAATCGCACTGCGAAACAATAGTAATGTAAGACATTCCCATTGTTTCATTAATTACCATCATCAATAAAAGCCCTGATGCAAACAGAACAAACCACTGCACACGGCCGAAGCCTTTAAAGAATATGCATTAAGTAAGCATTAAGTTAGCTACATATGTATACTGACGTCATTATTTTATTTACCGATTAATTTAAGTACGTCTTCATATTCATGACCAGCAGACCCGTCTTTTTTAACGGACTCTGCCGACTTTGTTTCAATGTCTTGTTGGTCTACGCGCGATTTCATTGCTAATTTTTGGGATTTTTCTAAATAACTTAACAAAAACTACCAAACCTTCTTTAAGGTATTACTAACAAAGCACGATGCTCTCGCGAATGTGTCTTAAAGGCTACAGAAAGCTATTGCTTGTTCCAAGAGCGTACTTCTTGTCGTTGTTGGAGCATGGGTTATCAGCGCACAATAAAGATAAAAAAAAGAAGACGGGGACGGACATCTGGTTAATTTACTAATTGTGTATCACATGCTGCTGCAATGAATCTAAAAAGTCAACAACATGTTCCATATTATTTTTACTAAATTAAAGCCATTAAACTATTCTTAAACTATTCTTGCAGTAAATAAGACTAATTTGATAGGGAAAAAAACTTTTGTTTCGAATAACCTTAGACCAGCGGTCGGGAAACTTTTTTAAACATTACTTCAAAATATTTTTGTGTATTCAATATACCCCATGGCAAAAAGAAAAAATAAACCGAAATCTTCTCTTTTTTCCATCTTTCATATTAGAGCTCCTATGACAATTTTAAGAAGAAAACAATGTATATATAGATACATATACTTTTTACTCCAAAAAAATTTCCTTTTACCCCAAAGGTTTCATTTTTACTCCATTTGGGATAATTAATCCCGGTTCCCCGACCGCTGCCTTAGACAATAAAAAATATTTCGACAATGTCGCAAAAAACTGTAATTTTTCTTGCACAAATCTAGAAAGGGTGTGAGGGTGAATGGGTAGGTATGGGATATGTTCAAAAATTCGTTGATCTTTAAATTTTATACATAAAAGTACAGCCAGAGCCCTAAAGTATTTGGAGTAAAACTTACTAAGATAATAAGCTAAGCGCCAGAAGTCTCAGTGTTTTTTGTTCTTACAATTTGAATAGCTTCATACTTTGAACGCGTTTTCTTAAAACGATTGTAGTCGGTGGACAAAATTAGGTAATATCATTGTTATTATTTTTTTTGGCTTAGACCGGCTACATACTACATTTGTTGTTTATTTTATGGATAATATCGTAATTTTTGCTTTACCAAAAAAATTAGTCAAAAATTAAAAAGAAGAAATTAAGCTCTTACTTGCTTAATAAATAATTTTCTTATAAGTTTTTTTATATAATTTTTTTAAAATATTATAATTAATTTTAATTATTTAATTTTAACAAGTAAGGGAACCCGTACATCTTTTTGGACCAATGACCCATCAGACGACCCTCGTTAGCACATTTGTGCGTTTACACTCTGATAAAAAAATAGTTGTTACGACTTTTATGGGATCTCATAATATAAAGTGCGAAATAATAAAATAAGTTTACTTATTATGAGGCTCGCCTTGTAAAGAATATTGATTTATAACGACGTTAGATTGTATTTGCAAAGTGTAGCTTCCGAACAGGTAGAAACACAACTGCTTGTTCAAAAGACGTTCCAACTTTCTACTGAGTTTTGCTAGCTAATATCGAAAAAACTTAGATTTTTCAACTAAATATATGTGGAGACTTGTCAAAATTTTAATCTATAAAAATATGTATGGCATACGATTCTATTATCCCTAATACATAACAAACTTCTCCAGATTAATAAAACTTTATAACCAATTAAGAAACAACTTAATTTAAGCGAATTGCATTTTAAAGCTTGATTTCTTGAGTTTTCACATATATATTTTTAAGTGGTAAGAAATTCTTAAAACGACAAGAATAGGGGGAAAAGCATACATACATATGTAAAAACGCCTAAAAGAGGGGATAAGCATACATACATATGTAAATATATGCATAATTTTTGTAAGGAAATATACATCAAATGTACATCCCTTTGAAAAGTAAATACCAAGCAGCTTTCTGCTGTATACACTATGTAAAATGCCGCGCCATATCAGTCAGCTTTCTGCTGCATAGTAGTTCAGTTCTTGTGTAATCTACCAGTTCGATAGGCAGTTAGAATATTTTCTTAAGAAAATAAAAATGTGATGTGCTGAATAGGAATAATTTTAAGACCAGGCAATAAAAGTTGTGTTTTGAGTCAACAAAATTCTAGTGTTGGCTATATTTATTTATGTATATATGATAAAATATTTGGTAACTTTGTTGCTGCTTCGATATTTTGTCACCATCTTAAAGCACTTATATCAAGACACTTCCATCTCTATCATATGGCAGAACTTATTTGCGGAAGAAGAAGAAAATGGCAGATTTTCAAGAGCAGTTGAGACAATATCGACAACAAAAACGTAGAGCAGATTTATTAACCACGTTTAAACTAAAAGTGAAAAGATTTTGGATGCTAGGCACAGGCGCAGACCCAGCTCAAGGAAAATGTCAAACTATCATTGACGTCAAGGTAGTATTTGTGTTTACGTATGCAACATAATGATGGGCATAAATGTTCTTTAATTTTTAGCCAGATAATCCGCTTTCTACAGAACCTGCCACAATTTATGAAACATTTGATGAAAATGTAGCCTCAAGCGAAGATGAGGACCTGTTGCTACAGGATAAACTTCATGCTAGTGAAAAAAAAGAGAGCAAGGGACTTAAATACACTCTTTGGAGTGTTTATTTTCTCTTCTGGGTTACTTTGTATGTAATAGCAATCGAGCTTAAATTTGGTTTGGTCTTTTTAATGTTCTCAGCATTGTTTGGAATATATTTCAACACCAGAACTGGACCAAAAAAATCAAACGAAATAAGTGCCTATAGTGTTTTTAATAAGAACTGTGAGAGTATAGGCGGCACCCTAAAAGCGGAGCAATTTGAAAAAGAAATTCGCTTCGGTTCTGGCGCTGTGCGGTAGTAAGCGTTACATACTACTGTTGAATAAAGTAACATTTTATACAGCCATGAAGGCAAATCTATAATATACTGTGTATACTAAAGTACACGTGCTCATGTGATTATTAAATTAAAAATTTGGCCTGTATAACCTACATATGAAGTAAATAAAAAAACAAAACCCATGTGCAGCAATTTTCTGCAAAATCAATGGGTCTGTTGTACAATAAAACATCTATCTAGCCTGTAAAATATTTCCATTACTGACTATCTTAAAATCGTTTTAATTAAAAATTTTATTTTATTTCATTATTTATTAATGACTTAAAACTATTGCTTATCTTTTGTTTTGGTATGGTACATTTATAATATATTTCATTTGTAAAGTTAATAGTGTGTTTGTTGTTGAGCGTAGTGCAAGGATCGTTATTTTCGTGAATTGTGAGGTACATTAGCTGTAAATTTAGGGAATAGCACATCAAGTACAGTTTACATAAAGACCTTTCGTTTCATAGAAAAGCTTCTTTTATAAATCAGAATGCTCACATTTTGGTATAAAAGTCTTGGGTGAGGGCAGCAAGCACATGATGCTTAAAGCCATAACCATATGCCAAATCGAGTGCACAATGTGGTAGTTTTGCTTGGTCTGAAGAAATGCGTAACAGACTAGGCCAATCAATACCAGGACCATACCAAGCGGCATAAAAATTATAAGATATTGCCGCGCCGGAAAGCACTTGCGCGATTTTGAACACCGAATTCCCCAACTCGTTGAAATGAGACAGATGCCTGTTAAAGCTGGAGCTAGAAATACCCAAAGGCTCTGTTTGTCGAGTTCAGTGCCAAACGCTAGTAAAATGGCCCCAACCATGTGAAAAAGTGACACAAACTGCTGTGGTATGTGGGCCATGGCAATAAGTGTGACCCAAATGGCTAAGAGGCCACAATAGAAATCACAGAATTGTAGTACGCCAATCTTAACCAAACAGAAACTATATTCATCTTCACCTGAGTCGCATGCGTGATAGAAAATTGAGAAGAACATAGCAAAGAAGTATATTATACCTTCGGTAAAGTAATGACGCTTAATGGCCAGGTAAACACTTGGAATGAAAAGAAGATTGCTCAACGTAAGAAGCAGCGAGGCTACAAGAATCGACATACTCGAAGGCACCTGAGATTCCTCCGTGCAATCCCAGCCACGGTATCCTTTTATACATACGCATGTTGAGAATACAAAACCTCCAGACATGTAATTATAACAACGACCAAACCGACCACAACGCCCTGCAACACAAGGACTAGATGATATGGAGAAGATCACTGAGGTGCTGCAGTTATCCAAATCAAAATGCGGTTCAGTCACCGACTTGTAATGTGTTTTGAAACGTTGTGTCATTTTTACATAATCATCCGTACATTTATAATCCGTCATGCATTCCTTAACTTTCAGCGTTTCAGTTTCGTTCATCCTGGCCAAGCAATCTTTAGACGAAATGCATGTTTCAAGTCGCTCAACATTACCAGCGCAAGCACAGGGACTACGCATTCCTTGCAGCAAATTTGAGTGAGTCCGTACAAATGCCTTGACACTATCCATTATAGAAACACGTGCGGTATTTGCTTTATGGCAAAAAAGGCCCATCGTAACGTACCTAGAAATTGGAAAGAAAAAAATCCAGTCAGAAAAGCTTTTCTTGGATGTTGTAAAAAATATGAATTACAAAGGAGAAAGCATAACAGAATTTAAAATGCTTTTCTGTCTGTTTGGTTTTACCATTTTATCCTTTTATTAAAAACTATTATGACGAGCAATGATTAAGACTCATGAAGTTAGGACTAAAATCTTTTTATAATTTTTCTTTAACACCTCATCAGACATTTATTTAAACTTACCAGAGACCACTTTCAGGAAATGGTACATGTATAAGACCCATGACATCAGTGTTATTTATAACGCTACTGGCTTGCATAAGGCGTTCACCATATCGGCACTTGTCCGGCCATGTGGGTACGCCTGGAACACCTTTATGCATGCATATAATAATTTGCATGCTTTGGTTTGTTTGAGCAATTTTGGATAATAATATTTGGTCTTTTGGTAATTCCGTGCCAACTTGATCGTCCACCAACTTCTCAGCCAATATTCCCCTCTCTGATGGAGATGTTGTGGGTGGAGTTGATTTTAGCTCGCTCCTAAAGCGCGGATCGTGTTTCATGGATACGGCAAAGGTGAGCGTGCCACCAATATCGTACACCTCTCCAAGTTCAAAGGCAAATCCTGCGGCAGTTTGTGCTGTTAGGTTTAGAAGTGCCGGAACTGTGCCATTTGCATCCGGCTGCAAATCATAATCGAACATAAAAAATTCGTGATAACTCTGGCGTAGTAGGGAATAGAAATCTATTCCACGATAACTTTGTTGTGGCTGCCAAGGACTTTCCTGCTCAGTAAGTTTGGCTGTCGTATTTGCAGTCTTATTATATGGCTCTATTTCCTTATAAACTATACGCAACGTATACGAAACATTGTGAAACATTGCCGTTGAAGCACCTTCACCTACTGCATTCGATGGGCTTACAAATTTTAACAGTGCATAGTGCCATGTTTTTGGCTGAACATAAAACCCAATCGAAATTTCATCTGTCATAATTGGACGAATAATAGCTCTGTGCATGTAGTTGTATTCGTTGCCTTCCAAATTTTCACCTTCAATGTCAATTGGAGGAATCGCATTTGCTTGAATGTAGAAGCCAATATCTGGACAGTGCTCGCATACATCTTGAAACGCTATTAGTGCGGTAGCTTCGTTAAATTCTTCAGGCACATAGAATTTATAAATAACTTCAATGTTTTCTGCAGCGGTCCTTTCTCCATCTAGTCGCCTTTTATTGTATTTCTTGAAAAGCGTAGAGCCACTGTCTTTAAAATTTTGCTCATTGAATGTGTCAGTGTTCTGTTTGCCTTCGATTGAGTTTGTTTCTTTTGTACCTGTGTCGATCTTGATTTTACTAAGTTTTTGCTGCTCGAAAGGGTTCAGTTTAGTGGTTAGATTGTCGATCTTTATTTGTCCATCGATTAAAATAGTCGAGGAAAAACGCGACACAGATAATTCTCCAAGAAGCAACGTGTCGCATGACGCGGACAGTCCTTAAATGAGAAAGAATCAGTTCAAATGATTGGTTCAATTGATAGGAAAAGCAAACAATATTTAACAAAATTTGAAAATGTTTTAACTGGCAGAGGAAAAAAACCCACATTAAAAAACTGTGTACACATTATTGATTTTAGATCTCCGAAGCCTGAGGGTGTCAGACATCCTTAACAGATCAAGCTTATGATATTTTTTTTCATTGTTCATTTAAACTTTGAAAGTGTTGCACATATATGGTATGTTTCTTACACTTTCAGAACATATAAAACTAAAACGATTGTTAGAAATTAAAGAAAAATATAGGAAGATAGACGAAAGGACAAGCACATGATCGTTCATGTTCCGACAAAATACTTAAATCAAAACGTAAAAAACGCACAGTCTGGAAAAACCAATCAAAATAATGCGGTAAAGGATGTACACAGTTTCTATGTGAATAATAAACATACAGGGCTGTAAATGCTTGTTAAAGGCGCAGGTTATATCACATTGTATTACCTTGTTGTTCAATGCGCTCGTTGTTTGGATCTGTCCAACTGACAAAAGCCACTGCAAACCAACTGCCCATATGGGGACCCTGTATATCAATACGATGCTGCTGATTATTGGACTCAAATTGTAGAACCTGCACTTTAAATCTGGAAAAAAAATCATAAACTTTTACCTTTTCATAGATTATTGAAGTGAAACGACTTAACTTACCTTTGATCAGGGCTTAAAAAGTTGTTGGGAAAGGTAATATTTTCCGGACTTATCACAGGTAAGCTGTTTGCCTTTAAATGTAGGGTAACATCCTTAGCTTTGCATTTCCTTACTGTAAGTATGTAAAAGCAAAATGATTTGAGAATAAAGTTTGAAAATATGGTTTTATATATATAATCATTTACTTACGAAATGGGCTTTTCGATTCTTCAACGGCCTTAAAACTAAAATATGCTGTTCGTGCATTTGATGGAACTCGAAAGTGGAGTATAGAAACATCTTTATAGGAGCTGTACTTCAGTAGGGTGTTCGATGGCAACCGCACAATAAGTTCTTGGTCCGTTGGCAATTCCACTTGTTTTGTTTTATTTTGTTGTGTTTCACTTAAAATAAATTCATTTTCGACAGCCTGCTGATGATATTGTACACTACCATCATATCCGTTAAATTTCTGGCAAATATGTAGTATGGTTAAAAGAACATATGCATTGCACCGTCTCCGATGAGTGCTTTTATGGGTCATGTTTGCATTTTAACAATTATTGGACATGCATATGTCACTAGTAGATTGAGCAATAAGCCAAATAAGTTTGTACTTTGGATCACAAAGGCTCTAAAAAAGTGAATCAAAGGTTAAAAATAATGTTTGTTTAGCTATTTGTTTCGATGTACATTTTTGTGTTAAATGCAAAGATAATAAAATCGATGGATCTTAATAGTTTAAAAAAAAAATTCAAATCAGATGATTCAATTTTAGTTTGATCGTAAATTTCTAAAAAACTTTCTTAGTGCTTATTTTAAGCACAGGTCCATTGGCTTTATTTTTGCGCCCAACCGAATCAGGTTGAAACTGTCTTATATACCCATATATGTATATGTAATCAGCCAGTTACAGCAGCGGTTCGTAATTTTTTACTAAGGAAGACTTTCTTAACTGTTCCTCATTTCTACACCATCACAGAGAAATTTGCATACCTGGAATAACCCGGATTCACACTGAATAAACGCATATCGCTTATAAAAGTGACGGACAGCTTTTGTATAACTTTTATGGATATGACAAAAGTGCCCTTATTTTTATAAAACAAATATATTTGTACCCAAAATAAACAATTTTGCCCCCATAATTAAACATTATGAATAAAGAAAGAGTTTTTGGATTACTATTTTCCAAATATTTTGATAAATTTGTAAGCAATTTTTTTTTGTCATTTATAAGTGTTTGGATGTCGAATTTTTAAAATCGACTTCTAAACGCTATTTGCTCTTACCGTTTGGGCTGTACATTAATAGCCAGGACAAAGAGTCTTATACATATACATATATATTTATTACCTACTACCTTTTGTTGCTGTATACGACACGTATACATACAGACGGAGTATATAGCTATATCGACTGTTGGTGCTGTTGAGGGCATGCATCATTCTCTCTGTTACATACTTTTGCACACAACCATTATACCCTTTTCAGCCATTGTCAATGGGTTCAGGGTATAATAAGTGAGAAACTAAACTCACCCACTTTTAACTTATATAAATATTCGATTCCCAAACTGGATGGATCGGAAATACTCGCAACATTGTATAATTGTAGATATCATAACGTTGCAAATGATATAGCAGTCGCATAAAAAATATAACAAAGCGGCGACAAAACAAATCAAAATAATTTTGTTGTCGCATGTGCGCTGTCTGCAAAATGGATTTTAATAGCCGAAAAGCCTCGGCAAGCTATAAATAGACGATAGTAATCTAAATTGAAACATATGTTTTATTTATATAAAAAAGCACATCCAAACCGGGAAAAGAAGAACAGGCAAAAAAGCAAATGAATCGGCATTTAATAATCTATAAAACGTACTTCGAATATACAAAACAAAACAATACTTTTTCATCGCAATTAACTTATTTTCAGTAACTTATAACACGATGATTTTACGAGCTTTTTAATAATAGTATAATTTATTATTATTTTCATACGATTATTAGAATAAACTTTTACGCGAAAAGATTAATTTATACAAGCACTTTTTCCAATGCGTATGCAGTGCTTTATTAAGATGAACTGAACTTCCATTACTCAGTGTTTGCTTGCCCTTTTTCTTATCAGCTAAATTGTAACACCAAATCAAACGACTCTTATCAATGCTAACATTATCAATGCTCGACTCAAAAATTCCATGTACTAAAGTTAAATGAATAATTTCTTAAGAGTGTTCTAGACAACATTTCTTTTCAAAACAATACTATTTATTAGAGCAATCAATGTTGTGTCTCTTATTGTATAAATATTTGTAAATTAACGGCGCGGTTTTTATATGTTACTCCGGAAATGTTTCGGTTATATTTGCAATTAAAAAAAAATTTAACGTGATGATTTTTTGTTTGCTTGGTAATGCTTAGGCATTATTTTTCCGTGCTTATCTAAAGATGTAATTTTAACTATTAATTAGTTTATAAGTTGTAGAATCTGTCACTGCCACATTCGTTTTCTTTTTAATAACATATCGCCTAGCCCACTTATAGTTTAACTGCGATAGCCAGGTTTGTTTAAGCACATGAATGGACGATAAAAAGGTTTGAATCACGTTTTATTGCTTGTATTGTATTGTATTTATTGGGTAAAAGAGTATATTGGTGTTGTTGATTGTCCTGCTGCTGTCAGTCCACACAAACTGTGAACGCTATTTTTTGACATTGTTAAAACCTGCATATATTTTTAAACTTTAAACCTGCAAATATTTTTTCTAATAGGTAAAACCGGTATCTTAAAGTCGACAAATCCAAAGACTTAGAAATCGAAAATACGTCTACCCTCACAGCTATTGACTTTAACACATGCTCTTATGCAAGTGTCAGAGTATTTCGCAGTCGGTTGTGTCTCTACAAAAACGTCAAAAGTACTCACTGTTTTCCAAACCGCAAAAACACTTAGCTTCGTTTTTTTTATATTGTTGAAAATTTATTTTTCAGAGCAACGCATAAAATGTTGTAAGCTCATCCTGTTTTTTTGTCAATTTAACTTAATTTAATAATCCGATGTCACAAAATTTGGTTTTGTCACTAGACTTTTGACTAGTGTTAATGTGTTGGTTCTCTGTAATAGATATATGTACTTGAATGCAATGCATTTATAAAATTAACCTTGATATTACTTGCGGTTTTAGTTATTGGCTTACGAATCGATTGGTTTTTAATTACAAATGAAGCGCTGTGTAATACTGTAAATACCTTATTTTAATCATTTTTCATTAAGAAGGCTAACAGTTTCATCTTATATACATAGTACATTAAGTAACAATTTGTTTAGGTTTTTTTTCTGATTTCCTTGGTGACACAATAACTATTTAGTGGAGCCGAAATATTTTACTAATATATTTTTAAGAATATTTTTTCTAACAACATTTTGAAGTTATGTTATTGAACTACATGCACCTAGTTGAAAGGTGTAAATATTTATTTAGAGAACAATGCATTATTCATGGTTAATCTGGTTAATCATACTGTGTTTTAATATGACTATTTTCATTTTAACATCTCTTAAAATACAGCCGAATGGTCTACTACTAGAAACGTAAGATATATAATTAAAATTTTAAAAAAGGATTAAAGTTAATTAAGTCAAAATTACCGAGTACAAATAATTGATAGCCAGCGAAGCAATTTGAACCTGAGAATTCAAGTTTACTAAGCGGCTGCCTTTGCCATTTTGTATGCAGTTAGTTCGAATTTAAGACGAAAAATCTTCGAACGGAACTTAATGCCTGCTCTTTAATTTTAAAACTGATCATTTCATATCATACTTTTGCTACTTTGATGGTTGTGAGATTCAACTATGGTTGTGAACATGTCACGTTAATTTAAAATGCAAGCATTTCAATTTAAGCTGCATGCACTTTGATTGGAATATATTTCAAATTCGTTTTGCTGTTGAACTAAGTTATTAATTTGAATCAACATGTTTTAAAGGTGAATTAACTGCGTTTTACAGTTAAAACCCGCATAGTAAAATTAACTATTTTCATAGTTCAATACTAAAAATAAAAAATACTAACAAGATAGATAAATAAAGTTGTAATAATAAATGAATCCCACTGTTCAAAATTTTGAATTTATATTTAAATTAACGGTTTTGTAACTTGAACAAAAAATGTGACCAAATGTGTTTAAATGACGTTGACAAAAAAAAATATATTGAAGATGATGGCTTTCAGGTATGGTCACACATTTCTAATGATCCACAGAATGGATTCCACAAACAAAACTATAAGAGTTCATACATATAAAACGGTGCCCAACTTTATTTAATAACAAATGAATGAAACGAAGTGCTGTTTCCAATTTATTCTAATTTTGTTCAGATCTTCGATGCTGTTAGCAAAATTTGAAGCCTTATACCACGCGCCGGTCGCTTTTGTTTAATAAATCGATTACCCTCTCTGGTTTTTATTTTCGTTAAAAAACATTTTCAAAGTTTGAGCTTTGCCCGTTGTTTTTGATTTTCAAGGAAATTAAATTCGGTATTAAAAAAAATTCCCCAAAAAAAGGTAAACCGAACTTCCGATAATAATCAAGGCTGTGCCAAAAACTGACTTGCAGGAATTTAGTAGAATTTTATTTATTATGCTGGTTACCTTATTTAAACCTTATTTTATGTGTTGACTTTATTCGCCATGTCCTTATTACTTTAAGAACTACTAAGAGAAAATGAGAAAAAAAAAATTCCAGCTGAGAATTAAACGACAAAGTGTCAGTTTTTAGTGTAAGAGACCAACATATGATAGTGCTTTATGTGACTTTCCATTGAGTTCCACAAAGAGTCGATTGAAGAGCAAAAGTCAGAGTGAGTGGCTGTCAAGGTTTGTTGTCTTTGACACTTAAACAAGTTTTTCGTTTTTTGTTCTGCTCTGCTGAGATTAACTTAAAGCTCCAAACGATTCAGTTGATTATACACTGTGCTACCATACACATCGTATCACTTTACACGCGTATGCTTAAGCTAGTCGACACAAAAATTGTGAAAGTTGATTAGGTATATTTCATGTATTTACTTACAATGTGACTATTTGCAATCGTGCATAGTTCGGAAATTAAATGTATTCATTAAAATATATAAATTTAAAATACAAATTCAATATAAGTGTTCGGTTGTTCGTAAAACAAAAAAGATGCAAAAATGCAGAGAGAAGAGGAATTGAAAATGAGTGTTTAAAAGTTTTGATGCACCCATATTAATAAACATTCAACAAAACTGAGAATTGTGTTTGTGCAAGTGTGTGAGTGACGTCATCGTCAAAAGTTACTTTTTATTTTATGAATGCAAATAACATAAAGCCGATGGCTGGGCTACTACGCTTAAAGAAAAGAAAAGGTTTTAGCAGCACCCTACCCTACATTGGACAACCACATTGATACTTGTTTCAGTTTACTCATTGGGTATGCCCAGCGATTGCGCCATGCAACCGTATATGAGAAGAAGAGAAATCGCTAACCATCTTGTTGCTTTGACGCATACCAACACGAGCTTTGTTTTCGTATAACCTGTTTAATGTGCGTGTACTCACAACATGACCAGCACTTATAATAGGTAACAGGATCTTGAAGTAAATTGATAAACTGGTCTAGATCTCATGTCACAAATGATCAATATATATAAATTTATTGCTGTGAAGGGCTTACGTAAATAAGAAATCATCTGTTAAACTTAATCAAAAGCGAAAACCAGTGAAATTAAAAACACAAAATCCGTTTAGATATATTCTTTACAATGTTTTGCATTAACACTATGTTAAATTTAATTTTTAACAACGGCTTGTGTCCTTCGTGTTACAGGTTTGCCGCTTTTGCGGTTTATTACACAATGGACTTTCCAAATGAGCGAAATCTCATCCGCACGCATCACTTTTTGGGAACTTCGAAGCGTCGGTCTAGTCTCTTCGCTATTTTAATTGTTTTAGTAACAATTAATTTGTTCTTAACATATGAAGGTAAGTTCTGTTGATAAAAATATAGTTAGATACTCTTATGGTCTTAAAATTCAGCAAAGCACTCTTTACAACAACATTCTTAATAGCTACTGAAAGTCTTGATTATGTGACAATAACCGACCCTGATATAATTGATTGAACTGTTGCATAGAAGCAGTCACTGAACTTACACCTACCGCACTCTTACTTCTTTGGAATGCCGAGTCAATATCCATGTTTACGTACATACATTTAAGACTTAAGACATCTCCGAAAAAAAAAAAACAATTGTAAGTAGTCACGGTCAAGGTAATACACCTTCACTACACAGCTCTAATAGCAACACCCACTACAAAAATATATATTGTGTAGGTTTTCAAAACAACAAGTTTCGATTGTACGCACCGGTTGCTCATTCATACATTTATGTACACATGTTCGTACGAGCTTCTTTGTCATTAAAATTTAAATCATTAGTTTCTGTATTTTTTGGAACATTCTTGGTGAACTCGTAGTACCCGTTTATCAAATTAGTCAGAGTAAAATTTTTTTAACCAGAACATTAAAGGCAGGGAAAAAATACAGGTTTTATAAATTGGTTTTTTTAAAGCCCCGAACCTCTGTATTTTGAAATTTGTGTACTTATACAAAGTTAACTGCGGAAATATCCAATAACAAAGAAACGGAAGCTGCGCTATCAGCAAAATAGTGAGAATAGTCTGGAGTGCACGACTAGGAAATTTCTTTTATTAACAAGTTAAATATTTATATGAAAAGTTACTTAAACTCACGTGTCTGCTTCATTTTGAGTAACTACCTGTAGTACACACAAACATTTGGCGAAAAATATTGCAGGGTAGTTAACAGTAGTTACGGTGATTTCAGCTATTTTTTGTCACCAGCTGCTTTTTTGTAAACTTTGGCTTCAGTCTTTTATCTGTCAAAAAGTGGCAGCAAATTCTTTGTGCGATCTTTTTTAAGATGAATAATAAAGAGTTTGGTACCAGACAATTCAAGGGCACGTACGGTCAGTGCAAGTAAGATACAATTAGAATAACGAAACAAGGAATATCCACTATTTCATAGTTTTTTTTTTGATATTGACGCATCTTTTGTATAATTTAACACAAAATCTTACTCAACAAGTAAGAAGGCTACAGTTCAGAAAGCTCGACTAAGAGATACCACGAACGATAGAAATTACGCGAACGGTTAACTTCAATCTTCAAGATCTTCGATGTTTCTTAAATGATTTCGAATAAACGTTCACAGATGATCATTGTTTTCTCTTTAATTTTTAGGTCAAGATTCAAGGATTACTTAACAGTTTTTTACTATCGAGTACATGTTTATATAGGAAACCGCAAAATTTATCGATAATTTGAAATAAACTTGACGTGTTCAGACATGCAGACGGACAGATCGACTCCTCTGTTGATGCTGATCTATAAACTTTATGGGGTCGGAAATGTTTCATTTTGTTGGTTACATACAATTCTACACATTATACCCTTTTTCCCATTTTTTTGTTGAGGGCATAAAACTGACTGATTTTTTAAGATAAAAACAAGCAAGAAGGCTCTAGTCGACAAATCCCGACTAGACGATACCCTTAACCCTATACCTAACGCGTACAGTCAGTGCTTGCCAGTGTGTGTGTGTGTATGTGTATACTGCATACTGCGTACTCAACTTCAATATTTTATATCTCCGGACGGACTGACGGACGTGGCTATATCGACAAGAATATATATACTTTATGGGGTCGGAGATGCTTCCTTCTGCCTGTTACATACTTTTGCACAAAACCATAATACCCTTTTTACCCATTTTTAATGGGTTCAGGGTACAATTATCGAATATCAGCATGTGTACAAACTTGTACCAATAAGAAGGCCGATCTGAAAAGCATTCTTAAGCTATTTTCATTTTCCATCTCCTGGGTTTGTCCAAGGGAAAGTTAAGTTAGACTTCCGTGATTAGACCTTAAGAACCTTAAGAACGCTGATTTTCGATATATTCAATACAAAAGTACATGTTCTTTAACGTACTATTTCCTCAATGCTCAGGTAATCAGGCCAGAGTAAGTAAAACTCGTTAATTTATGTTAAAATCCACGTCTAAAATTTTCTTGAAACGATGTTACTTTGAGATTGAAATACTGTGTTATGTTTTTACTCTGTGTTAAGCTAACACAATTTTGAAAACATTTGTTATTGCTTTTTTCTATGGTAGTTTTTTAATAATAACGGCAACATTTGTTTATAATAACATATTTTATACGTTTTGTTGTATTTGTTTTTTTTTTTAATTCTTACAGCTATTGCACAGGAGCAAAATGCGCCGCCAATTTTATACGTTCGCGAGCGAAATTGGCGAATCTCAGAAGCCGAAGAGGTGGGACAAGTTATTGATCGAGTTCGTGCTGAAGATGCGGATGGTGATAGTCTGGTATTCGGAATTGAGCCACGTTTTCCCCCTCAACCTAGTTCAAGTCAACAGCACGGCAACACACAAAACAAAATTCCCTTTCGCATAGATCGCGATACGGGTGTAGTTTACCTTAACGAGAGCTTAGCAGGCCGCGTAAGTTTTAATTTAGTGTAATTGGAATTTAAATCACTAGTTTTTAATGATGAAATAAATGGAATCCTGTAATCGAATTTTTCTAGGACCACACGTTAAAAAAACCTATAATAGCTTTGGTAGTCAAATTTTCAATTCAAAAATTTAAGACCTTAAATTTACAAACTTTTTAGCAATTATTTTCGAAAACTATAACACAATTTTATTTGATTGACCTGTTCCGAATTTTGTACCAAGTTTCTGTCTTGTTAAGCTAATCCTTTTTTAAATCCTTCTTTTACAGGCCGGCGAAAACTTTTTAATATACATAACTGTGTCCGACGGACGTTACTTCGCTAAAAATGAAGTTTTCATCAATATACTTGGAAAAAGCGAAAGCAACGGTTTTCATGGATATGGATCTCGGCCGCCGCCATCAATTTCAAACGTTGTGCAAAACATTTCGCAGTTTTTACCCTCATTTGATCAGCTGCCTGGCGTTCAGTCGATTAGAAATGGGTTACCAAATCGACGACCGGGCATCAATTTGCCACCAGGGTTTCCTTCAAACAATGGTGCCAATTACGTATTACCCGCATATAATAATTTTTATCCAAATCTTCCAACACCTGCTGTGCTCCAAGAAAAAGAAGTCACTGAAGTTAATCCGACTCCAACGCCAATCCAACCTCAAACTACAACGAATTTCGCTTCGACAACGCCTACAAGTCGTACAAAGCTCACTCCAATAACTAATTACATTTCAGAAGGTGGCACAGGAGTATCTCGGCCAGAGTCACCAACAAAATCTCAAAATGAAAAGGGCGGCAACGTGGACACCACAACGTTTTTCAACGTCAAATCGACCTCTGTTCCTTTTATTATTGCAGTTTGCAGCATATTTGCTGTTATTGCCGCTATTTTTGGCTATCTTTGTCGCCGTCGCTTGTGCGCAATTAGCAAAACTCTGAAAAAAGCTACCGAGAAAGAGGAGCTAGCAAAAAAATCGAATTCAAGCAGCATGCTTACCAATGACAGCCGCAATTCAATGGTAATGCAACAATGGCAGGGACCAGTCGCCTTCGCAAATCGGTACGTTCCCTGGGAGCGCGATCAACAGCTTGCAGTGACGGTAATTATAACATTCACACAAACTAACATACAAAAAAATTAAATTTTGATAAAATTGTTGTTCTGATAAAATTGTTGTTAAGAAACTTAGACTCTAAACTAAAATCAATGCCGATGCTTTCGTTGCGGTTCTATTAATAGAAAAAAGAGAAACTACAACCCAATTACAACACATTTAAAATATTGCAGTCGATATCAACAAGTGCCGTTAATAATATTGATGCTTTGATGCACAATTCTGATGTCGGACCTAATAGCTTGAGCTCAGCACTACCTACCGGACGTTCTGTTTTAGCAGAAGGTGGCGTGGGGAACGACCCTACGACCGATCAGTGGGAATTTCCAAGACACCGTTTAAAGTTTTTCAACATTTTGGGAGAAGGAGCCTTTGGTCAAGTTTGGCGTTGCGAAGCTACAGACATAAATGGTAAGATATATATACGTGTACGTATTCAAAAAAATTACATGAACTTGCTTTGACTTTGTTTTTACTTTTGTACTTGCAGATAATGGTGCAGTTACAACTGTTGCAGTAAAAACTTTAAAGGAGAGTGCAGGCGAAATTGAAAAAAAAGATCTTCTGTCTGAACTGGAGGTAAGTAACATAAAACGCAAAAATTAAATACTTTAAATGATATAAAATAGGTGAATAGTTGATAAGCTTACCGTGGAGTTTGGATATTTATTTAAACAGACCATTTTCTGGTGAGCTTTAAATAATTTTTCTGAAGATGCCCAAATAATTTAATTCTCAATGCCGGATTCACTTCGACCTCTTATGCATACCTATGTAAATACATAATAGTCATTTATTTGCATGACTTTTTTGCACAAAATCATCATTTAGCATTAATTGCCGAGTCCGAATCAAAATATTTGTCTTTCTGTTTTTATGAATATTTGGGATGAACTCCGATATGCGAACGTAAATAAATTGGAAAATGTCAAAAGTGCTTTAAAGATTATTTACAATAATTATGAAAAATATACTTCAAAACGCGAATTTACCGTACAATGTAACCGGACACCATCAGCAAAGCAAACTCCTTTTTCAACCGAAATACATCGAAGCATTAGGAATGGGATTAAGGGAGACATTTGTCTGCCCGCAGCCATAATGATTTTTATTCAATAATTACTTTCATGTCTGCACTTTGAAATAAAAATAACACATTTCCTTCTAATGCCTTGGCACAAACTGATTCCTGTTGCTGTGCACAACTAAAATTTCTACCAATAGATTGTCAAGTGTATGACATGCGCACTTTCACATTTCCGAATACTGCTCAGCTGTTCACAAGACTCATTGATTAAATCGAGAAATCGCCCCGCGGTAACGCAAAGGTTTGAATCTTAGATAGTTCGTTTTGTCATCGAGGCAATACGAACAAGTGACAAGTGCAAGTATTATAGAACAAGCATCTTGGGGAAACAACTATTGAGACAGTATTGACTGGAATTTTATATTATGTACACTTGAAAAACCAACTTTTTTCATAGTAAAATCTATTAAAAGATCCTAGATTTGTACGCAGCTATATGATAAAGTGGCCCATTCGATTTTGACAAATGATCTAACTGCAACAGAAACAAGAACTTTAGCTCTATAGCACACAAACTGAGAAACTTAGACCAGACAACTGCCAAAATATAAAAAGCGCCACCCATTTCTAAATTCCTTATATTCTTTATATTGCAGTATCTGTTAAAATAAAATACTATATAGTATCTGAAATACCAATTGTTACCGCTCAAAGTTAAAACTAATAACAGACTTTCCATAAAAGCAAAGACAGGGAACCATTAAGGAAGACACGTTCATACTACGATCATGTTACATTTCTCTCGTTTGTTTGGCAGCTATTTGATATTGCCCCAATCCATAATACACTTAGGGTATACGAATTTTGTCAACTAGGATATATAAATATACTATATTTCTATCATATTTGATGTTTCAGGTTATGAAGACGCTGGAACCTCACGTAAACGTTGTCCGCCTATTGGGTTGCTGCACAGAAAGGGATCCGACTTTCGTTATACTTGAATATGTGGTTCGTGGAAAGCTGCAAACTTACTTAAGAAACTCGCGTGCAGAGAGGTAAGTAGCTGTTTTTATACCCTGATCCCATTAAAAATGGGAAAAAAGGGTATAATGAAGTTGTGCAAAAGTATGTAACAGGTAGAAGGAAGCATCTCCGACCCTATAAAGTATATATATTCTTGATCAGCATCGAAAGTCGAGTCGATATAGCCATGTCCGTCTGTCCGTCTGTCCGTCTGTATGTATGAACGCGTCGATCTCAGAGACTATAAGAGCTAGAGACTCCAGATTTGGAACTTAAGCTCGCCTAATCCCTAGGCAGTACAAGTTTCTTTCCGATTTTCGATAACTTTTCCCGTTTCCGATATACACATGGGATCGATAACAAAAAAATCTTGAATTTTGAAAACTTTGAGATGCAATTTGAATTATAAAACAAAATAATGCAAATCTGTGAAAAATCTGTTTATTGAAATCGGATAATAAACACCGGAGATATGGGACATTGAAGTTTTGTATGCAGTATGCAGTATGCGCGTACACACACACGCACATACTTGCAAGCACTGACTGTACGCGTGAAGTATAGGGATCAGGGTATCGTCTAGTCGGGATATCTCGACTAGAGCCTTCTTACTTGTTATGTTTGCTTATAAGAGAATTTAAATAAATAAATAATTATTCACAAATTCCGATTGCTGGATATTAAGTGATGGTTTGTATACGTTTACATATACCACGGAAGACATAATGCAAGTAAGGTTTTTCATTTAGATGCAGATGAAAAGTCAGGTTGTTTTTTTTTCAATTTGTTCTACTGCTAATTATGGGTTAATACTTTAAAAAAAGATTTTGAAAGACAAATTAAGTGTCTCCCTATTTTTTTCTTTCAATTGAAAGAATAGATAATGCAGCCTTTTTTTTGCCTAACGATCTAATCATTCATTTAGTTCGTTGATTTTTATCATTAATTTTAGTATTTTAGTTTATTCAGTTGGTTAGTTCGGTCATTTCGCAAGGATTGGATGTTTTAATGCAGAATTTTGAATTTATTGTAGGGCGTTTGGCTTTATATTGCCGCATTAAGTTGTCATTGTAACTCCTTAAGTTCTCAGTCAACAGTTCTTACCGAATGTGCTGATTTTGGTTATTAAGAAGGCAGTCTGCCAGTTTGCTAGGTTTTTGAATACCACCCTAGAGTTCCGATTTTAATCTCGTTGGAAATTTGAAGGTTCATCCATTGAAAAAGTAGTTAATGGGTTCCCAATAGCCGCACATAACCTTAACAAGTAAGAAGGCTCTAGTCGCGAAATCCCGACTAGACGAAACCCTGAACCCTAAACTTTACGCGTTCAGTCAGTGCTTGCAAGTATGCGTGTGTGTATGTACGCACATACTGCTTACTGCATACTCAACTTCAATGATCCATATCTCCGGTGTTTCTTTTTCCGGTCGCTGAATTCGAATCTGTGGTCTGCTTCTTTTTATCCGGACAAAATTACGATTGCTACTATCCATGTTGGTTTTTTAAGGTTACCGCCAAAGGCTGACATGCCGGGCGATGTATTTTCGCGGTTATTTTATTTAATTTTTTTCCGGCGATCCTTGTCACATAGTATGTATCTGTAAAGTTCAAAAAAAAAATTGGTTTTTAAAGTCTTAAGACCCTACCCTTACGGGGTCGCAGGGAACAAAGGCTGATTACACAAATATTAATATTTTTCAAAAAGGTTATGTTAACCAATTCTCTTTAAAATGTGATAAGATTTCTTCTAAATGTTCGTTCTAAGCTTTGAAAACAATTCTAATTTTTTAGTGTCATACGGGACAACGAAATATGTGATAGGACGACAATATTTCTTTAATTCGTTACATTAACCTAATTCTCCATAAAAGTATGTAATAACTAAGTGCTTACAACTACTTTTCTTTCTGTGGAAATGTCAATATTAATATGTTTTATCACTTTTTACACATGTTATTTATTTGTCAACCAATAACAAAATTCCGCTATTAAAAAATTTTAAATAAATAAGATTTATGGCGATGTATAAAGTATAGTGTTTCCGTATCGCTAAAGGAATACCCAAGAAAATTAAGATTTAAGTTTTGTTAAGCATGCAGTATCACAATGGTTCATACTCACATACACACATTTATTTATCTTACTTCTAGTCGAGCTTATTCTTCTTAGTTCTTACTTTGTTTTTGTTTTAATTGTACTATGTATTCAATTAATAACAGCTTCTTGGCTTTTGTATTGCAGGCATTATGGCAACACACACGGGAAATCAAACGTGTTGACTTCAGGAGACTTAACATCGTTTATGTATCAAGTTGCTAAAGGAATGGACTATCTAACGTCACGCGGGGTAGGTATCGTTGAACATTTTTCTTGTAAGCAATGGAAATACGCAGTAAACGTAAATCATGCTCTTACAACGATGTGTACTATTCGTATAATGTGTTGCCTCACTAAGCACAGAACACATAAAGACGTCAAATCGTCTAAAAACTTATTGCCGACTTGGAGCTGCGATCGAGTCCATGCTCTACTCTCGGTTCTGAAAACAGCGAGCCGAACTCAATGCGGCTCACATACTTTTGGGCTAGTGTGTCGCGCAGACAATTCCCGTCACTATATAGCATACAGACCACAAAACCGACACGTTTTACACCCTGAATCATAAAATGGATAGAAACCGTGTCATGGTTTTGTGCAAATGTATGTAACAGGCAGTTATATTACTGCGACCATAATCAAATACTTGTTTACTTTAAGAAACTTTTTCAGACCTACAATCACGATCTATAAAACACACATATTTCCCACATTTAAACAACTAGCTTGTTAGCAAACTAAATGAAAGTTGGCTTAAACTTCCCTCAAAGATCTGCATCAAAAAATGTATATGCCAGGCCCACACCTGTTGCCTCCAGCCGCTCACAAATCGGAAACGCATATATCTTCCACAGTTTTTGAGCTACATCTCAATTTTAATGTCAAGATAGCGCTTTCCTAAAAACAGCGCTCAGCGACGGTTTTAATATTATAAATATTTCGAAAATCTTATCTATTACAGATTATTCACCGTGACCTTGCAGCCCGTAATATTTTAATAACCGATGATCACACGTGCAAAGTAGCCGACTTTGGATTCGCGAGAGATATTATAACATCGAAAATCTACGAGCGCAAGAGCGAGGGAAAACTGCCAATCAGGTAAAGTGGTTAGAATAATAATATATTTATATATATATATTTAAGTAAATCCTTCTATCTTTTAAGTTAGGTGATCGAAGCTCTTTAATAAACTTTCGAGTACCAAAGAAAGTTGATCGTTATTCAACTTACCCAATAACGTTTTTTATTGTTTTTAGATGGATGGCTACAGAATCGCTTTATGACAACATATTTTCGGCTAAATCAGATATTTGGAGCTTTGGCATACTTATGTGGGAAATTGTCACACTAGGATCAACCCCATATCCAGGCATATCAGCTGCTGATGTTATGCGCAAGGTAATAACTATTGTACAATTTTTGATGCTTTTGTAAATGTTGTGTTTTCGATTATAGGTTAGGGATGGTTACCGTCTAGAAAAGCCAGAACATTGTCGAAGAGAGCTGTACAATATTATGTATTATTGTTGGTCACAGGACGTTAATGAGCGACCAACCTTTGCAGAAATTATCAAAATGCTTGATAAATTACTTCATACCGAAATGGACTACATTGAGTTAGAGCGTTTCCCTGACCACAATTATTATAACATTGTGAATCTCAGCGGAGAGAAATTATAAAAAAAAATCCATTTGGATATTTGCAATCCACACAGGATCTGTGCACTGCCACAAAGAGCTTTATTACAAATAAATTAAGAAAAACAACTAGTTATAAATACCATTGTCAGTGAAATTGTTAAAGTTTTTAAAAATGCATAACTTAAAAATAAATACTTATACTTATATCTGTTTTTATTTTCAATACCACGTTCGACAACACAGTTTTTAAAATGGGTATAACGATTTTTTTTTTTAATATATATGCAACAAACAGCAAATCTCTGGATTGTAGCAGCTAGAAGTTGGCATAAATGTAATTGTCTGAGCATAGTTAAAAGCTAATATCATCTCGTTCCGTCGGTTAAAAAGAAGCAGAGAACTATTATTCGATCTGTATCGAAGGGTGCAAGTGCAAATATTGAGTTACTAAATTACTAGACTTTTTGACCAAACCGCTCTTGTTTCCACATTTGGCTATTACTGAAACTTTTGTTTAGGGGCTTTGGCTAAATATTCGAATGGGCGCCGAATAATTACATATTTGCTTTGTGTGTGTCGCCCTGCACAGAAAATCACATTTACATTATTTATATAGCATCAATAAATCCCACATTATATTATTAGCGACACATTTGTCGACAGAGATCAAGACAGTTGATCCTTTTATGGCTGGCGCTAGGATTTATATTCACTTCCTTTCACATTTAAAAGACAACCCACTACCTGCTTGACCTACTTACATTCACGAAACGTTCCGGCGCATCGCATCGCATCAGTAGTGCTCATCAATAGTCGTGTTCGCCTGGGTCAGCTCAATTGCATTTTGATTCTCGCGCGCGTATGGCAGGGTATCAGCCGCAGCCGCAGCCGCAGCCGCAATCGTCGCCGACTGCTGGTTCTGCTGGCTACCTGTCTGACTAGAGTGGTTAAGCGCTAATTTATCTGTTCTGTTGCTTTTTAATTACTACTCTGCTTGCGCTAAGTGTTACTTAGAAAAACAAGGCAAGCAAATCGTGTCGTCCTTTTCTCATACATTTAAATCGTGTGAAACTATGACTTCTTCTAAAGTCCCGAGCAGGCTGGGTATGTTGAACAACTTGACCCACTGTAACCCCAGTGCTCTTGTGGTATTTAAGCAGGCAAAGCATAAGCGAGCTAGTCATTTGGCATTGTCCTGTGAGGGAAGCAAGAGGTTAACTAAAAATGTTCCTGAGCATTCGTATACTTGTGCTTCTTGTGCTAATAACACACTACAACTGTTTGGGATTTTACATTAGAAATCTCGCCAAATCCAACAACGATGAATGGGCAGCTTTTCAAAATAGGCTTGGATTATCTAATGAAAAAGGTATGATCGTGATTTCAAGACTTTTATCTTATCATATGACTAAACATTTTGTTGTTTTTTTTTTGAATTTTTAGTTGAGCTACTAAAATCACAAAAGGACCAACAAGGCACCAAGGAGCTTTTAAACCGATTCATCATGGAAAATCCGAAGTATTCTGCAACTTCTATCGCCAATGAAAAATATAAACGGCCAAGTAATCAAGTTAAGCGACTTTTGCGAGCTTTTGTTAACAACATTAACTTGTCAAAAAGTACGCTTAAGACTACTTTTAGTTTTGAGCTTAAAAACAGCCAATTTAAGCCCCTTAAACGTACTCGTCGAAAGATTGCAGTAAACATGGTATCTGACATTTCGTCTGAACGGCTAGAGCGTTTATTACAAATGTTTTATCAGAAACATAATATTGAGCGGTCGGATTATGATAACGATAGAGGTGATCAACATAATGGCGATGAAGACTTCAATAACTCGGACACACCGCAACACACCGCACCAACGGACACAGATGTTGACTCTGATTATGCATACGACAATCTGTATGACGACGAAGGAGATGTTGACCTTACCGCCAAGTCGCGCCAAAATTTGGAATATGGTTCTTTTCAAGATCTAATTTTACAGGCGAATAGAAAACAATGGGAACGGGAAAGTGAAGAAACCAAGTTGCACAGTCCACTAAATGACCATTTTATATGAACAAAAAAATATATAAAGAAAAAAAATGTGCTAATTAACATTGGTCTTAAAACTGTGCAATAGGTGTTCATATGCTGGCATTAAACCTGAACTCAAGTTTTTAAGCGATTTTATCTCTAAGGTACCATCAACCCTATTTAAAATTTGTTAAAGTTTTAACCTTATTTTTAGTGTGCTCATACTTATAAGCAAATGTCATTTATAAATTCTTTGCTGATAGCATGGTATTAACTCAACATTAATAAATATATTACAATCGATTATTAACAATAATTTTCTAGCCAAGGTTCTTTTAGAGAGCATTATGTATTATGTGGGAAAGATCATTATATAATGCACATAATATCCGAAAATGGTTATGGATAGCATAATTAGAGTAAAAAGCTTAAGGAGATATAGGCAAGAAATTTCTAGTATTTCTGATCGTAACTGCAAAGCTTAGCTAAGCTCTGACAGCAGATAACCACACAAATCAGTTCTCAAAATCTACAATCGGTTCAAAATAAGTTCAAAAATACACAAAACACTTTCTTACCTCTTGGTGATCCATTATTAACAAGTAAGAAGGCTCTAGTCGAGAAATCCCGACTAGACGATACCCTGATCCCTATACTTTACGCGTACAGTCAGTGCTTGCAAGTATATATGTGTGTGTGTGTGTACGCGCATGCTGCATAGTGCATACAAAACTTCAATGTCCCATATCTCCGGTGTTTATTATCCGATTTCGATAAAAATTTCACAGATTGTCATTATTTTGTTTTATAATTCAAATTGCATCTCAAAGTTTTCCAAATTCAAGATTTTGTTGTTATCGATCCCATGTGTATATCGGAAACGGGAAGAGTTATCGAAAATCTAAAACAAACTTGTACTGCCTAGGGATTAGGCGAGCTTAAGTTCCAAATCTGGAGTCTCTAGCTCTTATAGTCTCTGAGATCGACGCGTAAATACATACGGACAGACGGACATGGCTATATCGACTCGGCTGTTGATGCTGATCAAGAATATATATACTTTATGGGGTCGGAGATGCTTCCTTCTGCCTGTTACATACTTTTGCACAAATTCATTATACCCTTTTTTCCCATTTTTAATGGGATCAGGGTATAAAAACCAATGCTTCGAGAAACTATTGTTTTTGATTATGGGCAAAGCAGTTCTCTTTGTTCACGTGGTGATAGTTGAACACGATAGTCAAATTGTTGCAGATTGGCTCTTCCAAGGTAACGAGATCGGGCAGTACGCCTTAATGCTAATCAGCTGCTTATGTTTTGATTATCGCTTCTTTGCTTATACTTCGGGGCCTGCCGGCATTTTTGAATTAGTTTTTACGTTGATAATGGATTGCTGATGTTTGTCGTATGCATTTGGCACTGTCTGATTTTGCTGAACTCTTACCCATGTATTTTTTCCAAACTATTTGATAAATTTTAAAATTTATTATGTGGTATTGGATGTCTGCTGGTAATTGTGCTTTGAATTGCATGGCTGTTAGAAAAATTCTAGTACAAAATAAAAAGTTATGATATTAACCTCCTTGGTCTATACAAGTCCACAACTGTTGGATTTATTTCTTCTTTCTTATTCTTATTCAGCTAAGACTCAAACGAACTGTGTTTATGTCTGGCAAGGCTGTGGTTGCACTGCTTAAGCAAACAATCAAGCAGTGTATTATTTACTAAGCAGTGCTATTTGTTAGCCTTTTTTAACTTTAATTTTTGGCCTTTTTAGCCTTGGCTTCTTTTTTAAGCTTTTAAAGGCAAACTTAAATATTCGACACTTATACACTAGCTAAGACATCAACACGATACGATACACCTACCAAATTGTATAAGTTAAGCTACCTTTTCTTGTTCACCGGAATTTGTTATACAACTGACAAAACTGTCAAATGCTATAAATTAACTTGCCCATTTCCTTTTTACAAGTTTAACGCCATCTCGATTACATTAAAATGTTTTTTCGACTCCTAGAGATATTGCTTTGAAGTATCCTTATTTATAGATGACGCTCCGTACCCATGTTTTAATACTTTATTTAAAAGAATGTTTAAATAAGTAAATCAAAACTTATTCTATGTAATGATATTTATTACAGGCAAATTTTATTTTAACAGGCAAAAGTAGCAAATCTCTTGCTTTAAGGGTGTCGAAAAAGTTGTGTTCATTCGAACGGACGGATGGAAGGACGAAGAGCATGACAGCTATCAGAGTATACAAATATGACAAATGGCGTCCGTGTTATTCCGTGCCTCTTTAAGAATTGCATTTGATTTGGGAAAAACAAAGAATAATATAAAGTTTTTATTCTGACAAAGTCAAGAAATCCCGACTAGACGATACCCTGATCCCTATACTTTACGCGTACAGTCATTGCTTGCAAGTATGTGTGTATGTGCACGCGCATACTGCACACACAAATTCAATGTCCCATATCTCCGGTGTTTCTTAACCGAGAGATTTCACAGATTTTCATTATTTTGTCTAATGTTTAAAATGCAGTCTGAAAGTTTTCCAAATTTAAGATTTTGTTGTTATCGATCCCATGTGTATATCGGAAACGGGAAGAGTTATCGAAAATCGGAAACAAACTTGTACTGCCTAGGGATTAGGCGAGCTCAAGTTCCAAATCTGGAGTCTCTAGCTCTTAAAGTCTCTGAGATCGACGCGTTCATACATACGTACATGGCTATATCGACTCGGCTGTTGATGCTGATCAAGAATATATATAATTTATGGGGTCGGAGATGCTTCCTTTTGCCTGTTACATACTTTTGCACAAAACCATTATACCCTTTTTTTCCATAATGGTTTCGTGTGTTCGTGTTCATACATACCGACGGACGGTCTGCAAATTATTTTAATATTTGTCTTTGAACTTTGCATCCAAAAGCTTGTGACCTCTTTCACAGATCGAACAAAAAGGTATCCCTTAGTCGTTATTTTTTTTTATTTAACACTTAAATTAATAAATAAGCAACAAAATTTTCTTTTTGACAATTCCCACATAAACCTCAATGGCTGTAAGGGTTAAGGGTAAGTTGTAGCTAAAATTTTGAACTGAACAATTCGTTTCATTGTATTTGGACATTTTTTTTACTTCTGCACTGTTGTAAAGTTTGTTGTTTGTATTTAGACATGAAAACGTACTTCGCTTTCTAATTCAAATTGAAACGTTGTCATAGCAACATATATAAACTTTGTTGTGAACAGGAAACATATAAGAGAAAACAGCTTAAATATGCCGAAGATAGGTTTTAATAAATACAAAGAGTTCTCGTCGGCAATAGACCCAAACAAACATGCTGCCAAACTAAAAGAAATTCAGGACCATCAGGACGAAGATCTGGAATTATCATTCGAAATGGAGGGCGAGATGGAAGAAGAAGATACCGACTTCGATAATATAGAGACCGAACTAAGTTTATCCGAAGGAGACCCAGCCTTAATAATTGGAAAAATCGATCTTTCATTCCCCGAAACAACTGAAGAATTTGGGGACAGTCCTCAATGCTTTCCTCCCTCATACTACACGCTATCCCCAAAAGAGCGACTGTTGTTGCTTTATACAGAAAACTTTCGCAAACAGTTCGTTCTAGGCCATCCACGGCGACGTGCCATGGTTCTGGCTTTGGCAAACGAATGTAAAGTGCAGGTATTTTTATTAGACACAAAATTAATTGCAATCAAATTAAGAGTTAAACGTTAAACGTATTTCTAGAAATTCGTATGCACCACGATAAGACCGACCGCATTTGCTTACCCAGAGCTTATATCAAGTGTTAGGGAGATCGCAAAATTTGTTGCAGATTTTGTTCGATATGAACCTTTGGAGGATCCAATAAACCCGGTAAGCCTGTTTTTCTGAATGATCCAAGTATTTACTTATTTAAAGATCATGTTCCTAATCCAATCTTGGTACAGTTTCTGCAGTTGTCTTACAATATGCCAAGGTTGGCTCGACTGTTCTGTCACAAGTAAAATCAACTTCATAGAAATGAATGTTTGAAACCTGCATCTTTTATTTATATAGATACACACATAACTTATATTTTTATTGTAGTAATTATAGTATTATCTTTTGGTTGGTGACAGTTATTAAGACTATATATTCACAGTTATTATGGTTTTATTTACGTGCACAGGACTTCAAATAAAGAAGTAAAAACTTTATTTATTTCTAACCCTTCCTTGCAGCCAAAAATGACATGTAGATATAATATTATTTTTAAACTTTAACTGATGATTGAATTTTTGAGGATTAAAAAGCATAATTACAAATGGAATTGCTTTGAAACAGTTCTGACTTGTCCTAGGTCCAAAAGTATAGACGACTTGATAAACAAGTGTTTATAACATATTCCAATTTACGCATCTTTACTTTCTGGCTTATTTTTTAACCGATTGTTCCTTTCTTGTTCAGGAATTTTGCTACATCACAAGTCTTACTATTTTTCAAATAAGTACATATAGTTAATACTTTTTACCAAGGTCCCAATACATATATTTTCAGCAACTATCACTTAAATATAGGGCATCCGGACACTTGTTGTTTATTTCTACAGAGATCGTTTTCAAGTGCGCTTTGTTTTCCAATCTTGCACGCTTCATTGCAGATTTGTATTATCCATGCTTAGCCAAGGCTATTTAAGTAAAGTCTTCAGCTCCACACTATATCATCGTTAAAGAGATACACTCCAGAAAAGTATTTCCTTGTTTTCCTTGTTGTCCTCAATCCATGGCCGTTTAAAAAATAAAAATAATATGCGATAGCTACTCGTCACCTGTTCAGTCTACAATATCTTACAGTAAAAAAGGCCTAACTGCATATATCTTTACAGTATTAGAATTGAAACACAACGGCTTTACTCACTATTTACGTATTTGCATCTGAATCTCTACTAACTTATCAATAAAAATAAAACTGAGGTTGTTCCATTGAAGATAAATCGGTTTTTTTTCTCCGTAAAAATCTGGCTTTTTCTCTAAGTAGATCAAATTTTGATTTAGTGGAAAATGATTTATGCGTAATTCGTTTTAGGGTCTTTTCACTGTTGGCGATGATAAAAGTCGGTTTTGTGTGATTTTCCCATTAGGCATTTAGCCTCAATCAACAGCCTTACCTTTTTAACGTCCTATGATTAAGCGATTTTTAAGTACTTTGACTCTGTTAAGTTACTAAATCAGTCAAATTAGCAATTATCTTTTATTTATTAGGTGAATCGTTTTAGGTTTAGGTGAACTACTCGGCACAATGCAAATACTGAAGAATCCATTAAAATCAATAAAATTATTGATTTGTTGGAAGAAAAGGTGAATAAAAATCATCATCAGCTTTTTGGCTTATTTAGAGCAATAGTGGATACAACTACCTTAGCGCAGACCATTGGTGTAGAGTTATCATAACAGGCGTGTTAGCTAAGACACGCACAGTTCATTACCGGTAGACCCATTGCAAAATGCTTTTGTCAGTGAGCACGAAAAACTCATTGCAATAAAATATGCAAATGTCTTATAATCCAATACCAAATGTAAAAGAGGACTGGGCCAAAGTAATGTTATGTTAACTTTTTGGGAAAAGACAAGCTATAAATAAGCAGACAACCTGATAACCAGAAATCAAGGCGACATTTGTTATGTCTGTCGCAATTCAAATCCATATACAGTGGACGCTGACAAATTAAAGCTTTTGGGAATTAGAATCTTCAAATAATTAATAAGTGTTTTCAAAACAGTCAACGCTCAGAAATTCTGAGCTTTTCATTTCAGTAATTGCTTGCAAGTATGTGTGTGTGTGAGAACACATATACAGCATACTTTACTTAATTACAATGTTCCATATCTTTGGTGTTTCTCAATCGATTTCAATAAATATCACAGATTGTCCGAAGGAATCATCTCCGACCCCATAATGTATACATATACTCTTGATCAGGATCATAGCCATAGAAATGTCCGTTCGTATGTATGAAAGCGTCGATCTCAGAGACTTAATGAGCTAGATTTGGAAGACAAGGCTCGCCTAGGCAGTAGAAGCTTATTTAAAATACGATATACACATGTGATCGATAATAACAAAAGCTTGAATTTGGAAAACTTTGAGATGGTGTTTGAAACATGAAATAATATGATAATAATAATAATATAATGAAACATAATAATAACATAAAATAATGTTAATCTGTGAAATTTTATAGAAATCGGTTTAGAAACACCGGAGATATGATAGCATTAGGTTATGAAAAGTCTGCAGTATAAGCGTACACACACACACACACACACACGCATCCAATACGCGCTAAGTATAGGGTTCGGGGTACTTGATACTGTTCTTACTTGTTTTAAGTGAAATTGTTAAAACTGATTGCAAAATAGTTTAAAAAACTTTTAGTTTCCTCTCATTCTGTGGGGTGTTTCTCCAGATGTTGTATATGTATATGTATAAAGTATATATGTTTACAGCTTAAATTGTTATTGTGTGTTTCGCGAACCACAGCTTTAGCTTAAGTTGTGGAATCATCCATCATAAGCCATACAGCCGTCTTGGATGTAAAGGTGCATATGCAGATATTTGCATAAAATGTAGCCGGCGATTCACAAAATTTAAATTAGCAGCTTGCAAATAGTGAACTCGTTTCAGGCATAGTTGAAAAGCTATACAGATGTTATCACATGTCACAAAGACAGGTTAAAGAGATGAAGAAAGGACCGCTTAGAAGTTAGATATTTTTTAAGGTGGATCAAAATTAAAAATCAGTTACTTTGTACTGATAAGGACATAGATTGTGTTAAGAAGTATTAAATTATACCGAAAATCTGCAAATATATCTTAGATACTAAATAAATAAGAATGTAGCATGAAGGCTAAGCGAGACTTATGCGACAGGACACATTTTCTCAGGAGCTCTTGCTGTTTAAGAGCTATTTATTTACCTTATGAAATCGGACAAGTATTTTGGGTGTTCATGATATTTACAGGCGTTACTGCAAAAAACAAAACATTTTCAGGCAAATTTCAAATGGGTTTCAGAATGGGTTCAGCAGAATATAACTTATTTGGCAAGTTTGTTCGTTCGTTGAGATATGACTCTTTTCATTGAGTTGGGTTGAGGGTACGATTTGTTGCGGGCGGGCGGACTCGACGGTCGCTGTCCGCTTCAGAGATATTTCGCTATATATATTGTTCAAAATGTCTGTATTGCTACTTTTCTTTGTGTTTAGCCTTAGGTCATATGGAAGTTCGATATATATTGCGGTTAAAGATGTATTTGTTGTCGGGTATGTTCATCAGGAAGTCATGCAAGTAAGCAGGCTCTAGTCGAGAAATCCCGACTAGACGATACCCTGATCCCTATACTTTACGCCTACAGTCAGTGCTTGCAAGTATGTGTGTGTGTACGTGTACTGCATACAACATACACAACTTCAATGTCCCTTGTCTCAGGTTTTTCTCAACCGATTTCACAGATTGTCATTATTTTGCTAAATGTTTTAAATGCCGTCTCAAAGTTTTCCAAATTCTAGATTTTATTGTTATCGATCCTATGTGTATATCGAAAACGGAAAGTGTTATCGAAAATCGAAAACAAACTTCTACTGCCTAGGGATTAGGCGAGCTTAAGTTCCAAATCTGGAGTCTCTAGCTCTTATAGTCTCTGAGATCGACGCGTTCATACATACAGACAGACGGACAGACAGACGGACATGGCTATATCGACTCGGCTGTTGATGCTGATCAAGAATTTATATACTTTATGGAGTCGGAGATGCTTCTGCTTGTTACATACTTTTGCACAAAACCATTATACCCTTTTTACCCATTTTAAATAAGTTCAGGGTGTAAAAAGCACAGTGTTCTTCCCAGAAGTGCGTGAAAGTTCTGACACGTTTTAAATACCTCCGAATTAATCACCTGTTCTTAACGAATTGTGATAAATCAGCACTTTGTCGCCACATTCCTTCATTTACCATCTATCAAATTTGCATCATGATTTAGTAAACGATACTGCTTCTGGCGCAAAACTTTCTAATGAACGCACCTGTATGCGTTAAAGCGAATCGTTGAGCCTTAGATTAAAATGTGTCGAAAACTGCCATCAATTATTATACCCTGATCCCATTAAAAATGGGGAAATAAGGGTATAATGGTACTGTGCAAATGTATGTAACAGGCAGAAGGAAGCATCGCCGACCCCATAAAGTATATATATTCTTGATCAGCATCAACAGTCGAGTCGATATAGCCATGTCCGTCTGTCCGTCCGTCCGTATGTATGAACGCGTCGATCTCAGAGACTATAAGAGCTAGAGACTCCAGATTTGAAACTTAAGCTCGCCTAATCCCTAGGCAGTACAAGTTTGTTTCCGATTTTCGATAACTCTTTCCGTTTCCGATATACACATGGCATCGTAACAACAAAATCTTGAATTTGGAAAACTTTGATATGACATTTAAAACATTAAACAAAATAACGACGATCTGTGAAATTTTTATTAAAATCGGCTAAAAAACACCGGAGATATTGGAAATTTAAGTTGTGTATGCAGTATGCAGTATGCGCGTACACACACACACACACATACTTGCAAGCACTGACTGTACGCATAAAGTATAGGGATCAGGGTATCGTCTAGTCGGGATTTCGTGACTAGAGCCTTCTTACTTGTTTTTTAAATGGGAGTATGTCTTAAATACGTGTTAAAGCAAACCTAGCAAAAAACAATACAAACATTGCCAGTTGCTGAATATCGAGAAATTGAAACTTGTATTTTTAATGGCAGAAGAACTACAAACAAAACAAAACTAACGTCAAAGCATACTACTGGAAGCCGGATAAACTCTAAAAAGAAATTAATTCTGCGTAAATGTTATTTAAGCCTTTTTTTTGCTTAAATACAAAATAGGTGTGAATAAAATATTATTTTTTCTTGAAAGAAAAATATCTCTTTTCACGGAGCAAATTAAGCAAAAGATATGGCATTTCCTACTTTATTTGACATTAAAAAAAAAAGGTCAAACAACTAGAATAACCCCAAGAATTCCAGAATTGATTCTTATTTGCGAGCTTTCACTGAATCTTAATACAATATATATCCATAGGTCTAAAAATAGTGCAACTGAAATAAACATTTTTTTTTTTTTTTTTTTTACTTTTAAACCAAGTCATATTTTCTGAGCACAATTATTTACTAATTTGCTATTAATTTTTGGACGGATAAACCAAAAACGGATTAAACCAAATTAGCGAATTAGTTTTTTGACGGAAAACTGTCTAAATTGAGCTTTAAAGAGGCGCGCCGTTTTATATGTTCCACAAATGTTAGTCGAATTATTTTGTATAAAAAATTTTCTAGTTCGAATGTTTTATTAAACACGTTTTCAAAATGAATACGTCTACAATTATAAATAGATTTTATTTAAATATGTGAATGATATTAAATTGGTAAAATCTTATGAGCAGATGTTATTATTCAGTATTTGCATGGTTAAGTTCAGTTTAGTTAATAATAATAAAAACTATACAATGGCAAATCCATATTATGTATCTTAAAGGCAAATAAACATTTTTCTAATATGTTAAAAAAAATTATATTAAATATATATATAATTATATAAACGATCAAGACAAATGGTTTAAGGAATTTTTCTTTTTATAACTTTTTAGTATTTACAAATTTTTTACTTATCATGAATATTTATGTACTGCATTTCAAGTTGACGCTAAATCACGAATAGTAAACAAAAATCAAATAGTTGATTGTAAGCTTGAGAATATCGGGAGCAGCCTAAACTAGATCTTAAACATACTTTAATATACATTGAGATATTTTTTTTTTGGGGTTTGGAAGAATATATTATTTATTCTAAGTCATATTCTGTACACTTTCATCTGTACTCGAACTGAGTTCATCGGACTGCTGATACTCGCCCGTTATTTGGCAGTCATCTGGGTCATCGTCGAGGTCACAATGTACAAATTCGTAAGGAGGAAAGATTAGGGAGCTGAGTAAAGTTGCCGACGATTGATAAACGGCTGGTGGATACGACGGATGCTCTACCTTTGATTGCATCCATCTCAAGCTGTTGTTGTTGTTGCTTCGTTCGTTATCGATATCAATCGATATCATCAATTTCTGCTGCTGCTCCTGCTGCTGCTGCTGCTGCTGCTGAATAAGAGTTGTTGTGTCAGTTATATCCGTGGCTGGCTCCGTAGGCGCCAACTTCGGTTTATCCTATTTACGGCGACGCGTCTTGTTTCTACTGCCTGCATCCTCATGCGACATCTCATCATTCTCATCGACAACACAGTGGTCTGTGAATCGGCTGACCGAATGTGTATCGCTGCTCGACTTGATTGCGGCGATCAGAAATCTCAATTGCATCAGTTGAACGGCTGTGACCCGTGGATTACTACAGTTTTCTAGCCATTGTAGAAATTTTTCGCCATGTCTAATGGCTTCTACCTCTTCGATATCGGTGCCACATTCTGCGTACTTTGCTCTTTCTTCCTCGTCTGTCTTGTTCGAATTGTTGTTGTTGTTGCTGTTATTATTATTGTTATTGTTGTTGCTTGCACTGGCATCATTATTATTGTGGTGATGATGATGATGATGATGATGATGAGTATCACTGTTGAAACTTGTCTCTGAATCACAACCCAATTCGGGATTTATGGAGCACTGGAGCTCTGGACTATGCTCACGGCTGTTTGTGACTGGTTGATTCGGGTTTGGGGAAGCTTTGCCCAAAATTGGACTTGGTGTGGAGCTAGCTGATTTCAAAGATTTAGCTGACAAGTCCTCCGGTTTGCCGTTAGCTTCAGTTTCAGTTTCAGTTTCCGATTCCGGTTCAGGATCAGGTTCAACTTCATGCTCTGCCTCTGGGTCAATTTGATCAATTTGGTTTTGCTCGTTCGAGGATAGGCTTCGAACCGATGGCGTTGTGGTCTCTTTAGTCAGCTGTGAATACAAAATGTTGTCGTAAGGCTGTTTGGCGATAGCGATATCGATATCGATATCATTGATGTTTGTGATATCTGCGTTAGACGTTGAAGCTTGATGATGCTGCAGGGCTGCCAATGTTGCTGCATTCGGATTCAAGGAATGAAGGCTTGCTCCAAACGCTTTGCACCAGTTATACCATGCCGAATGCTTCTCATCTAAACTTGGCCCCAGGGCCGGTGATATGGATGGAGCTGTTGGAATCGGTGGCGTGTTAGGATACTGGTTCATCTGTTGTGGCGTTGAGGAGCGAATCGGCGGACTTGATACCCCCATCGCTGTAGCTGGCGGTGGATAAAGACTATTAAGTCCCAGCATTGCTTGCTGCGATTTAAGCCAATAGAGCAGAGGATCATCAGGTAGAGCGGACAGTGGCGGTACACAACCCACAAGCAAAGGTGCTAGCGACTGACCTGTCGGTCCTGGACTCTTAATGCTTGTGTCACATTCCCCACTAGTTGATGTCGTACCAGAGGTACCCGATGGCTTCTGTTTTGCCCAGTTTTTAACGGTCAACGCTGGTCGATCTCGATCTCGATCTCGTTCATCGTTTTCGCTGCGTGGACTTTGTACGGGTTGCTGCTGGGTTTTTGTGCTACGCAATGTGTTAGCTTGTGTTGCGGCAAAGCTATTAAGTCCGGACATTGCCGCCAGCCCGGGATTGAGCTGAGCTAACAGATTCAAGTTGGAGGTGAGTTCATTGAAACTGATCGCTAGCGGGGATTGGGATATACCGCTGAGACCAGACAAATGTGTAAGACTCGAAAGGGGACTTATGGCATTTAAGGATGGATCTGTGGACGCACCACCCGACCGAGATATATCTGCACCAAAGATTGGTGCCTTATTCTTGATTGCACCGCCAAAGCCAATTGCACCATAATCAACGGGTAGACCATTGTAATTGATGTCGGATAAACTTTTATTTGTACTATAGTCCAAGCCATTTAGTGGTGATCGCTTGAAGGTCAATTCATCAAAGTTCATTTTATTGGAAAAATTCAGTGGCAGATTATTGTCTAAGCGTTGACGTTTCTCCGGTGGTCCCAACAAGCCCCCCACCGTGCCACCTTCTAGCTTATCCACTAGCGCATCGGCGCACATCTTGTCCGCTGCTGATTGGCGGGACATGAAGCGCAGCTTGTCCTCGTTCTTGCACCAACCACGCAGTGTTGACTCCGGCACACCAATATCCCTCGCCACCGATGCTTTGGATTCGCCATCGTGTATACGCTGTATCGCATGGATTTTGTCGCGAGGGGTCAAGCTACGCAATGGTCGCTTGCCCTTCGTGCCCATGCGTATGTTCATGTGTTGTGAATAGCTGGAAATATCCAACTTCAAGCCGTTATCAAACAGTTTGCGGCTTCTGAAACGAAAATAAAGAGTTCATATTAATTACACTGACTGTGACACACTTAAGATGCACACACACACACATACACACCCAACACACACACACACACACGTACACGCGCGCAGTGTACGCATATAATGAATGCACAGCACATAACCAAAAATAATGCGTTTCCATTCGTCAGAAGCGGCGACTACATGCCATGCCATGTATATATACTATGTATTTAGCAAATGCTCTATGCGCGCGCCATATACTTTTTACTGGGGTTGTTGTGGCAAAAGCAAAAGCAAAAGCAACAGCAAAGGCACAAGGCGAGTCGCACGTTTCGCACGAAGCTCCAATAAAATCGCGTCGCGCTTTAAAGTTTTACGGACAGCTCGCGAGGTAGATGTAAATAAACCGCACACACACACAGAGACATACACAAACACACCCACACACAAATACTATGGTATTAATATACATGTATACGCCAAGTTGAGTGTTCTCGCACACACAAACACACACATACCAATACAGAAATCAAATATTCTCACACGCTGTGTTTTTGAAACGGCGAAATGAGCTGTGGCACGCCCCCCATGCCACTAAATACTCGTTGTTGCATGCACACGATGCTGACGATGTCGACAAGAGAGGTGTCACAGGGATGCCAAAAATCAGAAAGGGCTGGCACACATCAACACACACTAATACACACACACACATACATAGAGACAATGGAATATGCTAATTGGTGCGTTGCGTTCGCGCCTGCTCCAAATTGCAGTCGCGAGAATCTACGAATAAGCAACAAGAACAAGCCATTCGCCAACGCCAACGTCACCGTCAGGCGTCGTCACCATCGTCGGTTCACCATCAGCTAAATACGAGTCGGAGCCGAGCGCATGAAACGACACACTATTTATATCTTGTTTACCTGGCTTCGTTCATTCGGAGAACAGCAACGACGACGACGACGACGACGAAGACAACAACGACAAAAAGAAAAAAACCATCCCCATGCAGTAAGCACTGACCCCATCAGTTACAGCCTGTTGCGTTGCCCCTTTCCCGAAAACTGCGAAAACGGCAGCAGCAGCAACAGCAGCAGCAGCAGCAGGTGCATAGAAAAGAACAACAACAACAACAACAGCAATACTTGAGAATGAGACAAGCTTGTGCAAGCCAGGTTTGGGTTCTGAGCCTAAAGCCTCCTTTTGCAATCCAAGCCTTGGACTTCGAGATGATGGCAGGCCGTCGGTCGGTATCTTGGGAGTAGAGCAGAGCGAATGACAATATGCTCCGCCTCCGTCTCGGTTATCAAGTGCGAGAGACATGCAAAGGAGCTTTCTTGGCTATCGCCGCTATTTCACGTTTGAAGGAGCGGGACACGCGATTTTAAAATGAAAAACACGTTTTGCGCATGACTGACACATGATTTCTTTCTTTTGAGCGCGCGCACAGACACAAGCACAACATCTCGTAGCTTTGTATGCACATATAGATGTATATGTATATGTAAAACAAAAGTTTGAGAAGTAAGACGGCACATGGACTTCTGCTTGCGATGTCTGCTTGTGTTTGTTTGTAAGAGTGTGTAGAGAAGAGTAGGCAAGCAAAGAGAATCTTTGCTTAAGAGCGAACGAAAAGGAGTCAAAGAGTAACAATTAGTGTACTGTCCAAGAAAGATGTAGTGTTTGCTTGTCATGTTTGGCGCTAAGCTATATATGTGTATGTGCATGTGTGTAATAATTTAGGTAGGGGCACAACTTGTTATTCAAATGTATGAATGCATGAATGTGTTGATACAAAAGTATGTGTGTGTGTGTGTGTGTGTATACATGCCATTTTAAAATTTGCTAAGTTAGCCACTTATTAAGTCAGTCAAGTCGGGATTTTGCATTTTGTTCGTTACGCGTAAGTTTTTTTTGTTAATTTGCTTGAGTTGTATACCTTTGCCGCTGTGAATGGTTTTCTTGTTGGACAGAATTATGTTTATTAGCGACTTGTGAGCATTAATACAAACATATGTACATAACATACACTTGCATGCACATATGTGCATGTACTTAAGTACATGCTTATGCCCTTAACCTTCATTTCAACTACACACGCTGATGTGTAAGTATATGCATGTGACTCATATAACGGCACACATACACACACACACACACATATTTGTTTGTTTATGTGCACTTAACTCTGTGTGTGAATCGCATTTTCAAACATAGAGACGCTCATAACCAATGGAGTGGCAAATAACTGTGCCGGCTGTATAATGGGTAAAGCTCCATATGTGTCACCAAACTCACATGCATACGTCCATACATATATATATTGAATACAACTTTTACAAATGTATAAAAAAAATTGCAAGGTCTTTTACTATTTAGCAGCAGCCATAGCAAAAGATAGAGCTAAAGTAAAAGAATTTTTTTACTTTCTCTTTCGAGCAGTGTCCGTACGAGTCCAGTTTCAATCCCGGCGTGCCATTAAACTTTTCACGAAACGAACTGGGACAGAGTATTAAATAAAAAAAAAGCGACAAAGTGGTAACAACAGAAAAAGATGAAAAGAAATATATATATATATATATATACATAGATATATATATGTGTGTGTGTTTAAAAGAATTACAGCAAGTTTTGTTCCATGTGTTTGCCTGCACTATTGAGTGCCAGCAGAGTTCGTCTGTAAATGTGTCTGGTGCTTCGTTACATACGTAAACACTAAAGTTTCTTACATACTCCTAACACACATACACACACACACACACACACACACACACATGTAATGGCGAGCCGGCCGGCACTATATGTACATATGTGTGTGTGAAAGCTTGCGATTTTTCCTATATACAATTATAATTTTTATTGTATTTACTATTTTTATCGTCGCTTTGGCCTCGTATCGAACTCATTCAGACGCACAGACTTAGACGGGGATTGTAGGAAGTAGCAGACAGGACTGGACAGCACTGGACAGCACTGGACAGGACAGGACACAGCAGAGTGTCTGTTAAATGCAGGTCAACGACAGAAACTACTCGGTTGATTCTTACTAATACATACATGTACATATGTTCTATAAGTATTCGAATGTATGTGCAAATGGTTTTTTTGTGTGTGTGTGTGCGTGGTGGGGGGGGGGGGGGGTGATGTATTTTTGGGTTAATACAAAAATGAATAAAATGGCTTAAAAAGTCATCCCAAATAAGTATAAAAAGAAGTTTGTTTTGTCTGACACCGCTCATACATACATATATACATACATATATATTCATTCGCTAACGGTTGTTTGTTCAAATAACGACAAAGCACCTGTTGAAAGTTTAAGATCTAAGTGTTTTAGAATATATTTGAATATATTTATTAGATGGTTTTTTCAATGGAAAATCTATTGCATTCCTTCACTTTGTCAAGTTGAGATTCTTGCAAAATGTAAAATCAGTTTGAAAATCATTATGAAATGTAGTTCAGTCGAGATAATATTAACTTGTTAAGACCATTTCAGTCGAGTTTTAGAGAAAGTTTTGTTGTACAAATCGAGAATTTTGAATTTCATATTTGTGTTATGGGTAATGGGTATGAAGGTGTGCATAATCTCAATCAGTTTCAATCAGTTTTTCATAGAAATCTATATACTTTGTCAGGAGGTGCATTTGGGCTAATATTATACTAAAAATCCACTTGTATTGTTTTTATACTCTGCCCCAAAGATATATTTTGTAAAAATTGAACTCAAGGCCAAACGAATGCAAATGGAATTCAAAGTCATTCCAACGATAAATTATCTTTTATAATGATTGAAACTTTTAGGAAAATGTGTTAAAGTGGATTACTATATAAGAGAAGACTTTTCTTTGAGTATGTGTATGGGGTATGAGAAGTTGTAATTGCAAAGATTACATGATAATCGTTTTTCGACCGACAGAATCTCAAATATTGCAGCTTAAGCGGAATTACATTAAAATGAACTTTAAATCACAATGTTTGAAAGTGTTTATGATCGTTATTATAACATCTTATATTATCTTATATGTATACTTAGAGTATAAAATTTTTATTTTTATTCGTTAGGAAAGATTTTGAAAATATCTTTTTTATATATTAGATAATAATTACATTTTAAGCCCAGCCAACAAATGCGTTTTACATAGACAACAATTTCCTTATTTTCGAGTCTCATAAAGATAGGAAAACGGAAGCGCAACAGTTAAGTCGATCTAACCTTGTCCTGTAACTCATTTTCGGCTTGTGTAATCGAAAGATTAAATTAATGCATTGTGATCATGAACTAAATCTTTTTACTAGATTGATTGAATATATAAATGTAAGCAAGATCTATATTAGATGAGAATTCACTTATGTAATTTGATGGTTTTTATTTGTGTTTTTAGTTTAGATAGTATTTATTGGCGCTGAACATGATTCCGGGTTTCAAGAAAAAGAATAATTAGTATACGTTAAGTAAGAAGTATAATAGCTTTGTGCAATGTCCGACTTGATGTCTGCTTGTATCTGTCCGTATTAATGCAACTTGCATTTTCGACACTCTCAAAACTAGTTATGTTCTGTTCTGAAGTGTGTGCTCAATGCAAAGTTTTAAGATTGGGGCGCGTACGCCCACGGGGAGCTGGGAAGCTGATATACCAGCAGGTGCAAGTCGATAAAATGAAGAGTTTCTTAAATTTTAACAGGTAGAATCATTAGATTCCCCTTTTAATCGTCTTATATGTTATAAGAAATAAACAGAATGTAAGTTTTCCTATAAGTAATTGGGTAAAAGATAAGACTAAGGTCTCCAGTACATTAATATAATATATATTAATATAAACTTAAGCTTAAACTTAATATAAATGTTGATTTTTATGTCAAATATTTAACCAAGTGATGCGTTGTAGGGCGTAGAAACATTTGTCAAGTAGAGTCAGTGTGCAAACAAAAAAATTTCGTGTACAAGGTCGATATGTTCAATTAGTGAGTTCAATTAAAAAAAATATATACATTCAAATATAGTTATTGCTATGAATTTAAGTGTTGTAGGTGTTCCTTGCAATCGGAATTTTTATTTTGTCCTTTGAAAGGACATTGATCTTTAGGTCACACAACCTTGACCTGTTGTTCAAAACCAATGTGATTCAAAGTTCAAGATGATTAAGCAATAAAAGTTAAGAAGAATCGTAAATGCTTAGTAAGGAAAAACTGAGATTTCATAAACTTTTTAGTTGGAAAGTTTTAAGCTTAAGGTAAACACATCCAGTTATACAAACCTTTTTCAAACACTTGAGTGGAAAATGTATTGGACTCCTTAAGGCTCCGTTTTTTTTTTCAATTCGCGTTAAAGGCAAAACTATGTATTTATTTTTATAGTTTTATTGTGTTTTCTTTGAGAATTAGAAACGAGCTTTGTATTTTGTAAAGTTTGTATGAATCACTTTCGGAAAACTTTTTTGTTTGTATTTATGAAGATATATATTATTGAATATAATGTTTATTATATTTCTTAAAACTGGAAGCACAACACTTTGTTTCTATATAAATCAAATTTTTGTCACACACATTTTCTGGAAATGATGGATACTTTGCAAAGTATTTCAATTGGCTGACAATGTCAAATCAAAATCGGCCCAAAATAAGCCGCGACAAAACACACACCGTGTTTGATCGACCGGCTATCGAAAAGGATATGACCGCTTTGCCGTTCAACAGTGTCCTGCGAACCGAAACAGCGAGCGCCCGGCGACAAACTACCGCGAGTCAGCGAGCGCAGAAATCGTGAGCGAATTTTTATTTCATCGCGGCGAATTTCTGCACCATGAGAAATTTTCTTCAGAGCGCACGGCGGCTTTGCATGTGCGTGAGTGTCCGTTTCTGCTGCTGTGTGAGTGAGTGAGCGAATGAGTACACGTATGTATAGGTTTTGTTTACACTCGTATGGTCAGTTTTGTTGTCGTTATTCTTCTTCGCGTTCGTGTGTGTTTGTGTGTGTTGTGTTGTGAGTGTCTCTTGCTGACGTTTGCCGCTCAGCTCAACGCACTCTTGCTCTCTACCCGTTTTGTCGCTGTAAGTGTATTCGCGGCCGTTTTCGGTGACAGCCAAATGTACAATGATTAATAACGGCCAAGACGGCACCGAAGACGTAGCATGCTCTCGCTGCAGCTTACTCTGCTAGTCGTACTACAGGCACTGGCCGTGCTCAGGGACAGAGTGGACACACACACACACACACACACACGCATGCACACACATATTTGAACGCAATTCTGACACACACATAGGCATCTACGACGACGACGACGACGCAATGTTCGTGCGGTTGGTCGGTCGGGTGGTCCGCTTTGCGGGGAGCACATCCTTTTTGGCGGCGGCAGCAGCAGGCCTACTTTCTTCTGGTCATATATTCAAATCTTGTGTACATACATACATACATACATACACAAACGTATCTAAAAAGTTTTTGTGTACGTGTATTTCTTTAGCCTATGTACATGTTTGTTAGTGACTGTGTGTGTGTGTGTGTTTGTGTGTGTATATATATATGTTTGTGCATTGAAGTAAATATGTATTTGGAGATTTTTGTTTCGGTCGGTCGGACGGACGGATGGATGGATGGATGGATGGATGGTCGAGCAAAGCGAAACCGAACCGCTGCAAATACGAGCGAAAATAAACTGCGAGTTTGTGTGTGTGTGTGTTTAAAATTGTTGGCGGGATGCAGGGTTGCTGGACAGTTGAGTTGTGATACAATGTCTTAGCCCTTTTTTTGTATGTGTAGACGCAGTACAAGTCATGTAGAAATATCACAAGAAAACCACCACATGCAGCGAAAATCGAAAAAGGGAAAGAAGCCATTTATTGACGCGCTACGCTGGGAACAGCATTGAGGGAGGGGTGAAGTCTTTTTCATAACGCGAAATATGAACGCGGATGTTAAATGACAAAACAAGTCGAGGTGTTAACTATGTCGGGGGAATGGGGTTGGCGTTGTTCATTATTATTCCTTTGTTTTATTTCTTATTTTCGTCCTCATGTTAAATCTATCGCGCTGTTGAATCTCGTTGTTGTTCTTGCTTTTACTGCTGAAGTCAAGTCTCTTGTTGTTCTCTTCTTCGCTTTGTTTTTCTTAAGCTTCGCCGGGACTTTCAGCTTCTTGAGTCAAGCTCTAAACGCACAGTCGCCGGATTAACTTTATTCGATAATCATAGTGAATTAACACTATACTAGTTATCAATACTGGAGTATTTAAAAAAATATATATATTTGTGTATCTGCGTATTTAAAAAAGCATCATCACCAATCTTCATTTTCTTACAGACCGGAAACCAAAAACTCAGCTTTGTTATTTTTATACCCTGATCCCATTAAAAATGGGGAAAAGGGTATAATGGTTTAGTGCAAAAGCATGTAACAGGCAGAAGGAAGCATCTCCGACCCCATAAAGTATATATATTCTTGATCAGCATCAACAGTCGAGTCGATATAGCCATGTCTGTCTGTCTGTCCGTCTATCTGTCTGTCTGTATGTATGAACGCGTCGATCTCAGAGACTATAAAAGTAGAGACTCGAGATTTGAAACTTGAGCGCGCCTAATCCCTAGGCAGTACAGGCTTGATTTCGATTTTCGATAACTCTTCCCGTTTCCGATATACACATGGGATCGATAACAACAAAATCTTGAATTTGGAAAACTTTGAGATGCCATTCGAATTATAAAACAAAATAATAAAAATCTGTCAAATTTTTATTAAAATCGGTTATGAAACACCGGAGATATGGAACATTGAAGTTGTGTATGCAGTATGCGCGTACACACACACACACATATACTTGCAAGCACTGAATGTACGTATAAAGTATAGGGATCAGGGTATCGTTAAGTCGGGATTTCGCGACTAGAGCCTTCTTACTCGTTTTTTTTATGATTTAAATCGAAAACCTAGCTCCATTGGTGACTGTGAAATTTTCAAAACACAATATACATTCTTGATGATATGTCCTTTTTGAACTCTACCGTGCTTACAATAGTTACAATAATGTTTAAGAAACTAAGTAAGCTAGTGGTATATATTTAATTATTATACAAAATATTGTTGTTGCACCAAAGTCGTTTCAGAGTCAAAATATTACCATTCCTTTGTTTTAAAAAATATTAAAAATATATTTTTTTGAGATTTATGTATGTTGGCGATATATTTTTTATCGAATTCCCATTTTTCAAAAGCTTTGCATTCCCAATGATTCTCTCTCTCTCTCTCTCTCTAATTTTATATCGATATAAAATTTATCGAAATTCATTAAATACACCGAAGTGTTCGTTAAGACAGCCCCACAAAAAGAAAGTTCTTTACTGCTCGCGGTCATATGTTTTGGATCTCCGATTTGGATCCAGCGACCCTTTAAAGTACATATAATAAATGTTTTTATACATATACAACATAAGCGACTGTACGCGTAATGGGTACAGTTCAGGGTATCGCTTAGACGAGAACCTTCTGTTTTACATTCTTACATTTTACATATATCGTTGAGAACAATTAATGAGGGTCGTTACACATTCCGATTCTATTTGGATGCATTTTTATGAGATCGGGCGATGTTGCAAACATTCATTTTCGCAATGATGTGTTTATTGCGAAAAATCGACGACACGAACAAATAATTGCTAATCAATTCCTAGATAAATAAACAACCTTACTCAAATTTCGATAACTTTTTAGATATGTTTCGCATTTCAATTGGTAAAGGTTAAAAAACAAGCTTCACACGTTTAGGTCGGCTATCAATTTAAAAAACCACTAGTTTACTATCAGACATCGGAAGACAAAAAAAAAAGTTATGAACCATGCCCAGTTTTTAAAAAATAAAAAACTTTCTTTAAGAACTAGGGTATCACTATATTATAATCAAACTGTGTTTTATATGAGGTCAATATAATTGTCAAACTTAAACATCTATATAGGATTTTTCCAAATAAATATTTATTTTATTTTAAAGCTTACATTCTTCCCTGTCCCTTGGATAAGGGCAAATGTCTAATTTTTATCGTATTGGCTAACAACTTCTTCGATTCCCTTAAAAGCTGCTATTTTCTATAGTTATGAAATTTGTTCGATGTTTGAATAAGAATTGAAGCTACAAAGTTTTTTGGGCAGATGAATTAAAAAAAAAAATATATATATATATATATACATGATCTTTATATCTGTCAATTGCTATGCGCTTCAGTTAAGCTTACATAAATTTGAATTGACTATTTTTAAGTCATAATCATAAACAGTTAAGCTCTATAAAATATACAAAGTATACATATGATATATATACATATTTGTATTTATATATATATATATATATATATATACATATGTATATGTATTTATAGTATATTGGCATAAATGCATGTATCCCCAACATACTCGTATGCAATTTTGGTAAGGCCAAAGGAAGCGTCAACAAAAACAACAACTATTGCCGGTAAGCATAATAACAACGAAAAAGACAACAACAGTGTCGTGTCGTTCGAGATGCATGTTGAGAAATCGCTAAGAATAGCTTTTGCATCTGACAAATATGCATGTGTGTGTGCGTGTGTGGCGTGTGTGTGTAAATATGCATATAGATAATAGAAACATACTAACATACATTCATACACATCCACACATCCAAGCAGAAAGAAGAGTAAGCCAGCAGCACACAGAAGCAATAATCACACACAAGGCTCTTCACCTAAAGCAGAGCATCATCAGCGGCAAGCATGAAGAAGAAGAAGTGTTCCTCCCTGTTGTTGTTGCTTAAAAAGCCGACTGCCTTGCTTGCCTGCATGTGTGGGCTGAAGATTGAGCGAGGTGGTGGTGGTGGGTTTGGTGTGTTCATCCGTCGCAGCAAACACACACACACACACACACACGCATACTCATACTCACACACACATTTGAGCAAACCTTAGCGCAAATTTCGTTGCAGCGCAAAATTTTGAGTTGCTTTATCGCAAGTCACGTAAGGATACGTGTACATACATACATACATACATACTACTACTACATAAATGCAAACATCCATACACGTATGTGTATACTTCAGATTTTCATCGCCAACACTGCCGTCCGACCTACCAACCAACCGACCAGAAGCCCAGGCGTCCAGCCGACCAAGCAATAATACCACCAACAACAAACATACAGACGAACCGACCGACCGACCGAACGACAGACCGACCGACCATTGTCCACCAAGGCGAAAATTTATATTTTCGTTCGTCCGCTCCGTGTCGTACTTTCTCTAATATCTCCCAGCTCCTTGCCAGATGCTGCAGGGAATGTCCTTCATTCACGGTCCATACAACGGCCGATTTGTCGTCCAGATACCAAACGCTCCTTTTCTACTTCCCCCTCCACCTACCGCCCTCCCTCCCTCCCTCATCACTGTAAAATGGCTTAGTGTTGGTATATGTGTGTGTGTGTGTGTGTGTGTGCGCGCACAATTACGAATTCGTCGTTGTCCTCAACTAAACTCGATTCGTTTTCACCCAAACCTCGCTGTCACCGTTTCGCCCACTCTTTCACTCCGCATCATCATCATCATCCCCCTCCAACCCCAACCAAGTAAGCTAGATTGGCGAAGGAAATTTTCGCGTGAATTGAAAGATGAAGGCTCAAGGGGCAGGGGCAGATCGCACTGGTCACCACCACTAACTCTGTCGATTTAAAACCAACGTGCTCACATCGACCGACATGTGTACAAATATACTTTTGGAAGTATGTATGCGTGTCTGTATATATATACATATTTATACACGCATGGATGTACATACATACATATGTATGTACGCGTAAATGTCTAATACATGTAGTATGATTTTCCAGCCAACACTTCTCCCATCGCTTCTTAAAATATAACAATATTAACAGCTTCTGCTAAGCTTTTTTTTTGTTAAATAATAAACATAACATCCATCTCATGTAAAATTCGCTTCGCCCAAATTGAGTCAATGCACTTTCGATGATTTCAGATGTTCAAACTATAGAAATTTACCGCATTTACACGATGCAAATAACTGCATGCAACTAAGGGTTTTGTGGGCACAGTGAAGTGTGGCGATAAGAGCGTCTTGCCCTTGCCCACAAAACCGACAGTTGTATGCATTTTTATACCCTGATCCCATTAAAAATGGGAAAAAAGGGTATAATGGTTTTGTGCAAAGTATGTAACAGGCAGAAGCATCTCCGACTCCATAAGGTATATATATTCTTGATCAGCATCAACAGCCTTCCGTCCGTCCGTCTGTCCGCCTGTATGTATAAAAGCGTCTATCTCACAAACTATAAGAGCTAGCTCGCGTAAATTACGGGCAGTACAAGTTTGTTTAAAGTTCTCGATAACTCTCCTCGTTTAAGCATTTGATCGATAAAAACAAAATCTTGAATTTACGGCGTCTGAAATATTAAACATAATATTAATACCGGAGATATGGAGCATTGAAATTGAGTATGCAGTATGCAGTATTACGCACACACACATACACAAGAATAGGGTTGAGGGTATCGTCTAGTCGGGATTTCTCGACTAGAGCCTTCTTACTTGTTTTTTTTTTGCATTTAAACGATACAAAGGTAAGCAGAAAACCAGAGTTACCCCACTGCCCTTGCCCACAAAACCGAAAGTTGCATTGTGTAAATGCATTTTTTATACCCTGATCCCATTAAAAATGGGTAACAAGGGTATAATGGTTTTGTGCAAAAGTATGTAACAGGAAGAAGGAAGCATCGCCGACCCCATAAAGTGTATATATTCTTGATCAGCATCAACAGTCGAGTCGATATAGCCATGTCCGTCTGTCCGTCTGTCCGTCCGTCCGTCCGTCCGTCCGTCTGTCTGTATGTATGAGCCAACCGATCTCAGAGACTATAAGAGCTAGAGACTCCAGATTTGGAACTTAAGCTCGCCTAATCCCTAGGCAGTACAAGTTTGTTTTCAATTTTCGATAACTCTTCGCGTTTCCAATATACACACGGGATCGATAACAACAAAATCATGAATTTGGAAAATTTTGAGATGCCATTTGAATTATAACACAAAATAATGAAAATCTGTCAAATGTTTATTAAAATCGGTTAAGAAACACCGGAGATATGGGATATTGAAGTTGTGTATGCAGTATGCAGTACACACACACACTCATACTTGCAAGCACTGACTGTACGCATAAAGTTTAGGGATCATGGTATCGTCTAGTCGGGATTTCTCGACTAGAGCCGTCTTACTTGTTCTTAATGAAGTACCCAATGAACCATAAATAATGTTATCAGTGTAGTTTTATTGAAGAACCATTTGAACTGATTAAGCTAATAATTTTGGAGTTCTACTACAGGTACCCAGAAGTCGCTTTTAAGATCTTAGTGATAATGGTAAAAAGTCGATAACATTGGCAAAAGGTCTTTTTAGAATCAGCTGTTTTTTGATTATTGATTACTTTTGCTTGTGTGGCGGGATCCAGTTATTTTTGATCCACCACTCAAGTGAAACGGTTTAAGGTCAGCTGATAACCACTAAACTAAATGATTCCATTGCAATATAATTTATTTTTTTTGGAATCGTCTGATTCTAGACGGCACTAGCAATTTGATCAAAAGTTTCGAAAAGCATACCGGCGCCTAGCGAAAAAGTGTTAAAGAATAGAGTGAATACGTTTAAATCGAACGCAACCAACTATGGAACTATGGCTGGGGAGATTCGATAACGGTTTTTTTAGGAACTTGCTATTTTTCCACCAATTTTCGTGACTCTAATTGTAAGGATGTCCCAATCCCGCCACTGAATAGGTCATAGACAAAAAGAGTCTCTACCTTAAGGGGTGTAAAAATAAATTTAGTCTAATACGGACTGTCACTATGACGTACAATGCATAAAACCAATATACTCTTTACCATTGCTATCAGAATCTTATATTATATTATTTATTGTATTCTGATTAACAATATGTTCATTATTTTGTAGAAATTCTTTCTTTTGTCTTCTAAAAATTTTGAAGTGTATATATTTTATTTCAATAGGTATCTTTAAAATATATTTAGGTATCTGTAATAAATCTTACAACTTAAAAAATAAAAGAAGTCATATTAAATAACCTTAATCATCGACTTAAAACTTGCAAAGTACTTTGTTTGGATTTTTATACCCTGATCCCATTAAAAATGGGAAAAAGGGTATAATGGTTTTGTGCAAAAGTATGTAACAGGCAGAAGGAAGCATCTCCGAACCCATAAAGTATATATATTCTTGATCAGCATCAACAGTCGAGTCGATATAGTCATGTCCGTCTGTCCGTCTGTCTGTCTGTCTGTCTGTCTGTCTGTCTGTCTGTCTGTCTGTCCGTATGTATGAGCGCGTCGATCTCAGAGACTATAAGAGCTAAAGACTCCAGATTTGGAACTTAAGCTCGCCTAGTCCCTAGGCAGTACAAGTTTGTTTCCGATTTTCGATAACTCTTCCCGTTTCCGATATACACCTGGGATCGATAACAACAAAATTTTGAATTTGGAAAACTTTGCAATTTGAATTATAAAACAAAATAATGACAATCTGTGAAATTTTTATCGAAATCGGTTAAGAAACACCGGAGATATGGGACATTGAAGTTGTGTATGCAGTATGTGCGTAGACAGACACACACATACTTGCAAGCACTGACTGTACGCGTAAAGTATAGGGATCAGGGTATCGTCTAGTCGGGATTTCTCGACTAGAGCCTTCTTACTTGTTAAAATATTTTTTTCTATAATAGGTGATGCAAATTCAACCAGAAATAATGCCAAAGGCTGTTTAAACCACATACTTTTCACCTGAGAAATTATCCGTTATTCGTCGATGCAACGGTAATTTTTTCATTATATTTTGTGCCTTTTATCCATAGTTTGTGTGCTTTCAAAGTTGAGGCTAGGAAAGTTATAGGCAAATCCTTGGATTTAATAACAGTAAATATTGCAGATGATCATTCTTCATATTTGGAGGTTGAGCTGCACCTGTCACATCCTTATCACGCCCATTTTGTTGATCAGCTCGAATACTATAGAAAATGTTGTAGCAATGCAAAAGACGAACATAAAGAGGAAACCAAATACTGTATAATCCCTTTTGTAGGCTAGGCCTGGACCTCTTAGTTAGTCGCTACCTGGTTAGGCATCCTTCTCTGTTTCGATAAGCCGAAGTGCAGCTAGGCAAACGTCTGTCCTTTTTTGGACTTGGAGTTCAGAGGAAGCTAAGGCGATTTGAGTAGACGAAAACCGCAGCAGCTCTCGCAAGTTGTTATACTCAGTTCGTTCGGTCCTCCTCTAAATCCATTTCCTTACGTTTCGTTTTATTCCGTGTGCTGTCCTGCATAGAGCTGTCCATGTTGGTCGGTTGGTTCATTGCTGTTTTTGCTATGATTTGCATATCGTAGCTTGCTTTGTTTTAATGCGTCTGTCCCTGCCACCTCACATCTACCACCATTTCCGAGGCCAGCCGATGTCCGAGCTCTTTGTCAGCTACCGTTACCTGAGTCTCTCTAAGAGTACGTGCGTATGTGTGTGTGTGTGTGTGTGTGTGTGTGTGTGTGGTTGTGTGCGTGCGTGTGAGTGTCTATGTGTGTCGGACTGGACGACAGCAGAATGCCGCGTAAGAAGAAGGCAAATGTGCAGGCTGAGTCTCTGGCATTTGTCCTTCCAATCTAAGCTAAATGCTCCCACTTCCGTTGCCTTTGCCGCTGTCGTTGCCATCGTTGCAGCAGCAGCAGCAGTCGAGAAAACACACAAAATTTGAAACAATTGAGGAGCCAGCGGAGGGAGGGATGGAGACGGAGACGGAGCATGGCAGACGCAGCATTTTTGACCACCATCTACTGACCACCATCTGACGGACTGACTCGCACTGCATCTACATCGTGCTTACGCTTAGTTTTGCTGTCCGATGATGCCAATGGCCAATGCGTTGGACAGAGAACGAGCAAATCGCAAGGATGCAAGGAGCAAGCGAGTCGAACAATCTACGTTAGACAGAGACAGAGAGAAATGACTATGGTAAAATGCTCTTAGCAACGTGCAATGTAGTACGGCTGAATCTTTCTCAAAATTAAACTATATGCAGTAAGGCAAGACATGCACACGGCGTCCACTGCGTCCGGGTCCAAAAAGTCCATTCGAGTCTCGAGCCACATGCAAATAACGCAGACACATGCAGTTTTTCTTGTATCCTTTGCTTGCCTTGCCCCTCGCTTCTTATGTATTCGAGCTCGAGCTTTGTTAAGATATTTTATTTGCTACCAAGACGAACGATGCAGGAGGATACGAATAGGAGCTAGGTGCTAGCAGCATACACACATACATACATATATGCAAGTTCAATCAGCTGCTAATTGCAGTACGTCGTTCAAGACTCTCTCTGTATATGTGAATATATATGAAGTACATAATGCTTATGCGGATGCAAATGCAACTGCAGTATGTGAATATATATATATATATATATATATATACATACATAATGCAAACTTAGTGCAGCTTGAAAAATATAGATATACACAAGAATTTTGTATATCTTAAATATTGTTTCGGGTTTTTTCATCGTCATTGTTGCTTATCTTATATACGAACCTTCTTGAGTATGGTTAGTTTTATAGTTTAAACAACAATATGTTCAGTGACAATCAACATTACTTTAAGATTAATTTAAAACAAGTAAGATCAAATTATACATAAGCTATATATTCAATAACTCGACTCGATGCATTAGTTTATTATTTATTTTTTAAATGTTCAATACTGATTAAGATTGAAACAATCAGAAATTAAAACAGTGGGATCTAGTCCAGAAAGCTCAACCAGAAAATACTGCGCTATTGAATTATAACTAAACTTAAGTCTTCGATATCTTCGGTGTTTCTAGACCGATTTTAGTGAAAAGTCAAAGATTTTGTATATAGTGTCTAAAGCTTTTCAAAGTTTTCCATATACAAGATTTTATTCTTATCGGTTTAATATGTAAATAACGGAAGAGTTGTCGAAAATTTGAAAGCACTTGTTCTGCGCATGGTTTTGAAGTGCTTTTATTTCTAATCTTAACTCTCTTGTTCTTTTTTTCTCTGGGATCAAAAGACTTATACATACGGACAGATGGACATAGCTGAATCTCGCGTGTTGATGCTGACCAAGAATATACCTTATTTTCTATCTGTAACACACATTTGCACAAAACAATTATAAATTTTTCTACAAACTTTATGGGTTTATGGTATAAAAAGATATACTGACTATGATTTTTCATAAATTTTTAAAAATTATTACAGGTCTTTACAAATAGGAAATTAAAACTTATTTTCTTAACTTCAGTCAAGTTGAATAAGTTTAATTATGAAAGTTTCATGCATTTATATTTTTAACCTTCAAAGTATGTCAAAAGCCAAGTGAAAACGTTGCACGTTGGACTCAACCGATTTAGGAATACTATGACACCAGTTAATTCAATAAATTATAGAATTCAAATCTGCGTATGATGTTGAATAAGAGTTCAAGAGAACTCTGCCTGTTAATCATAAAATATATAAATTAATTTTTATTATTTAAAGTAAATTTTTTAAAGATTTTGAGCCATTCAATGCATACGATACATATCTATCTATCCAAATCAATCAAATGTTATTTCATAATTTTAAATAGTTACCGCAGGTTTTACACTTAATTTTTAGAATTCAGTCGTCTCAGCCAGTTAAAAAGAGCTGCGTCAATATTCGTTTTGCTATTCCCTTGCCAAAGAATGAATAAGCCTATGAGCAAAAATGTATATATTCACATTTTCGCAAAGAGGCATACGAACATACAAACATATATTGATTTCAAAGAACACTTTTTTTCTTAGCTAACGCCGTTTGCTGTATGTATTCATGCTTTGTTGTTGCTGTTGTTGTTTCATTATAGCAGTACAGGGAGAGTAAAATTGACAGCATTGCGGCTGTGTAGGCCTTTGTGGGCCTGTCTAAGTGTCATGTCCTTTACAAGTAGTCTTGTAGACAATCGAAGTACAAGGAAAAAATAGCGGTAGCGATGTAAAACACAAAAACGCGATTTGACGCGCATTACGACTGGTGGGTGATATGATGTGCAAGTAAGATTGTTAGTATACCATACCAACCGTTGCCTGAAAAACCAGTGTTATAACCTTATTTTTTTAGTTAAGAATAAGAATATTTCATATTTACGCAACTTAAAAGAAATCACATCTTAAGTTTAAAAAATTTCCATTGACCTAAGCCCTATTTTCGTATGCAATTGAAGTGCAAAGAACGAGTAGAACAAGAAGCAGGTCAGCAAAGTTGAATTTACTCAGGACATGAATGCGTCTGTCGTAAAAGGGGGATGGTAAATCTGTCGGTTTCGGTTGAGAGCGCATAGTCGCGAAATTTTCATCAAAATAGAAAGCAGCATGTCGCGCGGTCAGTATCGTTACCGTCTATCGTCGTCTGCGACAAACGTGGTCGTCGTTTATTCAAAGGACAGGCAAGACAAGGAGTGCGAAGCCAAATCCGTATAGAAGGACTGCTGCTCCCTACATCAATCAGCAGAGCACAACCCCGCGACAATTCAGCTAAAATCCGCAGTCACCACCCTGCGGCAAAGCAATAGCAATAGCAATAGCAACGGTGACGGTGACGGCATCAGCAATAGCCAAGCATCACAAACATCCAACCCAGACCCCGAGCCCGAGCCCGAGCCCGACGACTTCCCCTTACCATTTTCTATAGGCATCGCGACTTTCAGCGTATGGAGAATTGGCACTGACTGACGAACTGTGAGTAGTGTGCGGATGGATGCAAATGGAACATACATACATATATATGCATACATTTATACACACATCTGTATGCATGCATGTGCATATGTATTTGTATAATGTGCGAAGGTATACCCAGACTTGCACCCCAATACCTTGTGCTTGCACGTCGAAGCAGAACAATGGCATAGCAGCCCACTTGAGTTTCGAGCAAGTGGCAGACAGACGGTGGTGCAGAGAAACCAAGCCAAGCCAAGCCAAGTTAACCCATGCGGCCGAGTGGCGCAATTTTGCGTCAAACTCAATCCCTCCCATATCATACCATACCACTTTCGAAGCCCGTTTGCCCTGTGCCATATTGGCACAAAGAAAATGCGCTCGCCGACTGGCAACGACGTCGCCTCCTTACCGACTCATGGCTTCAAACGATTCAGTGGTCATGAGGTGACGTCTCTCTCGTTCTGCCAACGGCACTTGCTGCTGTTTACCATGTCCAGTTTAAATCGCAGAGCATCCGCGGACCCTCATGACACAGGATACAGGACACACAAGTAACGGCACACAACATTATTCGTAGCCAGCAAAGCAAACTCGCCGTCAAATTCACTGACTCTGTTGGCTCTCTGCTGTCGTTACCGTTCGCATAACTGGCTAGTTATACCTTACCCACTCTCACTTCAATTTAAAATGGTGTGTTTCTTTGAACAAACACTCTTAGAATTTTCGACCATGTCAGAGAAGTTGCATCAGCATCTGTCTGGACATAATCTTCTACCCCACTCTTCCCCACCTACTAACCAACACCAATATTCTGTCCAGACTGTATTCTTAGCAGCTCTCGCATAGATAATAGTCTATGGGCAGCGTACCATGGAAATCAATGAGCGCTCGTGAATACTGCGATGTCGCGATAGTCGACAGACGTTTGTCTAATCGTCAATTCGCTAGCGGTACTTTTTATTACCTTATAGATATCTGTTAAGGTGGTTTAGGAATACCTAAATGTGTTTAGTGTTTTGCGCAAAACCTTATATGACAAGAGGTAATGCTAGCAGCTTTCAGAAAACCGTTAACAATTCAATACAATGCGTAGCCCTTTTTAAGCAACAACAACCACCGTCATGAACACCATCCCCATATCCGTGCATGGGTCAAAAATCAAATCTGCGATGGTCGCGTCAAATCGCGATATTTCACCCACCAAATAGTGAAAGTGATGGTGATGTGTGGATGGTATACGACATTGAAGGTGAATTGATTGCCATTTATATAACGGAAGCTTTGCATGGAGTTTATTGAATTATATAAATGTTTGGAAATGTGTATGGAAATTAAACAAAAAACACGCTGATTTGAGAATCCGAATATATCAACCTTCTTTGTTAGAAATTTTGTATATTTAAAAACACACACTCTCGGAAGTGAGTATATTGTCTAAAACTAGCAATATATAAATAAGCTGACACTGTAATTATAAAGAAAAGACGCAAACAGCTTATAAAAGGTTGACGTTACTGTTGTGGTCGTTGATGGTTGCTATGATGATACATATCATCATTGGCTGAGATTGCGACGGTCGTCCTTCGTTGCTTATTATGGTGGCTAGTGTTAATGCCATGCTGTCCTTTTGCTTTGAGGACAATAACACTTCCGTGCAGAGCATTATCATAAAGGGGTTAAGCCGCTGATTTTCATCGTGTGTGCTCATTTAAGAAGTTTCATGCGGCCGTGCCATGCAACCCACGTCCGTCGGCTTGAGGCTCACAACACTCTCCCGCAAGTGCAAGAGGATTCGCGCTGAATTTCACCGCTTTGTTTCCATACTTCCATTATGACAAAGATGGCAGCGGCGGCTCATTATACGCCCCGATAAGCGATGTGCCTCCCACGTGAGTCTTTCGCCTCGGGTTACTGTCAAGCATGTGCGGGATTATGTATGTTGTGTGTGGTGGATGGTTAAAGTAGCGCTGTTGTAACATCATTTGAAGGCGGTCTGTCGGTTACTTGCTTTCTCGCTTGCCTTATCTTAAACTTCAGCACAGCCGCGGGAAGTGCGGGAATTTTTTCGCAACTGAAAGTGGTCATGACAGTCTGCCAGTCAGACGCCACCCTTTTTTTTCCTTACTGTTTCAGTGCTTTTGGCGAAAAATTTTGCATTTGCTAAAATTTTGTTCTTAAACTCAGATGGACGTTGCTATTCGTGTAATTTGAGAAGTGCCCCCTGTTTAAGTAACCGGGTGCTTGTTTTTGACGCTTCAGTGTGCATTCGTTCCTTTGTTTTTGTCATGTTTTTTCCACCATTGTTGCGATTGCGAATACGAGGCTTGATCCTTATTTAACACGTTCGGATAACCTTGAAGCGTTTCTTATTTCGCGTCAGTGCCAAGAATGCCCGACGAGAACGGGTTAACACAACACCAACAAGCCAGTCAGTCACATAAGGGGGAGAGCTCTACAGCGAACAGAGCCAACCCCACTGCTGAGGATTTAATTATACGCTGACGACGAAACTAGCCGTCATTGAATGGTTTGTAACCTTGAATGCCGCGATGTCGCTCTTCCCGCTGCTTGGTGATGACTTTGTACGGCCATGGAACGGCTCATTGTGATTCTTATGGCTTCACGGGGATTTTGCATTTCAATAAACTTTTCGAAACGACGGGGCGCACCTACAAGGTTTTAGGAAAATATTTTAAAACCAGGATAGCGAAACCAAGTGATGTATGCCAAATCAATGCAGACGATGCTACAATCTCCATCGACATATTTATTTCTTTAAAAACTGCGAAAGATAACCTTCGGTAGCGTAGTATAATAATACGTTTTTGTTCCAGTTCATTAAGCATTTATCAATTTATCAAGCATAATCAACCTTTGCTTTTTCACTTATGTTAAGCAGTTGAAGTTAACTGACTTATTTCAATCAACTTGTTCTTTAGTCATTAAAAACCCAAAGGCAATAAATGTTGTACAAATATACCAATAAATGAAGAATTTTTTGGGCATGCTACTTGTTTTTATTTAAAGACCATATTATGGATCTTGCTTTTATATATATTAGCTATATGATAAACGTGTCGGATACGCCTAGAACCACACCCACCCGCCTTCTTATAGTTTTTGAGCTACAGGCATTTAAATTAGTGGCAAGAATTCACCCATTCTCGCCCACAATAAAACTGATAAATTATTTACCTCCAAAACTACAGTTGAAAAATTAAAAGGGCGATTGAATATGACCTCAACACCCTTTCAAACAGACTCCTTTCTTCTGTTTTAATACTGTTGTGAGAGTATTCCACAGTCGGATGCGCCTAACTGCAACGATTTAACTTGTTGGTGTAATATTATATATATATATATATATATATATTATATAAATATGCAAACACAATACGAATATAATTAGTATTTATACCCTGATCCCATTAAAAATGGGAAAAAGGGTATAATGGTTTTGTGCAAAAGTATGTAACAGGCAGAAGGAAGCATCGCCGACTCCATAAAGTATATATATTCTTGATCAGCATCAACAGTCGAGTCGATATAGCCATGTCCGTCTGTCCGTCCGTCCGTATGTTTGTATGAACGCGTCGATCTCAGAGACTATAAGAGCTAGAGACTCCAGATTGGAACTTAAGCTCGCCTAATCCCTAGGCAGTACAAGTTTGTTTTCGATTTTCGATAACTCTTCCCGTTTCCGATATACACATGGGATCGATAACATCAAAATCTTGAATTTGGAAAACTTTGAGATGCCATTTGAAATTTAAAACAAAATAATGACAATCTGTGAAAATTTTATTGAAATCGGTTAAGAAACACCGGAGATATGGGACATTGAAGTTGTGTATGCAGTACACAGTATGCGCGTAGACACACACACACACTTTCAAGCACTGACTGTACGTAAAGTATAGGGGTCAGGGTATCGTCTAGTCGGGATTTCTCGACTAGAGCCTTCTTACTTGTTTTATTTTGAATTATTTTTTAATAGAATGTAAATGTTTAACCTATATTTTTAGCCAAATCGTTTTATTAATGCATCCAAAGTAGCGGTCCTCGAACCAAACACGCAACTCTATCAAGAGTTGTTCATCCATCAAGGTGAAGCTTGATATCAATATTTTGTTTTGCAAAAAAACATCAATGGATTGTAAGCAAGGTGCTTTACTTGAAGAACCTGCATGGCACGAAAGTTGGTTGAAATTGTTTGTCACGCTCGAAATCTGAATGCTTGTATATACATACTTGTACATCGTACACACCTATATATAGAGGTATTTTTCGTGCAAATTGCAGAATAGTCCTCGAGCTCATCTCTCACAAGAGAAACAACTAATGAATAGAACACACTCACAGACACATGCGCAAACACCTACGATCTAGTTGCAGCTGCGCAGGTAAGCAGCCAGCTTACAGATAAGAAAACACAGGGTGGATTAGAGATGGGTGCGATTTACTACTTTGTCGCAGCTTGAGAAAACAACCAACTGATGTGTATGTTCCGATTCCAATAAATTACGCGCCGCAGGACATCCGCAAGAATGTATGTATGTTTGTGTTTGTGTGTGTGTGTGTGTGTGCGTGGATGGATGTCAATGTACATTGCAGCAAATGTACATATATGTATGTATATGTTTGAAATCTCAAAGTAAACATGTATTTGTAGCATAACAACAGTGATTTGGATAAAACACCTTCTAGTTAGTCAATAATATTAGTACACCATAAAACAAATAATTTGTCGAAAGATCTTATTGTATCCAATTGGAACAAACATAATGTAGGTAGTAGAGATATGGCAAAAAAAACATTTTGAATTTGCAAAATGTATTCGTTTATATTCTTAAATAGCATCAAGATCCTTTTTTCACTGTTTTTAAGCAATCAAGTCAAGCTTAGTCACCTGTAACGCTTGGTATTCAAAAGGTCGGCTATGTTCACAACAATAACTGTTCTGCATTACCAATACCGAAGTTATTGTAAATAACGCGGAGCGCTAGGATAGAGGGGTTTTTTTCCAGGAATTTTTCGTGAAAATCGTTGCGCAGCACGAGACAACGGGACACCTTTCCACAACCTAAATAAGTATGACGCTTCGCAAACGGTTCTTGAAATTTAGCAACGCAGCAGGAAGTAAGCAAAAAGGAAAAACTCGTTTTCGCTTGTTAGACGTCAATATGTGTACCTCTGCATCTTACAGAGGATATTTGAATTTTGTCACAAAATGTGCAATGCAGTAACTGAAAACTCGCTGATCCTTTACACATTGTACACTCTTGATTGGCAGCTATGGCACTGTCCAATCGCAAACATACTATTTAAGTCTTAACTGGTTCATAACTAATTCATAATAGTATGAAAAAGATGCGTCAAATCCATATCTTTCTCTATCCGTATGATTAACACCAAATGTTTATATAAGTGTTAATATAAGTGTTAAAAATTGCTGCTTTTTAATGTAAGACGAAGTAAGAACACATCGACCATAAATTATTTGTGATCGCAGCTAGTGATTTGCCCGCAAATTTCGAAAACCGGTTTTTATACCCTGATCCCATTAAAAATGGGTAACAAGGGTATAATGGTTTTGTGCAAAAGTATGTAACAGGCAGAAGGAAGCATCGCCGACCCCATAAAGTATATATATTCTTGATCAGCATCAACAGTCGAGTCGATATAGCCATGTCCGTCTGTCCGTCCGTCCGTATGTTTGTATGAACGCGTCGATCTCAGAGACTATAAGAGCTAGAGACTCCAGATTGGAACTTAAGCTCGCCTAATCCCTAGGCAGTACAAGTTTGTTTCCGATTTTCGATAACTCTTCCCGTTTCCGATATACACATGGGATCGATAACAACAAAATCTTGAATTTGAAAAACTTTAAGATAGCATTTGAATTATAAAACAAAATAATGAAAATCTGTAAATGTTTTTATTGAAATCGGTTAAGAAACACCGGAGATATGGGACATTGAAGTTGTGTATGCAGTATGCAGTATGCGCGTACACACACACACACATACTTGCAAGCACTGACTGTACGCATAAAGTATAGGGATCAGGGTATCGTCTAGTTTGGATTTCTCGACTAGAGCCTCCTTACTTGTTATGTTGGTAGAAGAATGTAAGGAAGTCGGTTGCGTTCGACTGAAAAAAAAATATTAATATCTTCTATGCAAGTTTAGTTAAATGGATGATCAGATCATAAAACTAATAAAATAAAATTTAATTAAATTTTCGAAATCTTCGCGACCTATAAAAAACTTCTCGGTTCACTCGTTCCGCTCTCCGCGTGCCCACTTGCTAGCTTCACCTGCCCGTTAACTCGCAAAGGGCAAAGGGCAACACAATATAAATGCTGACACAACCATCCCAAAAACCATGTAACATAGAACATGTAATATAGAACAGAGAGATTAATCAATATCGTCATTACTTTTTAGCCGACTCGTTTAATATCACCAGATACATTGCTAAGAAAACGTCGTGGGAATTCATTCGAAATGGCTACATTATTAGCAAGTATGCTCATTGGAGCTGGCCATCCAGCTATGGTAGTATCTGGAGTGGCGCGTCACGAGACGGTTATTAATGACCAAACCAATGTGCGATATCCATATCCAGAGAATAAAGTAGAGTCGATTGAACAGGAACGGCTACATGAGGAAACAACGGCTAAATACAAACTGCGTCCTCTTCCGGACTTGGAGAGCCATTTAGAGGAAGATATGGCAGAGGTTCATCGACGTAGAAGCGAAGAACAGAAAAGAGTTGAAGAGGAGCTATTGCGGAAGCAAATGGCGGTATGTTTGATATCTTTTGATGTTTATACTATAAAATGTTTAAGAGTATTTTGCTTTTGTGCAATTTCGGTCATAATGTCTGTCCGTCATTCTACTATATAAGCACAAAACTTTTTTGAAACCGAGGGGCTCGAAAATCGATAGGGTCGATTGCTGAAAATCAATAAAACCATTAGGCTGTTCACGTAAGTTTATTCATCGGGTTATCTGTTTATTTTTTCAACAAGAAAGTGTTCTGCCAAGAAAAAAGCAAACTTCATCAACTCAACCGTTGTTCACGAGCACATCGATCTTAAAGCAGCAATGTTGTAAATGCATCGAAAAGTGCTGTTAAATTGATTCAAAAACAACAACAACAACAAACAAACAAACAACAACTATTTGCTAGCTTTTTTATGCATACCGTCTTAAGATTCGATATGCTGTCAAGCGAATAATTATTAGGTCCTAAGTCTCTTTCTTCGTTGGTACGGTTAATGATAAGAAAACACTCGATTTTTTACGCGATAAGCAGACAGCAATGCAAAACGGCTGTCCACGACAGAAATGTGTTTTTTTTTTAAGAAACAGATAACCCGTTCAGCAAAGTGACATGAATCATTTGACTTAACAAATTTGTTGTCAAGGCAACATCCCTCTTAAGTCTGTATCAAATATTTGGGACCACGTCGCCCCAAGCCACCAACCATTTCAGATCAACAATTGCCTTATACCCTTCACAATTTTGAGCTAGATCTATTTAATTTAATAAAAAGATAGCTGATTTTGTCCCGAATATATGTTAATACAACACCAACTTCCGGAGCCTCCAGCTGCCGGCAAAGTCGTTTATTTTTCGAAGTTTTTGAGCTAAAGTAAAAAGTTCTTATTTAAAACTTTGATTATTATTAATTTTTTTATTTCAAAGGAAGAAGAACTTTTAGCTGTTGATCGTTACCACTATCGCCGTTCGCACGCATGGGTAGTTATTATAAATAATGCGCCTTGGAGTGTGAAGCCACGAATTACATATACAGACGTTAACGGAGATGTAGTAGAAGCACCACCAACAGGAGTGTTTATAGAACCTGCAACAGGATTGTTATGTGAAACAGGCTGTAAGCAATACATTTTAGTTGATAGTGTGTGGAACGATTATAACTACTACGTAAACAAGCAGACTTATCAGAGAGTCGCTGACTTGCGTTGGGATTTACGCGATTTAAACGATTGGGAGCACATGCTGCCAGGCGAACCACCTGAAATGCGCATATACAAAGCATCATCAGATGTAAATATAGGAGAAGGTGATCATGATGTTGATGATGAAAAGCATTTAGATGCTATATGTAACTGGGTAAATAGGCTTCATATTGGATACGCGGACTACGAACAACGATTTCCAAGCTCTGAAAAAAGAGTTCAATACAAGGGAGCGATACACGAACGTTTTTCTCCATACTCCCAACGCGATGGCAAAGTAATGCAACTGACCCTTTATAAAGACGATGCATGCACTGATCCAAAAGTTCGCTACGAATATTATAAAAACCGTTTTGACTTAATGGAGCAGTTGGTGTACACAAATGAAACTGATAAATTTGAAGAGATATTTGGAAATGGTCGAAATGACAGTTTAACATGTAAGTAATTCCATTATAACCGAATATATACCTGTTTAGGTATAACTAAAACAAATCACATTTTTATTTAGCTATGGAATATTTTTCGGACCCATCGCTATTGAGAAGGTTAAATTTTTGTTCGAGCTCCAGACTTGACTCCCTAAAATCCGTAGATTTGACTCCTGGATTGATGATATTACATTATGAAGGTCACGCTGACATGTGTTGTTATAAGGAATTTAGATTTAAGATAAATGGCTCAGTTCTCAAAGTAAGTCAAGTGTCTAGCGTCATTTGAATGTCAATAAGAAACTTATCAAATTATTATTCGTATACGCATTATAAGAAAGTTGTAGAGAAATTCGATCGGGCTGATAAAGATGCCATAGGAGCAAATGATATTGCAAGCCGAACCTTTATGTTACAACAAAACAAAATAATCCTACAGTTTCATTACACATCTGGTGCACTCACTGCCACTACAGTCGAGTTTACAAAACCGCCAAGACCAGATTATGGCAAGGAATTGATTTACGACGAGAAGCTGACCAAAATATATAGGGTAATTTTTAACTCGCACATAAATGTTGCATGGAAATATATTTATAAAAATTGTAGGCAAACCCTTTAGATCCCATACGCACTAATTTGGAATTATATAAAATACTGCTGGATCAACTGAAAGCTGAGGACCGCATAAAGAAGCAATTTGAAAGAATACAGGATGATCTCAGCAATATTTTCGATCAGCGACGAATGGAAAAGACGGAACCCAAGCTAAAGTTCAACTTATTCGACCCCCTTCGCAACGGAGCTGCCCGCGCACTTCGGATGAAACAGGTATTTTGAAATAAAATTTGAAAAGGTTACTAACTTAACATATTCCGATTGCAGCATGAAGAAGAACAAGAGTATAAGCGAGAAATGGCCAGTAAGCCGGCTGACTTCTTAGCTCCATATTTAGTTCCGTTCAAAAACCAGGAGGTACTAACTCAATGTCAATCTCTTGGATCCTACAACGCTTGCCTTAACGACTTAAGAACGCGATTTGTCACTCTTCTAAATAATTTACAAAGACAGTATGAGGATGTAAGAAAACATTTCATCAATGGTTGCAAACCTAGTGCTCATGTACATCGTATCGTATATTTTTAGTTAACCAGCGAGGCGAAGTCCTTAAATCGATTCCTAAACAAGTTTGAGAATCAATTTGATAACTATGACTATAATCGTCTGGTACAACAGGCCAAGGACTTGGAGCTGAGAAAGCGTATGGTACAGCAGCGTTTGACTTTGACCCATCAAGAATCTCAGAAAAAATACGAATGGGTCAAAGCTTCATTACAGAAAGACCCACGATTGAATTTGAGGAAGGAAGAGAAATCCTCTGATGAATGAAAATATAAATTAAATGTAAAAGTCACTTAAAAGTTATAAACACAACTTCGCAACTCGTAAATTAAACACATTTAAATATAAATTAATAAAAGAGCCATTACAATTTATTTTTATACACTCTTATACAGAATTAAGAAGAGGTTATTAGTTCTGGAAAGTTTCCGTTATGCTGCCTAGACGTCTGTCCGTAACCTACCAAGAAAGTACATGTTTATATTTGTATACAAATCTGGAGGAAAGCGAAGACCAAGAACGCGAACGAATGTAGCGTCACGACCTCGTAGACGCGAGTGGACTTAGAATTGTGAACGGTATCGAATACTCTAAAACATTATGGTGGAGGTGGAAGAAAGTATATTTAAGTGGATTCTAAAATGAGAATGCCAATTTCATGGTCTTGCATCACAACAGCAACAGCGGCAACACGTCGCAAAGGCATATCTGAGTATTGGCGAAATTCGTTTCAAAAAGTGACCGTCTGAAAATTGGACAAAGTGGCTGCCGCGGCAGTGTGTGTGTGGGTTCAAGGCATTCAATAAGGCATACAAACATAGCCCGGAGGCAGTAACAACAACATCATATGCACTCACACTCACGCAGACACACACACACACACTCAAACTCTCAAGCACGTCACATAAGGGCATGTGTGAGCGACCACCCGAGCAGGTCGGCCTGTCCGCTTTGGCGCTATACCCAAACCACCCACCCAACATCTACTGCCCTCCTCACATAGACACGGTCTACGGTCTACGTCCCACGCACACTTTCAAGCGAACTTACTTACATATATGATGCCCGTGTTCGTCCGTCCGTACGTCCATCCGACCATCCATCCCCCATCGGCGGCGTCTAAATTGCGTTTGTCCCTTGAAAGAATCGTCCTAAGATGAAAGTGCTGTCCATTGTCCGCTAACCGTCCGTTAGCATCGCTGAAAATTTGTTCGTGGCATGAACACATGTGGCGTAATTTCGTCGCAGATTTTTGTTCGCTAACTGGACAAGGATATTATGTACACTGCAAGGATTTTGGGCCAGCATTCCCAAAGAAGGTACATGCGATTTATTTTAAATTAAAGATATTATTTTATACAAATTGTTGTAATAATATTTTTTCATATTTCTTGAAATGGACAAATACTTTTTTGGTTTTTTTTTTTTAAAATAGTTGGTTTGAATAATTCAAGGTTTTTAATTATGTTCACAACAATAAATTATTGTAAGAAATAACGATAACACAAACAGAAAATAGGTATGTGTTACAAACATTTTAAGTGTAATTTTTAAAGTTTGTGCTTCGTGCAGTGTAGTTGGAAAACATTTGCTTCACGCGACCCCCAGAGCGACAGATTCGTGCTTCCTTTGGCGAGCCGTGGGCCACAGTGAGGCCTTTGTCGCTGCTGCTGCTGCTTCCACGGTCCGGGCAGTGTCCAGTCCAGTCCGTAGGTACAGTTGTGCAAACACACTTCTAGCGGGCAGCAGCATCGCGGCCCAAGAATTTGTATTTTATCAGCATCGTGCGCGTCGCGTAGTCAAGGACTCCCAATATTTACGCGAAAGACACACACATACACATAGACTCGTATATATATACATATATATGTATATACATTTATATGTATATATATATAAATATATGTTTGTATATATGGAGTCATATGTTTGTATGTACATGTGTGTAAAAGCAAATGGGATATGTAAGTTCGTTGGTATGGGATGGGGTGGCGTTGGGTTGCTGGTTGGAGTGTTAGATATGGGTGTGTTCGTGTTTTGTGTGTGTGTGTGTGTGTATGTCTTTGGTGGTGCGGGAGGGTGGTGGACAAGCAAGGTTGAGGGTTATTGTACGATCCTTTCATTTTAGTCCTAAATGTCCTTCTTCCAATATTTCAAACGTGCTTCGTGACGCGTCCGTTTTGTGGAATGAGCGACTCGAAGTCGGCCCTTTGTGGACACGGACTTTGTCACCAACGCCGCCGACGTCGTCGTCGTCGTTTTTCGCGCTGCTTTTGCTTCTGCTTTTGCTGTTCTTGTTATTGTTTGTTGCTGCTGACGTGTTGTCCTCGCGTCACGGCGCGTAGGTTAGCGGTGGACAGACGAGAGCTTGAGAGGGCTTACGGTCGCTATGTCCTTTTGTGGGCATTCGAGGGCAGGTGGGGGTGAGCTCAGTACAACTTTTATCACGGCGCATTTATTTTTCTATTCCACTTATAATATATGCCAGATACAGGATACACACATTCACATGGGCATATATTGGATATTTATTTTGTATTCGAACGCTCCGCTCCGTACAGGGCCCCTCAAGCGTGTCAGAGGCATTGGCGGTCTCACATTCGTTGCTTGCTGAGCCGCTGGACTTTAAGTTGAGGGTTATCCAGGGTCTCTGCATCTTCCATCATGTGTGTTTATGCCTGTGTACGAGCGTACATGTGTATTTTGTGGGTATTGGTTTTTTTTTTACTTAATTCGGGCACTGAAAAATTGCAAAAATTCTTTTTGGTAATTCGCTTGTCGTTTACGTATGTATACATATTTACATAGGCATATTTACTATTACATTTTATATATGTATAAGTATGCACATATGCGGGAATTTTGGCTTATTAAGCGTTACAAAATGAAAATTTTCAACTTTTAAAACCCGTCAAAATTTCTTTTCCCGCCAATAGTAAAATAGATAAATGTTTTTTCCGCACCAATATCAAAATCGATAATCGTGCAAGCACACATTTTTTCCCTAATTGCTTACCCCCCCTTTTGATTGTTGTTCCTTTCGATTTGGATTCTTAAGTTTTTTCTAACTGATGGTTTATATATAAAACAAGTAAGAAGCCTCTAGTTGAGAAATCCCAACTAGACGATAGTCAATGTGTGTGAGTACACATATACTGCTTACTTTACTTAACTTAAATGTACCATATCTCCGGTGTTTCTCAACCGATTTCGTTATAGAGTTTGAATTTTTTTAAGTTTTGTAATGATTTATTTGTTGTTAACAATACTGCTGAGCAGGGAGTAGAGTTAATGAAAGATTACAATCGTTTTATCACAAAGAATGAGAACGAACAAGTTAGAAGGTTCTAGTCAAGAATTTGAACCTATACTTTTTGCTTGCTTATCTGCCTCTTCGTTCACTGCTTCAACAACATGTCTAAAATATATATATATATATACATAAATCTATACATATATATACTCAGCAAACCTTTCCGTTTAAAGCAAGCGTCCGTTATCTCATAAGTATCACGACAAAAATGTTATCAATGATACAAAACCGACCAATTTCAAGACAACATTTCTGTTTTACTGCATTTACACTAAAGTTGCTTAAAAGGTCTTACTGACGAAGAAAAGTTCTTAATAATCCGTTTTTATACCCTGATCCCATTAAAAATGGGAAAAAGGGTATAATAGTTTTGTGCAAAAGTATGTAACAGGCAGAAGAAAGCATCTCCGACCCCATAAAGTATATATATTCTTGATCAGCATCAACAGCCGAGGCGATATAGCCCTGTCCGTCTGTCCGTCCGTCCGTCCATCCGTGCGTCCGTCCGTCTTTCTGTCTGTTTGTCTGTATGTATGAACGCATCGATCTCAGAACTTAAGCTCGCCTAATCCCTAGGCAGTACAAGTTTGTTTTCGATTTGCGATAACTCTTTCCGTTCCCGAGATTCGTCGACTAGAGCCTTCTTACTTCTTTTTGTTTACTTTTGCCTGTGTTGCATACTCCAGGTGCACATTTTTTGATTCACAGCTCAAATGAACAATTTTTACGCTTTCGTTTCTGCCCAACATCCACTTGACATTCAATTTACAAAATTTGGTATTCAAAATAATTTTCAACATGGTTGAAACTTAATTCAAATTTAACGGATCCATTTTGTATATTAAAGGTAATTTTCAATATTCAAAGAACTTTAGGCAAATGTCTGATCGCAGGATCATCCTTATTAACTGAAAGTTAATACGGACAGTAGCATACCAACTTGCTCTCCAAAAAAATAAACAAGGAAGAATTTGGGTCGAATCAGAACTCAACCTAGCCACCGAAAACTTTGGAATACCCAGATATACAGGTGCACTGTAGTTGCCAGTGGGCATATCCAATGCCATATGCTGATGACATTTTTATAATAGACCGGGGAAAGTATAAAGAAACTAGATGTGACGTTGTACAATTGGGATTAAGTATCACGCATAAAAGGTGTATGGAGGTTGGTGTCAACCTTAACTGTACAAAAACCATCATCGTTCAATTTACATAAAGATACAAGTTACAGAGGGTAAAGCAGATAAGTCTCGCAGGTAGTCAAATAGAAAGAAGCAAGAAAGTTTAGTAATTTTGGGTTCGCTTTAGACAAATCACATTGCAAAAGCAATTACAAAAGTTGCAAAATAGCCTAAATAGGAATCACGAGAACGATGGGGACTCAGCCCTGGAGGTTCTTTTGGAGATGCCGTCAACTCACCACACGAATAGGCTGCAACAGAAAGCAACCCTCTTAAGGATGGCAGTGGAAGAAATTGGAACATGGACACATTCTTAATTATGTAGAGGCAGATATGCTATCAGATGAACTCTCCCTACTGGCACAGACAAGGTACGAAATGAAATCTGAGCCCATGCTCGAGCAAAAGTTTCAAGTTCACCTCTGTAATAAAAGCTGTGGACATCTCTCGAAGAGGTCCACTTTATGAAACCACACACCATAAAGTGGTACAACGGTGGATCTCTAACCCATCAAGGCCTCGGTGTTAAGGTGGTAGGCCTTTGGTTAACATACCATGCGCTCCTAGGGATCCCATAGTTAAGCTGCAATAATGACCTCAGTAGGAACGTTAATAGGTCAAAAGTAGTTCGCGAGGTACGAACCATGATTGACTAGCTTGTGATCTAATAAACTAGCCCTAACATGGGTCCCACGACATGTTGGTTAAGCAGTGAACGAAGAGGCAGATAAGCAAGCAAAAAGTATGGGGTAAGGGCTAAGGTTTTCTAGTCGATTCTCGACTGAACCTTCTAACTTGTTCGTTCTCATTCTTTGTGATAAATCGATTGTAATCTTTCATTAGCTTAACTCCCTGCTCAGCAGTATTGTTAGAAACAAATAAATCATTACAAAATTTAAAAAAAAATTCAAACTCTATAATGAAATCGGTTGAGAAACACCGGAGATATGGTACATTTAAGTTAAGTAAAGTATGCAGTATGCGCGTCCACACACACACATACATACACATACACATACTTGCAACCACTGACTATACGCATTAAGTATAGGATTCAGGGTATGTTCTAGTCGGGACTTCTCGACTAGAGCCTTATTGTTTTAAATGATTATCCTATGGTTTGAATTAACACGTTTTATATTTAAATTAACTACGTTTTATCTACTTTAACTACGTTTTATACTAAACAAGTTAGGAAGCTTTCTTCGGCAACTGCAAGGCCTACTTGTTTTGTGTAGTAAAAAATTTCTTAAGGTTTTTTATTTGTATAATACTATGGTGATGTGATTTGGCCACTTTTTGGAAATGAGAAATAAGTGCAACAAATATATGACCTTGACAAAGGCATCGATAATTCAAAATATGAGGGACTAGATTGCATAGATAGACGGATAAAGCCATATATACATACTTTATACGGTCGGATATTTTCCTTTTATGCGTTACACATTTCTTGATCAAATTAATATAAAATTTCAAATGTGTGAAAACCGTTTTGTAGCATTTACTATTTTCCTGTGATTTTTTCTCTGAGTGCATCAAGTAAATAAAAATTTCGAGGTGTTTAGCTTAACATTCATTACCATATTAAAATGTAATTCGCCACCGAATTTTATGTGATGGTTATGAGGGCTGAAATAATTGTCTCGTGAATGTTGGTATATTACTGGAGGATTGGGTAACTAAAGTGAAAAAGAACTTGTTTAATAAAATCTTTATTATACGAAACTTTTATCTTTGGAACCATTGCCATCAAATACTGTTGCTTAAATGCTGACTTACCTCATGACGCCTCTTTCGCGTTCGAACTCTCTGTTTATTACCCTAATTGCCAACGTCTTGACAAATTGAGCTGGTAACTGCTTATCTGTGCACAGTTGATATGTTGATGATGTGTTTACTGCAGCTTAAAGTTGCTTTTACGACTCGTTTTATTTATATCTCAGTACAGAGACTGACCGGAGGTCTGTCCTGGCGTCAATAAATTTTTATGAGCCATGATGTGGTTGCTCTTGAAGCTGCCGTTCGAACATACTGATTTCAATGTTTTATAGCCCATATACTGGCCATTCCAAGTTTATGTATGTCATTCACGTTACATTTCCGCGCAAGAAAATTCGTTTTTAATTTGTACAAAACTTCACGGCACCTATGCTTTGATGCAAAAAAAAATAAAGTAGAATCGCTAAAAGATGATAGTCCGTGCATATAAATTGATTTTGTTAATCTTCTACCATGTCAAAGTTGTTTACAAGTACAATAAGAAGATATCCCAAACCCTTACCCTTAACGGATAGTATAACGTATAGTCTGTGCTTGTAAGTGCGTGTGTGTGGGTGTCTGACCGCGTATACTGCATACTTAACCTAACTTCAATGTTCCATATCTCTGGTGTTTGATTAACGATACATTTAAAATGGTTTAGTATCCTGTATTCCAAACTTGGTAATTCCAGTTTTATATTTAAAAATTGCATGATAATCCTAATCAATTAGTAATCACAATATTTCTTCAAATGAATACAAACAATACTTTAGTAGTTAATTGATTACTAATTTATGGTTTTCATATTTTGACAGGTCTGATTTAAATATGTGACTCTTACACTTTATTTCATTTGCATGATTAAAATTCAAAATTTATTTTGTGTACTTCAATGTCAAACCAAATAAGCACATACTTCCAGCCAATTGTGTATAATTATAAATATTCTATATTTAAACAATCGTACGAATATTATTAAATGGGAAGAACATTGTGCATAGTTTCTAACATTCACACATACATTGTACATACATTTGTACAGACGTTGATATGCTTTGTTCGATATTTTTCAATCTTGTATCCAATGTTCACGGTTTCATTTCTTCGACCACTGTTAAGTGAAATTACTTAATGGTAGTAGTAGAAATAAAAAAAATCATTTCTAAATTGGTTGCTGCATACAAATACAGAGCAGACTGGATCCAAAGGCAAAGGGAGTTTCAAATACCTAAGCACAAATTTAGATTCCTCTGTACGCACGTTTTCGTATATATCAATCGCAGTATTTCTGTGTTTAGAATAGCATATACATATTAACAGAATATATTCACATATACATAAAAAAAGTATATATACACACACTTTTACTCATCTATATATACAAACTGCATTCGATGCGGACAAAATTACGATTCCTTAAAATTCGTTATATCTGTTCGGCCTTTAAAGTTGCATGTATTGGTCTTAATACATTTTTTGTTTACTTATTCTTTTGACAGTATGAATATTTAAGCCTTTGTGTTTCTTTGATTTGGTGACGTAAAAAGCGATATTAAACTATTTTTCGTTGGCCTTCGATTAGTATACATGACCATGTGTACTAACAGGTCTAATTTGGGCTAGCCGGGAAATTTGTTGTGTATTAAAAAGTAAGTTAGTGACGATTTTCCTTGAAATGTTCTGTCCAAGTTAGTCAGCAATCGAATTGTAAGCCAAAATATTTCACATAATTGCTTTGCACAATTGCTGAGCTGTTAAAGACAACTTACGAACTTATATACAATTCCGTTGTGCCAACCTAGATGAAACGCTTGTTGACTCAAGTTTTTGAATTATAAACACAAATCCTGGATCTCAATGTAGTGCAAAAATAACATTAGAAAAATATTCAAGAAGAACTATACGAAAAACTTTCATATCATTGCGAAACCAAAATATTAAATAACATCAAAACATGAATTAATAAGTAACTTATCAATGTTATTGGCGATAGGAGAAAATTATGCTAAGATACAAAGTAATTCAAACACCCTCAGATCATATGATCTTATAAGAAGAATTCTTTACTAACAAAATATTGTTTTGGGTCTGATCCCTCTCAGAGGGATAGGCACTACTTTACAGTTCTCCTTAGGATCTGCTGTGGAGTATCGCACTGAAGGAAGACTATTTGGTGTGTCAAAATCCTTTGTGTGCCGTAATCTTCTAGAATTTCGAGTATTACTTGTAGTAATCGCTAAACTGGATAATGACCACTTACCAGCATACTTTATGAAATGCGTTATGAAAAGTCCAGCCCTTAAAAAACTTGACTTGCTTTAAAATTTGATAACGTGGAAGTACCAGTTGTAATTTTGGTTTAGTTCTTGGAAATTCTTCATTAAAATTTTAAAGAGGTTTAACTTTCGCAAAGTCAGGCGACAGGGCGCGCTACCGGAAGGTTGGTAGAGGATTGGACAATAACATCGATAAAACTCAACAAGTAATTGCTTGCTGCTGCATCTTGGAAAACTTTATATATGCATAACAGCGCAGTATGCGAGAAATACCAATAGCTAACACCATGCAGCAAAAAATCAATCTGAGTTTGAAGTTTGACTTGTAAACATGAATAAAAGTGCAGAAACAATTGGGCAATCTTAAGCAATACAACTCTTATGTAATAAATTAAGCCAAATAAACAGTTTGCATTTTCACAACAGTAGGTTAAATTTATAGATAACTCAATTTCTCTTTTCAATAAATCCAAAAAATTCTAATTGAAATTTCTGTCATTTGCTTTGTGACTGCCTATTTCGACCAACTAGTCGGTTTTTTCTTCGCACACTCTAAGAGAGACACTTTCTAGCCTTTTATTAACCATAATTTTAATATGTAGGTATGTAAGTGAATTTAGAAAAAACCGTAGTAGGAATATGAATGTTAATAGAATCCAACTATTTTTATACCCTGATCCCATTAAAAATGGGAAAAAGGGTATAATGGGTATACATAGAATGTATATATTCTTTAGCATCAACAGCCGAGTCGATATAGCCATATCGGACTGTCGGTCCGTCTGTTTGTATGTATGAACGTGTCAATCTCAGAGACTATAAGAGCTAGAGACTCCAGACTTGGAACATAAGCTCGCTTAATCCCTAGGCAGTACAAGTTAATTTCAAATTTTCGATAACTTTCATGTTTCCAATATACACACGGGATCGATAACAAGAAAACAAAGAAAATTTGAAAAATGATGTAAATTGTGTGATATTTGAAAACGATAATCAAACTATAGTCAAACCCTGGCACCACTTATTGAGTATATCGAATCAACTGCATTCAAATGAAACTCAACTTTCGGTATGCCCTAAGTCCGTATAATAAAAGTAAAATCGGCTTGTTGCCCTTAAAGTAATTCGGAAGTCCTAAAAAACAGCCATGGGTCTGTTAATTTCAATAAATGTGTCATTGCTGCATGCTATTTATTTCGGTACAGTCAATTTTCCTACCTAAAGTTAGGAAAACATTAAGCCTGATTTGGATTTACCAGACCACATACCATGCTCACAACGCAAGAACCAGTTGTAAATTTAAAGACCTTTCATTTCATACCAATATTGTTGTGTTGAAAAAAACACTAGTGCGCCATATTGAATGATCCGCCATCTTCAGTTACCTAACCATGCATCCACATCCGAACTCAGCTCAATTGGTTAACGACAATGTTGTCGCAATAGTGTCTGTTTATTTTCCCAAACCTATTTAAAACTTTTTACAGTTGGTTAGATTAAAACCTTGCAGATAACATTAAAATTGTTTATTACTTTACTTTATTTTAATGCTAAGCCGGTCTCAAGCGAAAAAATTCAATTAATAATCTGAGCAATAACATTGCTTGATGATATATAAAATCGGTAAAGAAGATTTTGAAATATATGTCTACCGACTTAAAAAAATCGTTTAAGACAAACCCTATTTGACTTTCCTTAACTTTCTACCCTTTCATTAAAAGAATAATAATAATAAAGATCTGACCAAAGAAGAATAATTTAAAGGACAATGCGTTCGTCAATGCCAATGTGTGCCAAACAAAGGGTCAAAGGGGTTATCCCATACCACTTTTAATTTAGATGTAAGAGGATCTACAAGTGTGTGTGTGTGTGTGAACTTCGAAGTGCAGGAAATAGTTATTCTTTCTTCTTTTCAACTTTTCACTTTTGCGTTGGTTTTAGTATTTTTATATTCTTTTAACAAAAGTTCAAAGCCCAATTGAACGAAATTGAAAGTACTTTCACTTTGTGAACATAGAACATATCGTACATGTATATGAGTATATATAGGATATGGAAGACGGTTCACGTTTATACACAAACATACATACATTAGTATGTACATACATACATACATACTTAAGATTGCATGTGGAGCAATAAAAATGTTGGACTTAAATTATTGCCTCGAATTGAGCCAAAAGCCAGCAGCGTAGACCGCATTGGAATGGATAAACGGAGAACGGGGATCTTACCCCATAACTAAGTGTATGTGTATGCTGTTTGCGTGTGTGTGTGTGTGTGTGTGTGTGTGTGTTTGTGTTTGAGAGTTTTTATGCTGTTGTAAGAATAATGTGATTCCTGTCCTTGAATCATAAAACCAATTTTTTCACTTCTTTTCTGTCTATTTGTAAACATTTCTTTTTATTTTTTGTTTGCACTTTTGCAAGCAGACTTTGTCTACATAAAAATATATATTGCATACCGTGTGCTCTGTGTGTGCTCCTTAGTAGTTGGTTGGTCTACTCAAAGCCAGACTGGTGTCGAGGTCGAGGTCGGTATGGGTTGGGGGCTTGGACTGGTCACTGGCTGCGATTGTTGGTTTTTTTTATTTTTTTTTTTTAGTTTACTCAACGCTAAAGGAATGAAAGTGGCCCTGCATGCTGACTTAGTTGTTAACATATCTATGTATGCATACACACACATACATATGGGTGTACATATTTAAATATATATGTATATAAATAGTACATAGGCAAACCCATATTGAGCAATATTGTTATTGGATTGGGGGTAAAAGAAGAAGGCGTCAAACTTTTATGTTTGTTTTTGTATTCAATTCACAAGTAGTACGTAACGGTTTCAGGTTCCCCTGGCTGCCGGCTTATTCACAAACATACCTACACACACACACACACATCTATATATATATATATATAGTATGAATAGAATAGAAAGAAGTTAAGGGAAGTATTTATCTGTTGCTTATCGTGTATTCTTTAAAAATACATTCGTATTATTTAACACATAATCGACACTAATGCTTCACGAACTTTCTTTATTAGGTATTGTGTGACCTTCACCCAGTAAGCAGCCAGTCATACACACAACCAACATACGAGAACATGTATGTATATGCTTATTAAATTTTTTATGTGTTCCTATCACACTTGTGCGCGTTTTATTTTATGTAGTAAGTCTATACATATGAACGTTTGTATGTTATAGAAAGTGTGTCTATCTGTAAGTGATTGTGTGTATGTGAGTGTGTGTGTGTGCGAATTTGTGTGTGGAAGGATGTGATGGCAGATTCAGAGTTTTTATTTCATTTCTTTTTGTGAGCTAAATAACATTAACGGCATTGGGCTAGGTCAGTGTCAGACTACTTAATGATGTTTTTATTTTATTTTTTTTTTGTCTTCCTTTTTATGCTCATGGGGTAAAACTTAGCCGACAGTCGATACAGCTATTTAAAGTATATACTTTGCTGAGTTTAATTTGAAATACGTCTTGAATGAATTTTTGTATAGCTCAACTTATATAAGTTTATCGAGGATTGAATCAAAACATATGCAAAACCACAAATTACACACAATTCGCGTATTGAGTGTCAGTTTATTTAATCAATATATGTTAATATACATACAATAAATATTTAACCCGGCAAATATGGCTTGAGGATTACTTTGTTGGGTGGTTAGTAGAATAACTAAGTTTCATTTTAGTCTTTTGCGGTAATCAGAAAAAGCACAAGGATAAAGTAAAACTACTATGAAAACTTAAGCTTCCTTCCCCGAATAAATATCAATAGTTTGGTAGCTTAAGATAAGTAGCCGAGTATGAAGTATGTTTTGTTTTATTCAATTGAATGCGTTTGCTGGAAATACTAGAAGAGCCATACCAATTTTTAAAGCATACCTTTGGGGGTAGTCCCCAGGTATTTTTCGGTTTATCGATTTGCGACCGATTTTCTAGCCTTTACCCCACCCCAAGTGGGCGTAGCACGCCTACGTGGATATTTTTCTGATGCAGACATTAACAAAGATATTTTTAGAATTTAATGCAATATTTTTAGGATGTCGAAGAAACGCGCGAGTGAACTTTACCTCCGACATCAAAATAAACATGTTTTCTTTTTCATACTTAATGTCACTATCGTTGGACACGGAAAACCGAGACAGAAAATAATATACATCAAGCATTTCCGACATAAATTGAAATAATTTTGTTTAATTTTCTGGGAAAGTTAAGAAACACGGAATAAATTTTAAGTTAAAATTTATACTCAAGTTTGCAATTGCAAATGTAAAAACTTTCGTACACAATTTTCTAACTTAGCTAGTTAGTTACTTTTCGCGTATTTTTAGAATATAGATTATAGTTCCGGGTATATCGAAATTAGAACGGATAGAATCAATTAATATTAGGAACTGGCGTGAGAACGTCGAAACACAGAAAATCTTGGCTACCTGTTGATATTTTGCCACATAGTATTCCGCCAAAATTCGAGCGATTCTCCCGTAACTAAATACTTTACGCAGATTCTGCAAAAAAAAAAAGCCCACCGCGTCAAGGTGGATCCCTCAGATTGTAAGCATCTGAGCAACGAATGCCGTTATGCCATACCTTTTTGAGCAACAAATTAAACACAATATCAAGAAACAGGTTGGTTTTTAGCGAAATTCGATATTTTGTCGCTTCCTTAAGCTATCCGGTCACCAAAGGCTAATTAGATTACGCTTGATTTGATATTATTGCTCCTGTTCTTGTACTCTTTAATAGATTGAGCACAAAAGATGTATTGTCATGAAGTTTTTAGAATGAGTTAGATAAAAATAAATATTTTCGCTTATTATCAATTGAATAGTATATAGCAGAGGTGGGGAACCTTTTTACCATTAGAGGCCACATTTATTCACCCCATGGTGAAGAGTAAAAACAATAAAAAAAAGATCAATAGAACAAAAAATTTAAAATGTATACGTTTTAATCACAAATTTAATTTTTTACCCCGACTCTAGCATTTTGTACTAGGTGGCAAAGTGCCGCACAAGAACCTCGTGGAAACCGCAGGTTCCCCACCTATGGCTTATGGCGTCATAACGGTTTCTTGTGAACTTACTGAACTTAAAGCTTAAGTTCTTTGCTCCAAACATCCAATTTATTCCCTCCTACAACTAAAAGATATTGTTAAACCGAGTTATTTGGTTATCATTTCATTTGATGGAATGTAACATTTATATATCGTGTCATAAAACTTTGTTATTTTTGTACATGAAATGGAATGAGGCGAAAGGGTATGCAACCTTCGATGAGCCAACGATAACTGTTAATTCTCATTAAAGGTGTGTTCCCCATACTCAATTTTATGTTTATGTTGCCTTGCTAAGCATGCAAAAATATTTAAAAAAAAAAAAAACAAAAACAAAGATGAACAACGGCAACTAAATAAAAAGGCAAGACAAATAACAAGCATTTTTATTTTAATACCAACACTTAATATAAACTTGATGGAGCTACAAAATCACGCTCCATTTACTCAAGCGCCAGCCATAGCTACAACAAGGGTGAAGGCAGTGTATCGGTGGAGGGGGGAGGGGGGGAAAGGGCATATATATAAAGCAGACAAAACGACAGCAGAGGCAGCTAGAAAGGAGTACGTACACACATACAGGCTCATGCACTTGTTGATTTTTATTAAATGTTGTAATAAAATAACAGTTAAGTTGTAACTTTGAGTGGAGTACAGAATAAAATAGCCCGCATCAGCACTTGCAAACGCAGCCACCGATGCAGGACTAAGGAGCATCAGCAGAGAGCGCAGGGTAAAGCAAAATAGAAAAAAAAAATGTTTGCGACCGACCCCATAGAGAAGTTTGTCGCGGGAATGATACTCGACATTCACACATGCATACATATGCATGGGTATGTATGAATGGTCGGTCGAATAGAAACGCTTAGACAAAACACATGCATGTATGTATGTTTGTATGAGTATGTAGTAAAAGTTCATGAATGAAATCTAGAATAAATATTTTATTCTTTGCTTTAAGCATTGATTTTTTTTTTTTTTCTTTATTTCTTCTGTGTGTGTTCCTTGTTTCTGCTTGAAAGGAGTGTTTTCCATGACCGCCGCTTGAACTTGCCTCAGTCTGTGGCCCAGTCTCATGCTCAGTTTGGATGAGTCGCACAAAGAAAACGTAAACACGTCGTAACATAAAAGAAGAAGAAAAAAACGAATAAAATAAAAATAAAGCTACCTCGGTACTCGTACTATAGCAGTGGATCAAGTCGCATAAATTATTATGCCCTTTCGTATATTTGTTTGTATTTTTATAGGCCACTTGTTGGACTAGGTTATGCCCAATAAGCTTTCCAGGCGTCAACTTTGTTTTCTGTGTCCCTTTTTTCTCAACAAAAATAAAAGTTTGCGCTAACAGAAATAATCAATATATATACATACATATCTAAAGTTATCATAAGCGTTGTTACATTCATATATACGTATTGACTATCTAACTACAGACTTCTGAACCACACGCAGAGTTTGTTGACGTTCTGGTAATCAAATCGACAGCTTGGCATCAAAAAAAAATTAAAGTTAATTACAGATGCGAACCTTAAATCGAATTATCAAACCAGTCAGCCTTATGTATGGATAGGACTGGCAACATGTGACAACCTGTTTGCAATTTAATAATCTTAGGAGATAAGGGAAAAAGCTACCGATGCTTACAAAAATCGAAAGAATGGGAAACTGCTGTATTTTTTGTAAATTTATTTGATATTACCGTTTCGGTGGGAAGGATGTCATGGTCAAGATATAGCTTGAATGAGCTTGTTCGCTTTTAACATTCTTTTTCCATAAAAATTTGAACCAAGATAGAATTCGATATCTTATTCCCTGAATTTCATAAAAAAAAGTCTATTTTACCATCGCCGATGTTTTGTTATTTAAACTTAAGAGCATGAATCGTCTTAAGTTGTCCGTATCAGTCGCCTTTAACTTTGAGGGAGAACAATTTTTAACGCAACACATGGATACACACATACATATTTCTATTCAAAATCGCACACAAAAGCAAACCGTCTACATTCATACATGGTTATGTATATTAGAGCGTATGGACCGTATGTTTTCTTGTTTTGGCCCTGGACTCCACTGGACGAGCACTCTTGCCATTTCCAGGTCCCGTCTTTGACTTTGTCTGCCTTAACTAAAACTGGAGGCAATAGCAAAAGCAGTAGATGTCGCATAAGCAATTTCTGGCCTCCGACGCACACCCTTCGCATAGACATACTGGACGTTGGAAACGACTTGCCAACCCACTCGCCTATTTGAATGGTCGAATGAGACCAGTAGCCTTTTGATGTTCCACCGTCCATGTGTATTTATGTATATATATATGTGTGTGTGAGGAAGTTGGGAGGAGGAGTGGACATGTAGGGAACAAACTGAAAAGGCGTGCTGGGCTGAATATTTCCGCCGATTGCTTTTCAAATGCAGAGTAGTAGCCGTAGCTACCATTCCTTTTGGTCATCGTCATCTTGTCCTCGTCATCTCTTGGTCGTTAGATTCGTCGTGCTGCTGAGAATTGGATAGGGGTGATTCATGTGTGCGGGTAGTGGCATTTTGCTGTCGGTTACGTTGATGCCAACGTATTCTCCAGCTCGAGAGTGTAGAATACCAATATAGGCAACTGCAATACCAGAGTCACATTGCCTTTGCCTTTGCCTTTGCGTCTGCCTTGGCAACCAAGCAACCAAGCATCCAAGCAAACGAACAAGCGCTTGTCGCCAACGTCGTCCTATACAGTATGTTGGCGCTGTCGCAAGCAGTGCTTTTCTACCCAGACCCTCTTTTAAAATCTATCCCTTAACCCCGTTCTCATGCCCCAACCCTGCTCGAACGACATCGCGTTGCCAGTGCGGCCATGTCCGCCTTGGGTGACACCGCCCTCGTTTGAGGCAGCTGCAGCAGCTCGTTGCTAGGCAAGAGCTCTACTTCTACTTCGGCTGCGTGTCCATCATGCTGCTGCCTTAGCTACCACCGCATCCATCGCCCAACCACCTGACACCAAAAGCAAGTCGATCGATAATTTCCATAGTTGACCACTGCTGTGTATGCGAATTTAGAGATGCGAACATTTACACAAACCGTAATATCGCAGCATACGTATGTACAAAATATGTATGTGTGTAGTCTTGCATCTACTTGTACATATTACGTATACGTATGTGTAAGCTCGAACATCGCACAGGACGCAAGAAGAAGGACCAGCATGCAGCAAGAAGCCACTGACATAGGCAAGCGCACGAAGGAAGAAGAAGCCCAACGAAGGCGACCAACAAGAACCTCCAGTAGCTGTGGAAAATGTTGTTTGCATACGGCTTGCGATTGCTTGCTACATTGCCGTCTGGATGCTGGATGCGGAGTTGAATTGGTTAAGGGTAAGAGTGAGGCTCACTGTTAGAGTAGGGAGAGGTAAGTGGGTGTTAGGTAGTGGGTAGTGGGCAGTGGTGAGGCTGTCCAGTGGTCCAGAGCGGCATGTAATGGATATGAAGATGGAGGCTGTGTGGGCTACGTACTAACCGGCTTGGTCACGTTTCGTTGCTTCGGCATCGTCATTGCAGGTCGTCGTCGTTGCTATTGCCATCACCGTGGCTGAAGTTGATGTTGAGGCTGAGCCAGAGCCAGAGCCAGAAGTAGATGGTTGTGGCAGAAACTGAAGCAGCAGCAGCAGAGTACTAGCGCAAGTCGACGAGATGGAGGCTGCGAAAATTCGAATTTTCAAGTTGAAACGGCCAGCTTGGCCGCAGTGGCCAGCCGTAAGCGTATGCGTAATAGAGTGGGTGGGAAAATTAATACACAAACATACATGAATGCAATCGAAGGAAAGGGAATGGAGGCACGTGGAATAAGAGACGAAGAAGGTTTTGCAACAACAACAAATATATACATATATACGCTTGTACATAAGTATAATAGTTGGCAATTTTACGAATGCCGCCAACAAAACAGTTGACCAAGAACGTAAACGAGTGAACAGGCTTTTAGAAGTCTAAACTAACCCCTTTCCAACTTTAAGCTAACACGGCTTGCGTAAATGGTGGGTACTTGGTATTTTCTCATAAATTAATGCTTACTATACTCGTACAATAAAGAGACCGACGAGTCGCAAAGTCCAATTTGCAATTTGTTTTTAAGTCACAAAAATTCAAATTTCTAATTACAATGGAAGATTCTACTTCACTTTGTTTTCCGCACGGATTCCAGCATTTAAGCAATCGAACCATAACTTAAAAAAAAAAAACTAAACAAAATGTTACCAAGTAAGGCAGGCTATCTTTAGCATGCCGAATATTTAATGTACTTGCAAAACTTTTGTATTTTTATGACAACTTTATTATACTGTGGTCCTATGACTGTGGCACATGACTATAGAAACACAGCTCGCTATGCTCATCAGAATATATATGTACTTGATTGAATTAAATATGCCTTCTTCTATGCGTAACACATTTCCTGATCAAATTAATAAATTATTTTAAAGTCTTAAATAAAGAAAGAAAGCAGAGTTTTTTTATGATGGCAGGCCACAGTCTTTGTTTTCCCATCTAAAACAAGTGAGAACGGCATCCCGACAGTGGAATATTCAGACAACAGTATAATAGCCCACGCGATGTCACAAAACTCCTTAACTCAATGTCGTCGTAAAAAAAAGTATATTGGTTTTGTGCAATGTCCGTCTTGCCGTCCGTTCAAGCTAAACTTGATACTTTGTAAATGCCTTTGACTATGTCTGCGTCAGACTAAGTGCTAAGATTAACGCAATTCGAACACTGAAATGTTTTCCAGCACCGATATTCCTTACTGCCTTTAACTTCTTTCTCAAACAAATCACATATTGTCACATATTGCTCCATAGAAGGGGAGGTGTAAGTTGACTATATAGATTTAAAAAACAACAAGTAAGAAGGCTCTAGTCGAGAAATCCCGACTAGACGATACCCTGATCCCTATACTTTACGCGTACAGTCGGTGCTTGCAAGTATATATGTGTGTGTGTGTGTACGCGCATACTGTGTACTGCATACACAACTTCAATGTCCCATATCTCCGGTGTTTATTATCCGATTTCGATAAAAATTTCACAGATTGTCATTATATTGTTTTATAATTCAAATTGCATCTCAAAGTTTTCCAAATTCAAGATTTTGTTGTTATCGATCCCATGTGTATATCGGAAACGGGAAGAGTTATCGAAAATCGGAAACAAACTTGTACTGCCTAGGGATTAGGCGAGCTTAAGTTCCAAATCTGGAGTCTCTAGCTCTTATAGTCTCTGAGATCGGTTGGCTCATACATACAGACGGACGGACAGACGGACAGACGGACAGACGGACATGGCTATATCGACTCGACTGTTGATGCTGATCAAGAATATATATACTTTATAGGGTCGGAGATGCTTCCTTCTGCCTGTTACATACTTTTGCACAAATTCATTATACCCTTTTTCCCATTTTTAATGGGATCAGGGTATAAAAAAGGCTAAAGCATTATCGGTACAATAATACAATTTTGCACATATACAGTGAAAAACTCTCTTTAGCGGACAGCGACCTGCGAGAAATTTTAATAAAAATCAAAAATTTATGATATTCGCACACAAAACTTCTTCTTTCCCCTTATTTATACCCTGATCCCATTAAAAATGGGTAAAAAGGGTATAATGGTTTTGTGCAAAAGTATGTAACATGCAAAAGGAAGCATCTCCGACCCCATTAAGTGTATATATTCTTGATCAGTATCAACAGCCGAGTCGATATGGCCACGTCCTTCTGCATTAATGTATTATTGCTCCAACATTTGTTGTATGGATTGTGAAAACAAAGTCTAATCAAACTATATTTTGTTATACCTATAATAAATTGTCCAGATCCCGGTTCCGCCTTTCACGGAATTATTTTAAGACAACTTCTTTGTTTCTTGTCGTTCTTATCCCTCTCCGCAGTCCTATATATCCTATTTTCTTAATCAGTTCTAAAAATCAGTTCTGTTTTCGGTAAATAATAATAAAATTAATAATAAATTTGGTCCTGCAAACACTCTGTAAGTTTTTTAAGAAATATATGTTTAAATAAAATAGCATTACCAACGGCAATTCCGCGTCAGGCACTTTTCATTAAACTTTTCGCTCTCTGAAAAAATTTCAAGGTCGAGATTTAGGGCACTCCTGCATCACTTCCGAACTCTTAAAACCTTAAAGGTTGGGGTACTCCGGTACCAAAGTACCCAAGACGAGAAAACTGACCACTTTTGGCCCGAAAGTACCAATTGTCGCAATGCTGCTTTAGATTGAAACAATTTAAAAATAAATTTAATGGTATCTCTGCACTTAAACATCACACCTGAGTCACTTCTCATCCCTCTTGGCTAAAAGAACGCTACTCAGGTCTTATGTAGGAAGCATTGGCTGAGGCCACCTAAAACACATCCTCATCCAATCGAGATATCATGAGTTCCTTCGTGCGTTGTATAACCAAGTTTTCGACATTGCGACACGTTTTCGACAACAACTTTGATGGATAAAACACACACATGTTTCGCACACTTATACAGCTAAAGTCACCAATTTTGTTGGGAAGATGAGTTCGTCAAAGATCTGCATACACACCCAGCAGCCGCCTTTTAAAACGTGAACGCATGTATCTCTCACAGTTATTATAGCTACAGTCACCAAAAAAGCCTTAATCGAAAAATCCCGACTAGAAGATCGCCTGAACCCTGTCTGTGTGTGTGTATGCAAATACTTTACTTAATTCTATATCTGTTTGTATGTGTGTGTGTGTGTGTGTGTGTTTGTGATACACTACTATATATAATAATATATATAATATCATATATATAATCGCTTGCCTTTTTACTTCACTCGTTCACAGTTAGTTTAAATATTTAGTTGTAAAAACTTAATTAAAAAAAAAAATTAAACAGGTCTTAAGAAAACTTAGCAAAGCCCCATACCCCTCAAAGCTACAACCAGTTGTGAATTCTAAGGCAGGGCGGGTCAAAAATATTGGCTACTATTAACGGTATGTGCTATATATTGTAAGCAAGACATCCTGAACCCAATACTTAACGCGTACAGTCAGTGTAAGTATGCGTGTGTGTGTGTGGGAGCGCATATACTGCATACTTTACCTAATGTCCCATATCTCCGTTGTTTCTCAACCGATTTCAACCATAGATTATCATTATTTCATTTAATGTTTCAAACGCCATCTGAAAATTTTCCAAATTTAAGATTTCGTTGTTATCGATCCCATGTGTATATTGGAAACGGGAAGAGTTATCGAAAAGCGAAAACAAACTTGTTCTGCCTAGGGATTAGGCCAGCTTATATTTTAAATCTGGAGTCTCCATACGGACAGATGGACAGACGGACATGGCTATATCGACTCGGCTGTTGATGCTGATAAAGATATATATATGTGGGGTTGGAGATGCTTCCTTTTGTCTGCTACGTACTTTTGCACAAAACCATTGTACCCTTTTTAACCAGTTTTAATTGGATAAAGGGATAAAAAGCTGGTGGCATTCTCATTTCTCATTGCCCTTGAAAACTGAGAATGTCTCTCAAGAAATGATTTTTCAAAACTAAAAACTTATTCGGCAGTTAAATTCGTTCAGTGTTTACACGAATGCTTGGTTTTTGGCCTAGAATCAAGTTTCCGATTTGGCAAAATATTTAAATAAAATTAAAATAAATATTATTTATTTAAGCTTAGAATTCATTATCGTTCTTACGTATGTCATTTTTGAAGAAGAAAAATGCAAATTTTCCCATGCATTGTGAAAAGCTTAAGTCGTTAGATAACTGGGAACTTTACTGGTGACCGACGTCTAATGTGATATATATATATATACATTGTTTTAACATTTTTAATTTTTCAAAATAAGTAAAAATTTAAATCAAATATCGAATGATATTTTGTAATCAAAACAATTCAAACGGATTTTTAGTTGGGCTCTTTTTTTTTAATTTGAATCAATATCATACTCAAATTTTTGCATTCGACTTGAGAACAATAGTGGCTTAGGGAAATTAGTTTAGGAATGTCCGTAGATTCATTTCCGGGTTAACGATTTTTGTTCAAAACAAATTGACCCACCCTTATGTACATTTAATCATAAATACCATATATAATCACTTGTAATCATTAAATAATCATTATTGGCCGGTCCTTAACAATTTTCATATCTGCATATACTTTTTACTTAATTAGATGCAGTGGTACATACAAACATTTTAATATCTCTGACATTGACCTTTAATTACATTGAAGGCAAACACCACATAAGTGCAAGTGTGACTTAGGTCGTCGTCACAGTGTCACACGTACTTAAGCTTTGTTAAGTATGTATGTATGTGTGCTACTTATTAACGCATCTTATTTATGTATATACTCAATAATGTAAACAACACCAAATCTACATAAAAGCCGATGCACACATGTACATAAAATATACATAAATGTACATTGATGCGTAAGTAGCCTAATGTGCCATTTGACTAGACGTTATAATGTGTATTTCATTATAATAATAATTATGTCTGTACACAGCATGTACATGTGTTAATGTGCTTGACTTGGTACACTTATGTATGTGTGTGTGTGTGTGTATTTGTGTGTGTATTAGCGGCTGTGGCTTTTAAACACAAACAATCAAACTCATACACTTGCATTTCACAAAATTAGGGCAACATCAACCTATTACCTATTTAATTATAATGAGCTGCGTCTGATTGCGACTGAAACTGTGCATGTACATATATATCTATGTATACTACATAGTATGTTGTGTGTATGAGGCTGGGAATGCCAATACGCACACACATTCGAATACATAAATTATTTTATGATATTGTGATAGGTAAGTATGTACTACAATGCTTATGTACATACTTTGTCAATAGCACTTGCAACCTTGAACTTGAACAGGTATATGATTAGAGCAGTAAATACATATGTATTTCGATTTGTGCGAATATGTACATACCGGTTTAAGAGTTTGTTGTGCTAATGTATGTTCACATTGTACACAAAGTATGTATGTAAAATATGGCTTCTAAGGAAATGATTATCCAATAAATAGATTGTGTGATCAATTTTAAATACATAAAACTTTAAATCTTGTTTTGTTTATATTAAATTTTAAATCAACAAGTCAATATGGAAAAGTCTTATAGAAAACATAATTCTAGCTTTTTTCCTATACTGATTCACTGACAGGCTGATTGATTGATGAATCTTATTATAATTAATCTGAATTTTTCAGACAGGTTTTATTTTATGCTGAAAGTGAGTACTAAGAAAAAGTTGTGGGAAATTCGTTCGGGAAATGAAATAATGAAATAATAACAAGTAAGAAGGCTCTAGTCGAGAAATCCCGACTAGACGATACCCTGACCCCTATACTTTACGTACAGTCAGTGCTTGAAAGTATGTGTGTGTGTCTACGCGCATACTGTGTACTGCATACACAACTTCAATGTCCCATATCTCCGGTGTTTCTTAACCGATTTCAATAAAATTTTCACAGATTGTCATTATTTTTTAAATTTCAAATGGCATCTCAAAGTTTTCCAAATTCAAGATTTTGATGTTATCGATCCCATGTGTATATCGGAAACGGGAAGAGTTATCGAAAATCGAAAACAAACTTGTACTGCCTAGGGATTAGGCGAGCTTAAGTTCGCAATCTGGAGTCTCTAGCTCTTATAGTTTCTGAGATCGACGCGTTCATACATACACACAGACGGACAGACAGACAGACAGACAGACAGACAGACAGACAGACGGACAGACGGACATGGCTATATCGACTCGACTGTTGATGCTGATCAAGAATATATATACTTTATGGGGTCGGAGATGCTTCCTTCTGCCTGTTACATACTTTTGCACAAAACCATTATACCCTTTTTCCCATTTTTAATGGGATCAGGGTATAAAAAACTATACAAAAACATTTTGAAATAAACTTCTCCTGGAACGAACAGGTTATATGGGCGAAATTTTAATATTCTGAACAATTTGTTATATATTTATTTTCAAAACAATATACCATAAACATTCTTTATTTAAAAACGCTTTTGGCATGAACGGAACTTATTTTAAAATTAAATTAAGTAGCGAAATTCATAAAATTTGAGATCTGACAAACTTCAAATAAGAATAAGCCCAATTTATTTAAAATTGATTTATTCAAATACAAGAATTTGTGCACACAACATTTGAAGGACAAAAATTGATTTTTTTTCCTGTCGAAATTTCTAAGATATAGTATATGTAGATAGGTAGATAGAAGTGTAGGTAAATCTTTTGTTTTGCTAGTTTCAAATTAGTCTTGGCTGCATTTGAAGTAAATGAAAAACGAAAATGATTTGTCAGTTTATTTTGTATAACAAGTAAGAAGGCTCTAGTCGAGAAATCCCGACTAGACGATACCCTGATCCCTATACTTCACGCGTACAGTCAGTGTTTGCAAGTATATGTGTGTGTGTGTACGCGCATACTGCATAGTGCATACAAAACTTCAATGTCCCATATCTCCGGTGTTTATTATCCGATTTCGATAAAATTTTCACAGATTGTCATTATTTTGTTTTATAATTCAAATTGCATCTCAAAGTTTTCCAAATTCAAGATTTTGTTGTTATCGATCCCATGTGTATATTGGAAACGGGAAGAGTTATCGAAAATCGGAAACAAACTTGTACTGCCTAGGGATTAGGCGAGCTTAAGTTCCAAATCTGGAGTCTCTAGCTCTTATAGTCTCTGAGATCGACGCGTTCATACATACAGACAGACGGACAGACGGACATGGCTATATCGACTCGGTTTTCGATGCTGATCAAGAATATATATACTTTATAGGGTCGGAGATGCTTCCTTCTGCCTGTTACATACTTTTGCACAAATTCATTATACCCTTTTTCAGTCAATTTCAGAGACTATAAGAGCTAGAGACTCCAGAATTGGAACTTAAGCTCGCCTAATCCCTAGGCAGTACAAGTTTCTTTCCGATTTTCGATAACACTTCCCGTTTCCGATATACACATGGGATCGATAACAACAAAATCTTGAATTCGGAGATGCCATTTGAAATTTAAAACAAGATAATGACAATCTGTGAAAATTTTATTGAAATCGGTAAAAAAACACCGGAGATATGGGACATTGAAGTTGTGTATGCAGTATGCGCGTACACACACACACACACACTTGCAAGTACTGACTGTACTGACTGTACGCGGAAAGTATAGGGATCAGGGCATCGTCTAGTCGGGATATCTCGACTAGAGCCTTCTTACTTGTTTAAAATGACTTTCAATCTTAAAAACTTTGAGTAGTTGATATTAGTTGTACATCGAAATTGGAAGGCAAATATGGTTAAGAAGAGCTTATACTTCGAATCTAAGATTAACATAGAATACATACAAAAAAACAAGCAATATGTTACTGAATCGTTTGGGCTAAAGGCTAGGTTAACACAATTCGCTTGTTCTAAGCACTATTACAATATTGTTCATAAACACTCCAGGGCTCGTCCTACTACGAGCAACAAGCGTGCCCCTTTTGTTATAACTAAGATCACTTGCATTCGATGCACTGTTGACTTTAAAGCTTTGCAAATTTGACACTGCGGCAAACTAACACTGGGTATAACACCTATACGAATAGGCTTGCGCTATCTGACACTGGCTAGCAATCACTATGGCCTCTTTCACACCGCAAGGACTCGACAATAGATCTCCTACACTTAAGGATGGGTCGGCGTCGGCCCTTTCTTGTCAGGTTTATCAACTCTGAGTTTCGTCTAGACGAAATTTCTCGACTAGATCCTTCTAGGGACTAGGCGAGCTTATGTTCCACATCTGGAGTCTCTAGCTCTTTATGTCTCTGACATCGAGATCGACGTTTATACATACGAGACGTACATGGCTATTTCGCCTCGGATGTTGCTGATCAAGAATATAATTATTTATGGGGACGGAGATCCTTTCTTCTTCCTGTTGCTTACTTTTGCACAAAACTATTATACCCTTTCGGGATTTCTCGACTAGAGCCTTCTAACTTGTTATATTAATATATTTTCAAATATCTTGCATTTGTTTGTCAGCTATATGATATAGTGGACCGATTTGGCCGATTTAAAGAAATAATCTCATTGCAACAAAAGAAGACCTTGACTAAAGTTTCCGCTCGACAGCTCAATGAATGACGGGCATAGAAACATACGGCTGTCGCCTCAGTTTGCGATGATCATCAAGAATATATAAATTTTTCAAGTGTTTCAGGTTCCAAACTCTGAGGCAAAAATTCGCTGAAATTCTAGAAGTTCTAGGCCCAAGTGTGTGCATAAATATAGCTATACGTACTACATACTATGTATGCACTCATTTCTTTTCTAACTTCACAGTTGTGTACAGTTTGCTGAAATTATTTTTTTGTAATTGGCTTTAGACTGATAAGTCTGATCGCGAACAAGCTTACAAAATCACAATAAATGCTTTTGTCGTTGAGTGCGCCTGGCATGAAGCTCGAGGCTCGGCAAAATCATAAAAAATTTATAGGTTAGTTTCTAAGCATACGGATTTGATTATATTATATATTATATTATATTTTTGTGTCTCGATTTACGATTTTTTAAAAAGAGAAGCGTGGTAAAAATGAATAAAGAAAATCTGGATATGGCCAAAAATTTACCGAAAAATAAATTTGGTGAATAAGAATGGCGCCAAAAGTAAAAATGGAAACCCAAGCAGAAGAAACGCGTAGGATGAAAATTTTCTGTTTGTTTTTTAAATTTTATAAAAGACAAACTGTTTAGAACAACAAAGCTAAGCAGCATCAACACAAAAAAAAATATCTAAATGTAACTATATAATTTATTTATTTATTCCATGTTATTGGTTAAGCTTAAAACTTAATTAGTATAAGTGCGAAAAAACTGAACTGAAAAATGGTGTTAAAGTTTTTTGCTTAAAATGCAATGCCAATTAAAAAAATTACAATTTTAAGCATATATTTTTTCCTTCAACCGTACCCTTAAAAAGCATTTTGCCTTTCACGGTTCCTTGGGGTCGGATAAGGGTAAGGTTCTAAGTAACCGGTTCCACATGATCGGTTTTGGACCGGGTAAACTTTAAAAAATCCGGTTTTTATACCCTGATCCCATTGAAAATGGGAAAAAATTGTGCAGATATGTGAACAGGCAGAAGGAAGCATCTCCGACCCCATAAAGTTTATATATTCTTGATCAGCATCAACAGCCGCGTCGATATGGCAATATCCGTCTGTCCGTCCGTCCGTATGTATGAGCCAGCCTATCTCAGAGATTATAAGAGCTAGAGACTCCAGATTTGGAACTTTAGCTCGCCTAATCCCTAGGCAGTACAAGTTTGTTTTCGATTTTCGATAACTCTCTCCGTTTTCGATGTACACATGGGATCGACAACAACAAAATCTTGAAATTGGAGGGACGGCATTTAAAACATCAGACAAAATAATGAAAATCTGTGAAATTTTTATTAAAATCAGTTAAGAAACACCGGATTTATGGAACATTGAAGTTGTGTATGCAGTATGCAGTATGCGCTGTCACACACACACACATACTTGACTGTACGCATAAAGTATAGGGATCAGGGTATCGTCTAATCGGGATTTCTTGACTAGAGCCTTCTTACTTGTTTCAAATCGAGCTGTGTGCCGGTGGACTCTCCGATTTTTGCACTTTAAATATTAATAGCTTACAACTTTTAACGCATTCTTCCCGCAACGAGTTTTTAGACTTCAATATGCACGAAATCTCAAAAACGGCTTGTCCGATCCCGTTTTTAAAGTTTGTATAATACATGTTTACCGGACAATGAAAATTCAGACCGATTTCAGAGATAAATTTGTAGCCAACTTTCTGGCAACAATCAAAGTTTTTACCTTAGCACACAGAGTATAAAAATGTTGTCACCTACCTACAGTTTCTCGATACTCTGCCAAAATCAGATAAGAAAAGTGCTGAACAAAGTCCAAAAATTATTTAAATTTAACATTAATATCAACTTCATTTACTTTCATTTACACAACAGTAGAATTTTTGCCTATTTACCAAAATTTGTACTACGAACAAACATACAATTCGTAGATACATACATACCTACATTATATATATATATGCGTATGTATTCAAAGATTCGGATACTTCACATACATACACACACATCTATGCTCTATCCGTCTGTATATTGTACAACACATATATATGCACATATTAAAATATATGTATGTGTGAGTGTAAATTTAGTAGATGGCAGGCCATGTGTGCGTTCGTATGTAGATATGTATGTGTGTGTGTTTGTTTTCGAGAAAGCGTCTAATTCTCTAAAATGTGAAATTTTACAATCGCCTAGCGCACATCTTTACCTCCATCTACCAGTCGCTCCCACGACGCAGTATCAAGTCGAGAGATGTTGCCATAGACCGGACAGCCCACCACACCACTCACACTCACACCAAACCAAGAGCCATCAAGTCGTCTGTTCGTCTCCATCTCCGTCTCAGTCCCAGGCAACGGCGCGATGCTTGACCAGAATCCACCCAAACCCATACCCACAACCATACAACACCCACTCCGACATCAGTCCGTGGCAACTACCCACAGCGAGTCCGGCGGTCCCCAATCGCGCCGAACTCCCACTCACGTACTATTTGCGGCATCGTCCGCTATGTAGCACTCATACATGCGCATTTTGCACACATACACACACACACACACATATATACCGTTCACACGTTTACACACTAACTCACTCTTATCCTTTTCACATGTCGCAAGTAGTATGCAAACAACATTTTGCAGAAACAGTTCGTTCCTTGGTCTTCGTTTTATCTTCATGGCAGACCCTTACTTATTGTGGGACTGACTGACCAGTGTGTTGTTGCCATCGCCATCACACCCGTGCCCCGTAATATGGATGTGGATGCTACTGCTTTCGAAGCATGATTCAGCTTTAGCCTCAGCTATAGCAACGGCAACGGCTTCGTGTGTGTCGCCGGTGCTTCTAAGAGTAAATGCTTAGTATGTTGTATGTGTATGTGTGGGTCTGTGTATGTCCGTGACTCCGTGTGTATGTGTGTTCGTTGTTGGGAGGGTGTGGATACTGTACATTTGCTTGTGTGTTTGTAGATGTCCGCTTCAAAATTTCGCATACACAGCAGTGGTCAGCAGCTATGGAAATTATCGATCGACTTGCCTCTAGCGCCAGGTGGTTGGGTGCTATGATGGTGGTAGCGATGGTGGCGACAGCAACGACGGCAGAAGCAATCTGCGCTGCGGCGCAAGTTGCTGTGCCATGTGTGTGGATCCATCGTCGTCCAAGTACTTGCCGTGGTAAGGCGAGCGAGGCAAAGGGATTCGTTTTCAAGCTAAATGGCAAGAACGTTGACGGCAGCAGCAGCGGCAGCTAAGAGATGCCCAAAAAGAAATTACGGACATTTACATTATGTGTCCATATGTGACTACCTAGAACGACGACGGGCACAGCTAGCTATGGCATGGCTAAGAGTGCATATGTGCTTCCATTCCACATACATACAGTCAAACATACGTGAGTCGACGTCTGCTTGCGATGTGTACTTGTACTAGTCCAGGCAGGCGTCAAGGCGTCCAGTTGTCCAAACGTCCGACGACTGTTCGCCCGTTTGTATGGTCTAGGCACTCAACTCGTGGGTCTCTACATCTACATCAAAGTAAAAAGACCATCGGAACGGGACCCCCCCGTTCGTAGATGGACGCTGAGAGCCATAACAACAAGGCAGACGAAAGAAACGAGTGACTAACGAAGGAAATTGCTGATATTGTATGAAGCAAAAGTTGTTCATGTCTGTCCCTGGCAAGGGCGCGCTTTAGTTTTGACAGGACCAAGAATACCTCACTGCCACACCAAATCACACACAGCACAAGCACACACACATATGCCTGCACATATTTGGTATACATACCCAGCAAGCAAAATTCAAATTCGCATTTAAATAGGCGCGGATATTGCAAGCCTTCGTTTTGAAGCTGTGTCCGGCATCTTCACTTAATTCGGGTTTCTTTGTATACCCTGAACCGATTGAAAATGGATAAAAAGGGTATAATGGTTTTGTGTAAGAGTATGTAACAGGCAGAAGGAAGCATCTCCGACCCCATAAAGTTTATATACTCTTGATCAGCAGCCGAGTACAAGTTTGTTTTAAGTTTTTGATAACTTTTCCCGTTTCCAATATACAAATGTGATCGATAACAACAAAATCTTGAACTTGGAAAACTTTGAGAAGCACCGAAGATATGGAACATTGAAGTTAAGTCAAGTATACAGTATACGCGTACACACACACACGCAAACATACTTGCAACTCGGCGTAATGCTGGATAAGAGGCTCTAAGACTAAGTATAGGGTTCAAGGTATCTTCTAGTCGGTATTTTTCTGTATAAAGTACTGATTCACTTTTTTTTCTAAACAGAAGCGTGAATTTCAGAATTAACTGAAATAAAAAATAATATTCAACACTCATTTAATACGTTACCTTAGCTGACAGAATCAATAGTAATGTGCATTTCGACTTTCATCTTGTTAAAAATTTGATTACTCTGGTTTTTATTTCATTTTCAAAGAGATAACGAAAGTTGTAAGAAATCTGTTTTACAAGTCATGTTCGTCTGCATGAATGCGCCAATCTAAAAGACAAAAAAAAGCTTAAATCTAACAAAAAAGTCAAACAAAAAAAAATCAAATCTAATAAATGTGGATCGCGTTTTGAACCAAAAATGCAATTTTGTGAAATTTTAATCGAAATCCTCAACAAACACTGAATATATAGAAGATTATAGTTAACAGCTGCAAACCGGTCCGATACAGCTGCAAACTGGTCCGGTACTATGCTATGTGGAACCAAAACCTGAACCGCAAGCTGAACCGACTAAAATTTTTTTTTTTTTAAGTCTCCAGACCAAGAATAAAAAAACTGCTTAATATTTTTATGCAATTATTTTTCTCTAATCCAATATCCATGTGTTGACTGAGTAAAGGAAAGTCCAAAATATATCTAATCCAAAAATATATATAATAAGATATGGTGATTCCGCAGTCATGCTTTATGCGGCTTAAAAAATTTTAAACAGTTTTCCTGCTAATTGCACACATTTCTGCAATCTAAGAGGCCGATTTACCGTTGGTGGAGTTGTAATAAACCAACTGTAGAAAGATAACTGCTTGCTTGGCATTTGAAAACCGTCTTAAACTCACTCGATAATGATTAAATTCTATATTAAAATTATGAAATTTCTTAGAAAATTGCACTACCAAGAGCTGCACATTTTTATTTTATTTTGTTTTTATCAAAAGTAACTGTAAATACGAAGTTCACAACGAAAATAAACCAAAAACGGAATTGTGTTAACACTCTCGTGGCAATTGAATTTAGTGCCTTTTTAATTATTTTTTATTGTTATTTGTCAATGTTAATATTTTTTACATTTTGTTGTTGAAGACATATTTGACTGAGTAACTTATAAAAATTAAAAACAATAACCAGTGTGTCCCTTATCAATCAATCAAAAATTTTCACACTGTGTAAAGCGTTTCGTGTCAAAGTGTACGCGTTTTAAATGAACGCGTTACAATTGTATTCGCATTTATTGACCTGCCTGAAACAAAGCAAAAGGCATTTACATTATTGTTCTTAACTTATAATTTAAATTTAATTTCAATATTTAACATCTCAAACGTTATAAACATTTTTAAAATTAATATATTTTCTCTTAGTGCGACTACATTGACGCATTTAAACATCTTTAAAATAACTGCCAAAAGTCCTTAACATTAGCAGAGTACTTTTTCGGACTCTGATAGCGAAGGTTGAAAGTAAAATTTGTTTTGTGATGTCAGTTTTTTGTCGGTCCATCAGTACTACTGTTTGTATAAAAGCGGCTTCCGTCGATACATTTAAAGCTAGATAATTCAAATAAATCAACAAAGTTGGAATTTAATAAGTCTCCTTAAGTTATAATATACATTTATTAACACAGGTGTTGACATCCGTCCTAGATCTGCATTAAAACCTTACAGGACAAAACTGGCAATCTTGTTCAAAGGTTCAACTACATCAAAATACTACCGCTCACACTCTTACACTACAAAACATGTTCTGTACTTATTATTTTCTGCTTGTGCAATACTGGAATCAAAGTATGGCAAAGTTGGTCGCATTCGACTGCAACATACCGACTTGATTTTGTTTACTGTTAGTTGTTTTAAGAACTGTGTAAGAATAGATTATTTTGTTTCAATCGGCAAATTACTTTATTAAAAATGGCGTTTGTTTAATCGAAATGCTAATCACGACTGTTCAAACTTCTGTTCCTTAATTCTGTATTAACAAGTAAGAAGGCTCTAGTCGAGAAATCCCGACTAGACGATACCCTGATCCCTATACTTTACGCGTACAGTACCCTGATCCCATTAAAAATGGGAAAAAAGGGTATAATGAATTTGTGCAAAAGTATGTAACAGGCAGAAGGAAGCATCTCCGACCCCATAAAGTATATATATTCTTGATCAGCATCAACAGTCGAGTCGATATAGCCATGTCCGTCTGTCCGTCTGTCTGTATGTATGAACGCGTCGATCTCAGAGACTATAAGAGCTAGAGACTCCAGATTTGGAACTTAAGCTCGCCTAATCCCTAGGCAGTACAAGTTTGTTTCCGATTTTCATTAACTTTCCCCGTTTCCGATATACACATGGGATCGATAACAACAAAATCTTGAATTTGGAAAACTTTGAGATGCAATTTGAATTATAAAACAAAATAATGACAATCTGTGAAATTTTTATCGAAATCGGATAATAAACACCGGAGATATGGGACATTGAAGTTTTGTATGCACTATGCAGTATGCGCGTACACACACACACACACATATATACTTGCAAGCACCGACTGTACGCGTAAAGTATAGGGATCAGGGTATCGTCTAGTCGGGATTTCTCGACTAGAGCCTTCTTGCTTGTTTTTGGTTGGAACAGTTTAAAAGTTGTTTTTAGTCGAGAAATCCCACCTAGACGACACCGTCCATACTGCTAGACTACTTCAATGTCCCATATCTCCTGTGTATCTCCTTGTTTGATGCTGATCTTTGGGAGACTTAACCAACTAAAGAACCACCAAATCTGGTGACTCTACCTTAAAAACTGTGGAATATTTAAAATGTAAGGGGGCATTGCACAATGTTAACGTAATATTTTAAATTTTTCAACTAAATTCTTTCACTAACCAACATTTACATAACTAGAAATTTTTACAGTAGGGTCTTGTTAAGCGCGTTGATTTTAAACTCACTTGTTTGACAATGTGCATAGCTTAGGCTTTATGTATGGTTTCAGTGACCTCTAAAGCGACATTGCCTGCTGTTATCACGAATCTGTATCACTTACACTGCCTACGACAGCTGTTAAATAACCAAGGTTTTTTTTTTGTATGTCACACGTTCATATTGTTGTTGGCGTCCAGTGATGTCAACTTTTGAGGCCGAAGGAAAGCTAGATTTTTCTTTAAATGAAGTCTTTCATCTTTTTTTATAAATATGCGGAAACAGTGTATACTGTGGTGCGCACTTTTAAGGCGATAGTAAATTATCAGAGTCCAATAATAGCGGTTTTTATATCAAATAGAAATAATTATCGCTTACTCATAAGCCATTAATATATCATTCCGTTGATTAAAGATCAAAGCCTTAGAGGAAATTCACGCAAAAGCGACCTTAACCATCGCTCATCATTGAAAACGGTGAATTTCGTAACAGTGAAGAGACCCTTTTAAAAAGTTTCGCATATTTTTGAAACCATCAAAATAAATCTGATATACTATTTTGTGAAGCAATTCGTTTTGCAAAAGCTCTAGATTTAAGGAAAAAAAAAGCTGATTAGACATCACTGTTGGCGTCCCTGTTGACGTTGCAAAAGGTGTTGCAGTTAAATCGCAACAGCAAAAAATTCACTTTTCGAGTGTTTCGAAAAGAAAACGAACAAAAAATTGTAGACGAGGCCGTGAGTAACGGCATTTTTGAGTAAGCACGCATCAAAATTGCACCATATGGAAATTTAGCTGGCAACTGCCGTGATATTGTTGACGCCAATGAAGAAAAAACTGCAACCGTATGCGAAGGTCAATCAAGTGGCTCTTTTTCTGCCTTCCACCAAAGCGTCGAAATTGCGGTGAAGCAAAAACTGCGGTCGTCACACAGCTCACTAAGCGCTTGGAGCCACGCAGAAAAAATCGTCGGACATCGTGCAGGCCGCGATATTTAAGGGGATTAGGCAGTCAGTTGGAAACCGCTTGTTTGCCCAGTGGCATGCAGCTTGATGCAGTTGGCTGTTTTTTCTGTTTGCCGCAACATCATACTGTCTGCTCCTACCTCAGTTCTCGTCTTCGCGTGCAGTGCTAGAGCCATTTGGCATCCAGCACCGCATTGTGTGTATGTGGATGTGGCCTCTCGACCATCATGTGATACTGTCGCCGATTAGGCTTGTATGGACGTGCAAAGTGCTTGTGATGGGTGTTTCAAATGTTTGTTGCTTTTTGACGCGGCCCCGTCCTAAAAAACTGAATTTTTTATGCACTAAATATTGAAATGCAGTGCAACTAGCTCCTTTACTAACTCCGAAAATGTTTCTATTTCCCACAGCCTATCAATTTAACGGAACAACATTGTTTTATAAGTGCCTGGGCTAGGCAACAAGTGCCGGAAAAAATGTTTCGTTACAAAAATTTTGCTGCTAAGTGTGATAGTTACCCTACACACAAAATTACATTTTGTTTATAAAATTTTGTTTGTGAAATAAAGGCATGTTAACATTTGTAAAGAAGTTTATACTAGCTGAAAAGTAATCAATAATCTCTAAAATAGTGCTGTAAATAAGCACTAATCCATTTTGAAGGGAGGCAATGTAAGCGTCATGGTAGAGAAAGAAAGAGTTTAAGGTGCTAAAGACTGACCATTATAGACACAAATGTGTATATTTATCGAAGTGCGAAAAGAAGCGACGCATAACGATATTGTGCGGCTTAAATGTTCAACCGTGTGATTCCGCAGAAGATCTCAGTAACATAAAACGAAAGATAAATTAAACATAGTTGCGAAAGAGAGAGAAATGGGGAAACGGCGTTCTTGACTCTCTACGAACCTTGAAACAATCAAATATGAGGTTTTGCAAAGGAAAAGTGACATCGACAACCTATCCGATGAACAACGCAACGATGAACCATAACGTTCGCCATTACATAAAAAGACCGGTGATTGCCCAGTTTCAAACATATTCAATCGAACTTCCATTTAACGAACTTTTCTATATAATGAAATAAAGTCCAAAACACTTTCTCCCATATTATCCGCGAATATTACTCTATTACGATATTTTTAGGCCGTAGATCTTTTTGCTGATTGTTTTATAAAAATCGTAAAAAGATTCAAAACGGAAAACCAGCATTTACGGTTTTCGTATTCTTTGTTTATTCTCCGATCTTCGCTGTACAACTTGTTGTTGCGACAACCGGTGTCAGAGTAATTTATTGTAGTCGTCCTAAATAAGATTCAAGGTGACTTTCAAGAACTACTGTTTTTTGTTTTAGTAGTTGGCTTAATTGTTCCTTTATTTTTTCTTTTATCAAATTAACAAAACATATTCGTTTTGCCGCTGGTTAGAGGGACAAGAAGATTAAGGCAATAACACATTCGGTCTCCATGCGTCCATGCATGAAGATTGAAGCACAACATCATAAAAAACAAGTAAAAAGGCTCTGTCGAGAAATCCCGACTAGACAATACCCTGAACCCTATACTTTACGCGTACAGTCAGTGCTTGCAAGTATGTGTGTACGCACATACTGCATACTGCATACTCAACTTCCATCTTGCATATCTCCTGTGTTTGTCAAGCGATTGCAATAAAAATTTCAAAAATTAGTATCATTATTTTGCTTAATGCTCCCTCCGTCTCAAAGTTTTTTCAAATTAAAGATTTTGTTGTTATCGATCCCATGTGTATATCGGAAACGGGATGAGTTTTCAATAATTGAAAACAAACTTGTACTGCCTAGGGAGCTTAAGTTCCAAATCCGATCAAGAATATATATACTTTATGGGGTCGGCGATGCTTCCTTCTGCCTGTTACATACATTTGCACAAAATCATTATACCCTTTTACCCATTTTTAATGGGTTCAGGGTATAAAAGGAACAGGAACATTATTGTTTTGACAACAAGTGTAGAATGAGAAGAGCCTTTTAAAATTTAAAACAATCTTGATCTGCGTATGATATAGAAGACATATAGACACACTTGTTACATGGCTATGATATAGAAGACATATAGACACACTTGTTACATGGCTATCGTCTCGGTTGTTGTTACTGATTGAGGATATCTATATTTATTAACAGGGACCATGATGGTTCCTTTCTTACGTACATTTTTTGCAAAACTCTTATAGCGTTTTCACCCGATATTCATGGGTCCATAGTATTAAGTTTTACTCTAAATTTAAAGACAATTACATATGTACAGTGCTCCCTCGACACAACGAACTAATTAAAACCGAGGATGTTCACTCTATTGAGTCGAGTTGAGAATAAAGTTTTTTTATTTCACATACTTTTTGTAGTATCAAATAACAAAATTGTTTTTCATATTATATATATGTGGCTTATAGTCGCATTTCACAATTTTATTGTAATTGGAGTAGAACTTTCTGTCCAAGCCTGTTACTCCTATGCCATATTTTTTCTTTGCGGACTATGTCAACTATTCCTTTTAAAGGGAGGAGTTTTAATTTCGAACAATCGAGAAAAAGAATGTGTGAAAATAATCTCACCTCTTAAGCTTATTTTATAAACTAGGGTTCTCCAAGTGCAAATTTTTTCGTCTATATAGTGATAAGAAAACTTATTCAAAAATTTTAGCGTCGCATTCAAAATCATACATATACATCGTACATACATTTGAAACCAAATTGATGTGCTATGTGTGCTCATCACAGCAGAAGCTTGTATAATTACCGGTCCAAATCCACGCCAGTTACCTGTTGTCCAGCGGGATTGGCCTCAGCTTCAATCGCTGCCACGTGTGTGCTGTAAAATTTATGTCAAATTTTACTACTGCACTGTGGCATTTTGATTACACTACTAACCCTATTTCACAAAGTTAAATTTAACTAAACATAATATTGTAGCAAGGGTAAGTGGACCCGTTGCTTTTTGTGCACATCATACTCTTTTTCAGGACATTCGTGGGCTTAACGAACCATTGACAATCTCTTGACCACTACCGCTGTTAAAGTTTTATGTGCTGACCAAATTGTACAAACACATACATAACTTCATGAACATGTACATACATACCAAAATACATACAAATATATATCATGTATTACTTGGGACATTTATACAAAATAACAATACCTACATAGGTATAGGTTTTAACACATTTCTGTACAAACGCGTATGTATTTTCCAAGTCATACTATACTACATATATACATACATATATGCATAGATAGGGATATTTAATGAAAATTTGGGTTGTATTCCTATGTGTGTCACAGTGTGTTTGGCCAAAATATACATATTATATACATACATATCTATTTACTTTTTTATATATATGTTTGTTTGCGCATAATATATATTTGTAATAACATTTTCCAAACCCAGTCGTAAGCATTTTTCAGACATTTCATCCCTTTTCTGTATTCTTCACCTCGCGCGTTTTTCGTCCAACCTCCAAAAACCGCATCTATCACAAATTGTAGATGTTGGCAAATGGTATAGTCCGTTTTGAGCCGGTCCTCAACCGTCCGGGCTGGGCCGGTCCGGTTCGGTTCGGTTCGGTCCTGTCCGGTTTGGGTCAGCCTGACAGGCCTAACGACACGGTTGATGGTCCAGCGACATACTAACGCGCATACACAAATCGCACCGCCTCTAAGCAATTATTAAACGAGTCGGTGGCACGTTAAATTCTGTCCACTTTGGAGTTGGGCTAAAACCATCTGTGCACTAGTGCTGAAATAGACATCGCAAGTTTGTATAACAACAAGTAAAAGGGTTTGTTTTAAATGCCACCTTCGCACACGACCCAAAATGTGGGCCCATTTCGGACATATACATACATTAATGCATACACAGAATATGTATGTGTAAAGTTTATGCTCTGCATATATCCACACACACATCCATATGTAACTATTATAAATGACAGAGAATAATAAATTCTAGCACAGTCCGTTATAACGGATTTTATAACGAAGAAACTTTTGTAAATAATAAATTTTGATCAATTTGTTAAAAAAAAGTATTCTTAATATGGCCAGAAAAAAAATTTGACTGCAAACAAATTTTTATATTTTTGCTTATAATTCTCAGAATTTGACCTCAACGTAGAGTAAATTGGTATAAATATTCAAAAGAAATAATAGCGCTAGTTATTCAATCTTTATATTTAGCAAATGTACCTTTGTTATGAAAAACAACTATTGTAGATATTTTACCTCTTATTTATTTCACTCTTTATAATATAAAAATCTACAATATTGTGAATAGTTATTCAAAAAAAAAATATAGACTAATTAATAGCTAATCTATCCTTTTTAAATATTGATTAATATTAATAGCTTATGGTAAATATAAATGAAACATTTGGTTTCGCTTCTTTCTTTATGTAAGTATGCCCAGTCTGATATCTGTCCTTGTGCTTGTCCGTTTTTAAGAAAAATATACATCTTTATTTTTTAGGTCAAACTAAGATTTGCCATTTTTAGAAATATGACTCTACAGCACCATGTGCCTCGTATGCGCAAAAAGTTCGCTTTTACCTTAAAAAACATAATTTTATTTCCGGGAGCCTCCTATTTTTATATCTTCACATAACAACTAATTAAAAACAAACGCATAAAGTTTACAAAATAAAGTCAAAATTTTTTAGTTTAAGGAAAAAACAATATTTTATGGAAAGATGCGATTAAGGTTGTTGTGTTTCATTGAAATTAGTTTAAGAGTGGCATATTTCACCAAGCATAATAGCTTTAATATCCTCTGCCGTAAATATTGCTCGAAGCAAGAACTTATCAATTTAGATTTTTTTTCCATCTATTTTTTAAATCGGCCAAGAAGCAGCCCTTATACAAATTATCATCTTCTTTGGAAACCAATTGATTCTTTCCAAATACAAAATTTTTACATGTACTTGTATACACAACTGGTATGCAGCCGTAATTTATCTTACTGAATACTACCACCTTAAAATACCCGATGGATTATAGGATAATAAGCCTTTTTCTCATGGCGCGTTTTAACTGTCATCCCCACTGCCCATAACGGAATCGCTGTCCAGCTATAAAGTTTTTTCTTTGACACATCGCTAAACGTTGACGAAATCTACTGCAGTGGTAACGACATTTATTTGTATGCATAAAGATGACCTTTGCTCTTTTTTAAGATCCCAAGGTATCACTAGAATTTCTATTGTAGAAGGGAGTGTTTGTTTTTTTTCCTAAAAATAAGGGTAACTTTATCATTACAACAATGTTATTTTGAAGCACGCTTTATTGCATAGCTTTGCTTTTAAATTATACGCTGTATTTCGCTAGTTTGAAGTTCTGTGTATCCAAAAAATTATTTACTTTAACTATATTTTTTTAGTGAAATAATTTATGGACCCGCTAAATTTCTAATATAAAACACTTAAATTAAACTGCATACAAGTCGCAAGTAAAAGTTAGTTTAATACTCTATTTCAATTTTTAGTTGTTGAATAAATGTGCATAATTGAATTAAATGTGGTTAAACGTTATAAGAACCTGGCATGTAATTTTAAAGTGCACGCATTTCGTTATATAGTGCGCTCGTTGATTTAAATACGTTTCAGATTCATTTGCTGTTCAACTATGTTTTTATTTGAATCGAGTTTTGTATAGTTAAATTACCTTCGACTCATTGCTTGCCTGTATGATATATAAAACTTACTATTTTTAAAGTTGGTCTTCTAATGTTTTTTTTCTGAATATAACAAACAGTGCATTCAACTGGCCCAACTGTACAGCACAGAATTTTTAACGCGAGGACCCAAACATAAAGCGATCCACCTCGCGTCTGATCGAACAAGTGGCACAACGCTTAGCGAACCCCTGCGATTGAAGTGCCTAATTTTGTAAGTGGAAAAGAAAGTTATAGAGTGAATGATTGATAAGATCCGAAATGGTTATGGATAGCAAAGTTGGAATAACAAGCTTTAACAGAAAAAGGTACAAAATATCTATTAAATCTGCTCGAAACTGCAAAACTAATTTGGTTGAATAACTCAAAGTTACAAGTTTGTGACAAAAACATTGATCTGGGCTCAGAAAAAAGGAAAAATGTGTTACTAAAAGTATACTATAGTAGAAGGTAAGTTAATGTTAGTGTCCCAGTTAAGACCCCTGAGTCCAAAGAGCAGTACGAGATCCATATGCACTTTTATTTTAGCTTTTTGCTGACACTTTACGAATCCTTTACTTCATAATAACATCCTTAAGCTGTTGTACCTGAGTTTAAACATACCAAAGTGCTTTACTGGACCTTAAAGATTTTAAAATTTCTAGTTATTTAAAATAAACTTGCTCAATCAAAACACGAAATGCCATATTAAAAATTGTCTCTACAAAGATTACAGTTCCAGTCTAGTGCCTAAATGGTTGTTACTGTTAATTAATGCAATATTTATTTATTTATTTCAGGTTAAAGTTTTAGCAAGCTTCAAGTTTTCCAAATTCAAGATTTGAATATTATCCGTTCCATGTGAATATTCGAAACCGTAAAGGTAATGGATAATTTAAAGTTAACCCGAACTGCATATGACTTTAAATCGGACAAGGCTATATCGATTGAGCTGTTGTTGCTGATCAAGAAAATGAGTGTTTTTCAGAGTAACAAAAGTTATCATCATATAAAAACAAACAAGGAAATATATTTCAATATCAATATCAATGAAACAGGCTTTATAAAATAAAATTTTTTATGAATTTCTTAAGTTTTTATAAATAATATGAAAATAAATGGAAAACATTTTGTTTCTTGCTCCATATAGCCGGTGGGCTATTGCAATTGAAATACCTGAACTCATATAAAATAATAATTTATTTAGAAATAAATAAAATCCGTGTTGTTCGGCAAAAAAATATAAAATATGAAATTCACAAAAATAAGTCTGTATACCCTTTTTCCAGTTTGGTCTATGGTGTAAAAATGCCTTAATGAAAAAGTCCTACAAAAAGTCTTTGATGTTTGCAAAAAAAACAAATCCAACAGTGTAATGCACAGTATAACTATAAAAAGAAATATGAAAACAAAACCACAATTTGGCCGAAAGACAAAAAGTATTTTTTTTTCACAAGATGCTTGTTTCCATTTCCATCTCGATGGATGAGAAAGTATGTGCGCATGTTTGTAAAACTTTTGTGTGCAAACATTGCACAAAAGTCTTTGTCTATTCTTAAATTGAGAAATTTTTTTTTTTTTTGCAGTAAGAGAATATTAGACTAGCCTAGATTTTAATAAGTACAATGTATTTGTTTATATATATCAACAAAGAGGGTGAAGCGCAAACGGTCTTATGCTTTGACGGTTCGCGTGATATCAATCGACGTCACTTAGAATAATACGTATTTAATATTAATATAATTTACATATTGTTAGTCTACTGACTTGTTGAAAAAATAAAATAAACGCACCCTTGTGACCTTAACGTAGATGTATAACCTATAATTAAGAACATAACCATAAGAAAAATCTCGCAGCTGAATTTTGGGATAGCTTTAAAGCATGCCTAAGATATAAAAATAGACATTTCATTGATAATCTGTAACATTTTCATGGAAATCATTTACAAATCAACGCAACAATCTTTAATCTTTGCGGTAGTCAGATGCCCCTCTATGTATTAGACTAGACGATACCCTGATCCCTATACTTTATGCGTACAGTCAGTGCTTGCAAGGATGTGTGTATGTGTGTGTGTGTGTCTGTGTACGCGCATACTGTAAACTGCATATACAACTCCAATGTTCTATATCTCCGGTGTTTCTTAACCGATTTCAATTAATATTTCACAGATTATCATTATTTTGTTTAATGTTTCAAAGTTTTGCAAATTAAAGATTTTATTGTTATCGATCCCATGCGTATATCGGGAACGAAAAGAGTTATCGAAAATCGAAAACAAACTTGTACTGCCTAGAGATTAGGCGAGCTTAAGTTCCAAGTCTGAAGTCTTTAGCTCTAATAGTCTCTTAGATCGACGCGTTCATACATACAGACAGCCGGACAGACAGATAGACGGACGGACATGGCTATATCGAATCGGCTATTGATGCTAATCAAGAATATATATACTTTATGGGGTCGGAGATGCTTCCTTCTGCCTGTTACATACATTTGTACAAAACCATTATACCCTTTTTCCCATTTTTAATGGGATCAGGGTATAAAAAGACTATGATGTTACGTGTCAAGAAGTCAACAGCTCGGCACGGCTGCACTCCCAGTACGTAAGTAGACATCCACTTTGCATTTTACAGTGTGCGGCAATTTACAACCAAGTGGCATATAAGTGGTGCATCTCGCGGCAATTGACTAATGCACATGAATTCGTTCAATGTTTAGTACTACATCAGTTTTTATACCCTGATCCCATTAAAAATGGGAAAAAGGGTATAATGAAATTATGCAAAAGTATGTAACAGCCAGAAGGAAGCATCTCCGACCCCATAAAGTATATATATTCTTGATCAGCATCAACAGTCGAGTCGATATAGCCATGTCCGTCTGTCCGTCCGTCCGTCTGTATGAACGCGTCGATCTCAGAGACTATAAGAGCTAGAGACTCCAGATTTGGAACTTAAGCTCGCCTAATCCCTAGGCAGTACAAGTTTCTTTCCGATTTTCGATAACTCTTCCCGTTTCCGATATACACATGGGATCGATAACAACAAAATCTTGAATTTGCAAAACTTTGAGATGCAATTTGAATTATAAAACAAAATAATGACAATCTGTGAAATCGAAATCGGATAATAAACACCGGAGATATGGAACATTGAAATTTTGCATGCACTATGCAGTATGCGCGTACACACACACACACATATACTTGCAAGCACTGACTGTATGCGTAAAGTATAGGGATCAGGGTATCGTCTAGTCGGGATTTCTCGACTAGAGCCTTCTTACTTGTTATACCCTGATCCCATTAAAAATGGGAAAAAGGGTATAATGAATTTGTGCAAAAGTATGTAACAGGCAGAAGGAAGCATCTCCGACCCCATAAAGTATATATATTCTTGATTAGCATCAATAGCCGATTCGATATAGCCATGTCCGTCTGTCCGTCCGTCTGTCCGTCCGTCCGTCTGTATGAACGCGTCGATCTCAGAGACTATAAGAGCTAGAGACTCCAGATTTGGAACTTAAGCTCGCCTAATCCCTAGGCAGTACAAGTTTCTTTCCGATTTTCGATAACTCTTCCCGTTTCCGATATACACATGGGATCGATAACAACAAAATCTTGAATTTGGAAAACTTTGAGATGCCATTTGAATTATAATACAAAATAATGATAATCTGTAAAATTTTTTTATTGAAATCGGTTAAAAAACACCGGAGATATGGGACATTGAATTTCTGTATGCAGTATGCGCGTACACACACACACGTACTTGCAAGCACTGACTGTACGCGAAAAGTATAGGGATCAGGGTATCGTCTAGTCGGGATTTCTCGACTAGAGCCTTCTTACTTGTTTTCGTTGTATTTATGTGCGCGTAGGGCTATTTTTGAGAAGTGGGAGGTCTTAAATGCTGACCAAAGAAGACACTCAACGAAATTAATTTCCTCAATAGAAATTCATTTGTACTTGAGTTATGCTCACCAGCTCAAATACCCAGTTTTCGGATTCGCAAACAATGTAGGTCAAGTTTAGTCGCATTCAAGAAATGAAATACAGAAGTATGAGTGTATGCGCATACATACAGATAATTTTAAGGCCAATTTATTCTCGATTGCATCTCGATCGCGTTTCAATAATTGGCTGCTAGAATACATGCATATTCCAGTTTAAAAGAGATTCTTTTTGAGTATTTTGTTGGTTTTATATTCTAGCATGCAACAATACAATCAGATAAGTTGCATGTCTCTTTTAAGGGTTCTTTGACGCAAATAAAAAATCGCAATAAAACCGCGTTCCTGCTTTAAATTCTCCATTAACCTCTTAAAGGTTGCATCTGATGGTTTTTCTTGTCACTTGGTCATCCGCGAAGTGAAATATGATCGTCGATTGACACTAGCAGATACTCGACTTCTTTGTTTGCCAGAGGCCTGGCATTTAAGACATTAAACAAAATAATGACAATCTGTGAAATTTTTATTGAAATCGGTTGACAAACACAGGAGATATGCAAGATGGAAGTTGAGTATGCAGCATACAGTATGCGCATACACTCACACACATATACACATTGCCACGAATAGGTTTACACAAAGTGAAAATATTTGATATTTTCACTTTAGAGCTATATGGTCACCTTGGTTGTTGTTTTTTATTTTTTATATTATTTTTTATAAGTAACTCAGTCATTTATATCTTAAACCTATTAAACAGAACTTAAAAAACATTAACATTAACAAATAACAATTAAAAATACTAACAAAGGCCATAAATTCAACTGCCACGAAAAGGTTTACACACCTACGTTTTTGGTGCATTTTCGTTGTGGAATTCATATGTACAGTTACTTTTAATTAAATTAAAAATGCGCAGATCTATAAAAGTCCAAATTTTTTTGGCCAGATCGCTTGCCACTGAAATGAAGAATGATTGTGGAATCACAATATCTCGCGAATGTGGCCAAAAAAATGTTTTGGTACCTACCCAAAAAAAAAACGGCGCCAGCTCTTGAAAACCAATGATATTACACCGACTGTACAGCTCGAGGTTAAGGGTAGGTACTTAAAATGGATATAGGGCACATTCGCGAGTTATGGTGATTCCACAATCATTCTTCATTTCATTGGCAAGCGATCTGCGCAAAAAATTTGGATTTTTATGGATCTGCGCATTTTTAATTTAATTAAAAGTAACTGTACATACGAACTTCATACGAATTTTACAACGAAAATGCACCAAAAACGTAGGTGTGTAAACCTTTTCGTGGCAGTTGAATTAAGTGCCTTTGTTAGTATTTTTAATTGTTCTTTGTTAATGTTAATGTTTTTTAAATTATGTTTAATAGGTTTAAGATATAATTGACTGAATAACTTATAAAAAATAATATAAAAAATAACAAACAACAACCAGGGTGACCATATAGCTCTAAAGTGAAAAAATTCCCATTTTTCACATTGTGTAAACCTATAAGTGGCAATGTGTACTTGCAAGCACTGACTGTACGCATAAAGTATAGGGATCAGGGTATCGTCTAGTCGGGTTTTCTTGACTAGAGCCTTCTTACTTGTTATATTTATGTTAAGTGTATATTTTGATGCATCGTTTGTGTATCACTTTTATAATTTTATTTATGTGCTATGTTTAAACTACATCGAATTGAAACTGGCATTTTGCATTTCACCCTAAAATTACGATTCTAACGATAAATAATTATTGCTCGTTTCCTTGCCTATTCATATATAGGATATTAATTATACTTAAATGGGTTAAGTTATTTTTGCCAAAACAATTGCGCAAGTTATTTGTTAACAGGGACAGTTAAAAAGTAGTTAGGATTCAAGGTATCTTCTAGTCCGAATTTCTCGATTAGAGACTTCTTACTTGTTTATTAGATTAAAATGTTAAAAACATAAAGTGCTCCTATTTACGTGACTGTTTTCAATATACGTCTTATTTACGCTGATTTCAAAAACATATCACATAAAATGCATTTCACTTCTTGCTTAATGTTACCTTTTACTGTTATGACGTACAGCAGGACCAAATCCACATACAGCTGTTAAAAAAAAATACATTTATAAAAATATTTCTGTTATTTTAAAAAATTCCCTATATATACACATTGCCACGAAAAGGTTTACACAAAGTGAAAAATTTTTATATTTTCACTTTAAAGATACATATATGGTCACCCTGGTTGTTGTTTTTTATTATTTATTTTTTTTATAAGTAATTCAATGAATTATCTCTTAAGCCTTTTAAGCACAACTTAAAAAACATTAACATTAGCAAAGAAACATTACAAATACTAATAAAGGCACTAAATTCAACTGCCGCGAAAAAGTTTACACCTACGTTTTTGGTGAATTTTCGTTGTGAGATTCGTATGAAATTCGTATGTACAAGTTACTTTTAATTAAATTAAAAAAGTACAGATTCATAAAAGTCTAAATTTTTTTTAGACCAGATCGCTTGCCAAAGATGAAGAAGGATTTTGTATAAACTTAGTCATAGCTTAATGCCTATTAATTAAAAAAAAAATGCTTGCATGCACTGACTATACGCTAATTAGGCAATCTTCTTATCGGGATTTCTCGACTAAAGCCTACTTACTTGAATTATGAAATCTTTGTAAAAATTAGCTGCTGATTGTATTGTGTGTATTTAAGAAGGTGGCTTCTTAAAAGGTTCTTGGCTTATTAATTCTGAGATATAAGCAACATTATGCGTTATCGCGCTAAAAACTAGGAAATTTCTAAGCTAAACTACAGTTCTGAAAGGACCTTAATGTTTTAACAACTATTCCCGATACCAAAAAATCATCGTATCAATGAAATTATTAAAAATTCAATCCCTACCCTTCTTTTATGAATCTGCGCCAAAAACGTAGGTGTGTAAACCTTTTTGTGGCAGTTCACTTGGTTTGTATTTTCAATGTTTCTTTGCTAATGTTAATGTTTTTTAAGTTGTGTTTAATAGGTTTAAGAGATAATTCATTGAATTACTTATAAAAAAATAATACAAAAAAATACAAAACAACAACCAGGGCGACCATATATATCTTTAAAGTGAAAATAACATAATTTTTCACTTTGTGTAAACCTTTTCGTGGCAATGTGTATATTTTGTTTTGAGTTCTAGTTATGTGTTGTCTATGCATACTATTTAGCGGGCTCGACGTCATTGAGTCAAGTGGGTGATTCGAAACAATTAAAAATTGTATTTGAACAGCTTATATTATGGCCAGCAGTGCTATTTTCGAATGCTCCCCAGCATTTTGATCAGTGACCTTCAGTTTATTTAAACTCAAACTGATCGTATAAGAACTTAAGATTGGGGCACGAATTGAACATGAATTTATTATTTCATTGTATATATATTTGTGGAAATGTATTTTTTCTTATTAAGATGTGGACATTCTTGAATATAAATGTGAACATGTGTATTGTACCTATTTTTTTGCGAGTCGGTACGATCATGCGGGTTACGAGGCGTCAATATTGACAGCGGCGGGATGCCAATACTGTTGATATGCCCAGAGGTTTGCTTTTAAGTAATTTTATCTTCACCCAGAATGCCACGAAGATGTCCACAAGCAAAACGAACAACACATGCAATGTAGACGGACGCATGCATAGAAAGCTCGGTTGGAAGGCCGGATGGACGACATGAATGCATGGAAGCATTGTCAGTCGCGCAATCATCGTAATAATTCGCTTCAACTTCAACCAAGAAGCCAAGCGGAAATTACCAACACGCGATATTTAATTTTAACAAAAGGCGAACCAATCATTCGTCTGCTGTGGCTGCTGTTGCAATTGGACATCGCTCAGGGTATACAATTCCTCAGCAGAACAAGCTTCTGGGCACATTTTGCCAGTACAAAGGTACCCTTCTAGACCACAGAAAGCCAGCTCACAGTTGAATTTCAACATTCATAATAAGTGAGAGCGTTTGCGTCGCATGCAGCCGACTGCGAAATGCTCTGTATATTAAAAACAAGAAAGAAGACTTAAATCAAGGAAACTCCACAAATAAAATCCCTGAAATCTATGCTAAACGCGTAACATGCCTACATAAATGAATGTGCGAGTGTGTGTGTGCAGGTACAGACTGGACTGTCGGCGGTAATGGGTAAGGAAGTTACTAGTAATACACCTTCTAAATAAAGTAATTCTGGCTCAAAAACTATAATTTGTCAGATAATGTTGTTTTTATACCCTGAACCCATTAAAAATGGGTTAAAAGGGTGTTATAGTTTTGTGCAAAAGTATGTAACAGGCAGAAGGAAGCATCTCCGACCCTATAAAGTATATGTATATGAAGTAGTATAGAAGTATATGAACGCGTCGATCTCAGAGACTATAAGAGCTAGAGACTTCAGATTTGGAACATAAGCTCGCCTAATCCCTAGGCAGTACAAGTTTGTTTTCGATTTTCGATATACACATGAGATCGATAACAAATAAAATCTTGAATTTGGAAAACTTTAAGACGACGTTTAAAACATTAAACAAAATAATGACAATCTGTGAAGTTTTTATTGAAATCGGTTGAGAAAGACCGGAGATATGTAACATTGAAGTTGAGTATGCAGTATGCGCGTACACAAACACAAATACTTGCAAGCACTGACTGTACGCGTAAAGTATTGGGTTCAGGGTATCCTCTAGTCGAGATTTTTCGACTAGAGCCTTCTTACTTGTTTTTGTATCCTGAAAGTAAATTAAAGAAAATTTGCATGTCTTACCAAATTATATCTTCAAAAAGTCAAATTCAACCGACAAATTGATCCAATATGTATTTTTAGGGATAAAAAGCCAGTATTGCAATATGGATTTACGAATTTCACATATTATAAAACAAGAGAGTTGGCAATTATTCTGCCTGACAAACGTAGATGCAACTTGTCCTTTAAAACAACAAATTTCCGTTTTTCAAAGGATATCCAAAAATTCTAGGAATTTTAAATTTTGATACGAATTTGTTGTTTATTACAATATAATTCAGCATTAAGAGTGAATTAAAAAACAATTTTTTACAAAGAATAAAAATTAAAGTTTTTTTTCCTATCAAGCAAGAAGCTAGCAAGCTATCTTCGGCAAAACAAATACTCCACTTCTTTTTATAAAACCTACTTATACTAGGAAATACTGCCTTTCAAGCGTTACACATTTCATGAAAGTACTAAAATGTACTTTCTAAGTGTATAAAAACTAATATCAAGCGCAGTTCAAATGAAAATTCAGTGACCTTTCAAAAGATGTGTGATCTAAAGAAACAAGTAAGAAGGCTCTAGTCGAGAAATCCCGACTAGACGATACCCTGATCCCTATACTTTACGCGTACAGTCAAGGCTTGGAAGTATGTGTGTGTCTGTGTACGCGCATACTGCATACTGCATACACAACTTCAATGTCCTACATCTCCGGTGTTTATTATCCGATTTCAACAAAAAGATTGATTGAAAAGAAGATTCACAGATTGTCATTATTTTGCTTTATAATTCAAATGGCATCTCAAATTTTCCAAATTCAAGATTTTGTTGTTATCGATCCCATGTGTATATCGGAAACGGGAAGAGTTATCAAAAATCTAAAACAAATTTGTACTGCCTAGGGATTAGGCGAGCTTAAGTTCCAATCTGGAGTCTCTAGCTCTTATAGTCTCTGAGATCGACGCGTTCAAACATACAGACAGACGGACATGGCTATATCGACTCGACTGTTGATGCTGATCAAGAATATATATACTTTATGGGGTAGAAGATGCTTCTTTTCTGACTGTTACATACGTTTGCACTAAACCATTATACCCTTTTTCCCATTTTTAATGGGATCAGGGTATAAAAAGAACTGTGGCTCTTATATTTTTGGTTTTTTTTTTGTATACCAACTACAAAGCTTTTACTTTTAACTTTGCCTAAAAGCGTGCCCAATCATTTGAACATCGAAACGATTGCTAGTCCGTCAAAAACTGCAGCAAATTATTTAGGACGATATATAGTTCATGACATTCCCCAACGGTCAGCATGAAACTCTTAAAGAGCTTTTGAGATATCGAAGTCCTTTTCGATGTACATTTGAGTGCTAAATACGATGGCGTTTCCAATTTTGACAAAATAGTGAACTAGTTTTATTCTTAAACCACACCTTTGAAAAAAAATGTATTATCCCGTTTTGGCGAATATCTACTATATAGTATACGACTTAAGCTATAATAAAAGACCATAGAGAGGTTATGTATATGAAAACCGACAACGGACAAAGTTATTAAAGTAATAATATTATTCAGACAGCAAGACAGAACTACGGACGATTAACGTATTCTGATTAATTTTCTCTTTTTATCCTGTTCATGCGTGCTTTGAAAGATTGTTCTGCGAGAGCGCAAACAATTAAAAGCCTAAAGCCATTTGTAAACAGGTGTAAATAAAGCTGATACGTTTGGCTTTAAGATTTTTCGAAAAGGCGTTAAGTTTTTATGATACTTAGAACACAAACAAAATTTGTTCATTAAAACCGTAAAGCCTTTCGGGATAATTTAATGATATTGAAAAAGTTGTCAAGTATGAACCTTCCAATTTTGGTTAGCCCGACCAAAGTTTGTTATTTTTTGTCGTTGAATTTATTAATTTTTTTAGATAAAAAGAACTTCACAGAACATTAATGCATAACAATATTGTTAGTGGAAATTTGGTTATGTGCGGGGTTTTTATTAAATTGAGTTAAAGAATTTTTGAACTAATGCATGAAACAATTGAAAACAATAGCGCAAAATTGTTTTTAAGTAAACTTATGTACAGCTAAGGAATCAATAGTCGACATGATGTCTAAAAAAATATTTGTTGATGAACACAAACCAGCATACTTAAATTTTTTATACCCTGAACCCATTAAAAATGGTTAATAAAGGTATAATGGTTTTGTGCAAAAGTATGTAACAGGCAGAAGGAAGCATCTCCGAGGCAGGTCAAGCTTTTTTTTCGATTTTCGATAAAAAAAAAATCTTGAATTTAAAAAAAAAACTGAGAAGGCAAATGAATTATTAAACAAAATAATGAAAGTTTGTGAAATTTTTATTGAAATCGGTTGAGAAAAATCGGAGATATATAACATTGAAGTTGAGTATGCAGCATGCTGGTACATTCAACAAAAAGTTTTCCCACGTCCCATTTTGATTCAACTTTTCTTAAAACATCATACAACTCAACAAACTTAAAAAATGAACTTTGCAAGAGAGTTTTTAAATGTGTAACTAAATAGAGAAGTGTATCTTCCTTCACAGCGTATATCAGCCTCACAATCAGCTTAGTTTTTATTCTCCTTCTACCTTGAAGTGTCGAAAATATTTCTAAAGCCACTAAAGAAAAAATTGCAATTTTCAATTGAAATTAGTTTAAAGTCAATAGTAGTTTATTATTTATTTGTATATTTGTTACAAACACAGATGTATGATTTTTTTTTCGTTTTTTTTATCTTTACAACAAAAATAGAACAAATGTATTTATAAAATTACTTTACAACTTTCCGAAGGATTTTGACTATTTAAAACATTTAGAACAATTTACTTAAAGAGATTTATTGCAACTTGTTTTGGTTTTTACATAATTAACGATAGTTGTATGATTTCTTTTATATGTGTTCATTGAAAAAGTATACGTGTATACTGTTTTTATGATGATTATTGCTTAGTTAAAATTAAAAAGAAATTTACATCTCCTATTACGAGGTATACCTAAAATAAGCGAGGATTAAAAGCTACTCTGGTAGACGAAGATCTAATAATTTTAAATTCATTTAAAATAACCTACACCATTGTGACTGAAACTTTTAAAATTGACTACTGCTCTGCATCGCTATGCATTGATGTGCTAGACCGACTATTTTTATCGGGGCTCTGTGATCGGCTGTTTGCCAAACTTGATACTTTTGAGGCACTCCATCGCACGGATAAATCCTCTGGTTCGCTGTCGTAAAAACTTTCTTTGGAAGACTCACTATGAACCGAAGGACTCAACCTCTTCAATCCAGAATCATTACAATCATGCGAATCATTTGCTTTCCTTGTCGCCTCCAGCGTCATCGGTAAAAGCTCGGCTGTGGGATGCATTGACGCAGCCGCTGCTGCAAATGCAAAGAAATTTAGGCTTGCGCTAAACATTTTGCACCAATCAAGCAAGGTGCCGCCATGACAATCGTTGTCTATCACTGGTGTTGTTCCATCGTTATTGGGAGTCCCAAACGTGGCAACAAGGTTGGGAGTTGTAAGATCATCACTCAGCGGTAAGGACTGACCAGTAACTTGTGAATCGAGCGAGGATGTAATAATACAATCATTATTGTTATTATCATTAATATGTTGCGTTTGATGATTCGATGGCATTTGTTTAGCAGGATCCTTTGCCCAATTTTTCACACTAAGCAAGGGACAATTATATTTCTTTTTTTCTGACTCTTCTTCTTGAGCAGTTGGTAAAAGCTTATCACTGCTGTATTTTTGGTTTTGCAGAACGTTCGATGCTATGTAATCGACTTTGGGTGACAACTTAGAGTTAAAAAGTGCCAGTAAATTTAGTTGCTGCACCATATTGTTAGTTGAATATCCCATAACTGGTGAAATGGAATCTATATTGTTCGACTGCAACTCCTTAATGGGTTTCATGGGTTCGGCAAGGAGGTCATTACTTTTCATTTTATTGAATTCGAACAGTGCCAGCTTCTCTAATATTGCCTCATTATGTGATGTATATTCCATTGGATGAAACGGCGAATTGCCAAAGCCGAGATCGTCATAGTTGGGCATTGTTGTAAATTTCGGTGGCAGCAGCTGCAATTCAAATTTGGCGCGTTTTTCTGGGGGACTTGTTAGGCCTATACTATCGGAGGAGCCCAATTGACGGCACATAAACCTTAACTTTTGCTCATTTTTACACCAACCACGTAGCGTTGATTCAGGAACTCCAATATCCCTTGAGACACTTGCTTTTGTTTCGCCATTATGAATTCGTTGAATGGCTCGCACTTTGTCGTTTGGAGTAAGATTTCGAAGCGGTCTCTTGCCACGAGTGCTCATTCGAATATTCATATGCTGATATGCTGAGATGTCCATTTTGAATTCGTGGCCACGTCTTGCAGCGTTTTTAAATGGATTGCGTTTGAAAAGCGCGAATTAAATTAATCACGAAGCAAGCTTATGTTAAATGCGCACTTTGCGAGTACTGCGGCAACTGTTGTTCACTCTTCGGATTAACAGAAGGATGTGATTTTAATTTGGCATACGTTGTCCTACGGCAGCTGTGTCTGTTCCAAAGCGAGTTCGTTTCAACTGCGGCGAAGAGAACAACAACATACACATAAACGACAAGCCGCTGCTTACTTACGCACACATGTAAAAACTGTGCTCAACATCTCTCAAAGACGTGGGCCTGAGAGAGAATAAGAAAGAAGAAAAACTCAAGAGCAGTTTACCACCACAACAACTTGTTACTCTTGTGTTAATATGAATTCGCTTCGCGCATACTCAGTCTAGTATGCATTTATTAGGACTAGAAATGGCAGGCACATCTTAAGCAATAGAACTCTTAATTTTATTTGAGTTGCCTTTAACGCTCTTTCAGCATATTCACTTAAGAGAAAAGCTTTTGTGGTCCATTGGGCTTGATTTCCTTTTGCTTTTTTCACGTCACCTCACCATTTACACTTTTAAAATGCATATAGTACATATTAACATACCATATGATTAGTTTGTATTGGTGTAAAGTTAAAAGTAAAGTCCCCAGAAGAATCTCTCGTACGCTTCAAATTACAGGAGGAAGCATTTTTCTTAAACAGATAATAAGCTTAATAATTGTGCATAATTATTATTTTTTCGATATATCATAAAACCGTATAACCCTCTGGCGTGCTGTTAAGTGTTGGATCGGTTTCTTGTACTACATTCAAAAGGTTAAAGTATCTGAATCCGAGATGATTGCAAGAAAATAGCAGGTTAAAACAGATAGACTTGCAAGGGATTGCGGTGCAAAATCGTATAACTGTAATTTACAACAAGGCTAAAAGAAGTTTGAAAGTATTATAATGCAGTTAACATAAGATAATATACTTCAAACTAATATGCCTTAAGTGAAACATGTTTGATTTACCTGTTGATGCTTGCCTTTGTCATTCAATAGTCGAAGTTAGTTATTTTAATTCTCTTCATTCAGAATAATGCATTACAAATATGTGCGCGATTATGAATATAATGAAGCACCAGCTTTCAATGCCAAAAGCCTAACTATACGAGTTACAATTAAGTATTTTTTCAATAGAGTTTGCACTCAGACAGTGTGTAGAGCTATCTCTTGAAGATTGTGTACCATTCCCATTTGTTCTCTTTTAAATCAGTGTTCACGCGTGCCTGGAATCTAATGCATCTACGTAAAAAAAAAAGAAGTTTCCTTGGCACAAAAAAAGAAAAACCATCTTTTTTTTAAAGAATTTATTGACATTTATTTACTAAGTAATTAAAATGAATAAAATTTAATAAAAAATATAAATTTTTAGTTATTAAAATATTTTTTTTCATTCATAATGCCAAGGCATCAATATCATTACCTAACGTTTCTATATATATATTTAACATGTTGTTCAATCCAGAATGCGGAACAAGGTGGTTGAACTCTTCGCAGTTTATCAAAGCTGGAATATAATGTTAGATATTTGTACTTCAGTAAACCGAAAATAACTCAACTAATAATGAAGTAAAGAAAAAAGGTTTGAATTTCTTTTTTTAAAGAATTGAATCACCTTTGAAAATACTTATTGAAATTGGAATTTCCGTTTGGCTTTTTGAACGTTCCCAAACATGACATTTTAAATCAAAAAAGAAAAAACTTACTCTTTTAAAAATTGTTCATCTTTGAAACACAGTCAAAACAAGAATAATTTTCCAAATTTAATTCACCAAAGTGTTTGGAAATATTTCGAGTTCCCTTTTTATACCCTGATCCCATTAAAAATGGGAAAAAAGGGTATAATGAAGTTGTGCAAAAGTATGTAACAGGCAGAAGGAAACATCTCCGACCCTATCAAGTATATATATTCTTGATCAGCATCGAAAGCCGAGTCGATATAGCCATGTCCGTCTGTCCGTATGTATGAACGCGTCGATCTCAGAGACTATAAGAGCTAGAGACTCCAGATTTGGAACTTAAGCTCGCCTAATCCCTAGGCAGTACAAGTTTGTTTTCGATTTTCGATAACTCTTCCCGTTTCCGATATACACATGGGATCGATAACAACAAAATCTTGAATTTGGAAAACTTTGAGATGCAATTTGAATTATAAAGCAAAATAATGATAGTCTGTGCAAATTTTATTGAAATCGGATAATAAACACCGGAGATATGGGACATTGAAGTTGTGTATGCAGTATGGAGTATGCGCGTACACAGACACACACACACTTGCAAGCACTGACTGTACGCGTAAAGTATAGGGATCAGGGTATCGTCTAGTCGGGATATCTCGACTAGAGCCTTCTTACTTGTTATACCCTGATCCCATTAAAAATGGGAAAAAGGGTATAATGAATTTGTGCAAAAGTATGTAACAGGCAGAAGGAAGCATCTCCGACCCTATAAAGTATATATATTCTTGATCAGCATCAACAGTCGAGTCGATATAGCCATGTCCGTCTGTCCGTATGTATGAACGCGTCGATCTCAGAGACTATAAGAGCTAGAGACTCCAGATTTGGAACTTAAGCTCGCCTAATCCCTAGGCAGTACAAGTTTGTTTTCGATTTTCGATAACTCTTCCCGTTTCCGATATACACATGGGATCGATAACAACAAAATCTTGAATTTGGAAAACTTTGAGATGCAATTTGAATTATAAAGCAAAATAATGATAGTCTGTGCAAATTTTATTGAAATCGGATAATAAACACCGGAGATATGGGACATTGAAGTTGTGTATGCAGTATGGAGTATGCGCGTACACAGACACACACACACTTGCAAGCACTGACTGTACGCGTAAAGTATAGGGATCAGGGTATCGTCTAGTCGGGATATCTCGACTAGAGCCTTCTTACTTGTTATACCCTGATCCCATTAAAAATGGGAAAAAGGGTATAATGAATTTGTGCAAAAGTATGTAACAGGCAGAAGGAAGCATCTCCGACCCTATAAAGTATATATATTCTTGATCAGCATCAACAGTCGAGTCGATATAGCCATGTCCGTCTGTCCGTCTGTCCGTATGTATGAACGCGTCGATCTCAGAGACTATAAGAGCTAGAGACTCCAGATTTGGAACTTAAGCTCGCCTAATCCCTAGGCAGTACAAGTTTGTTTCCGATTTTCGATAACTCTTCCCGTTTCCGATATACACATGGGATCGATAACAACAAATTCTTGAATTTGGAAAACTTTGAGATGCAATTTGAATTATAAAAGAAAATAATGACAATCTATCGAAATCGGATAATAAACACCGGAGATATGGGACATTGAAGTTGTGTTTGCAGTATGCGCGTACACACACACACACATGTACTTGCAAGCACTGACTGTACGCGTAAAGTATAGGGATCAGGGTATCGTCTAGTCGGGATTTCTCGACTAGAGCCTTCTTACTTGTTAAAATACAATTATTTCTGGCAAAGAAATCAACTTTTTAGTTTTTTATAAAGCGCGATCAAAGCTTGCCCATTACAACGTTTTATAATTAAATGGGTATATACCCCTTTTACCCATTTAATTATAAAACGTTGTAATGGGCAAGCGAGATATGGTGAGTCCACAATCATTCTTTATCTCATTGGCAAGTGATCTGGCCAAAAAATTTGGACTTTTATGGATCTGCGCATTTTTAATTTAATTAAAAGTAACTGTGCATACAAATTTCATACGGATCTTACAACGAAAATGCACCAAAACGTTGGTGTGTAAACCTTTTCGTGGCAGTTGAATTTAGTGCCTTTGTTAGTATTTTTAATTGTTCTTTGTTAATGTTAATGTTTTTTAAGTTCTGTTAAATAGGTTTAAGAGATAATTGACTGAATTACTTATAAAAAATAATATAAACAAGTAAGAAGGCTCTAGTCGAGAAATCCCGACTAGACGATACCCTGATCCCTATACTTTACGCGTACAGTCAGTGCTTGCAAGTATATGTGTGTGTGTGTACGCGCATACTGCATAGTGCATACAAAACTTCAATGTCCCATATCTCCGGTGTTTATTATCCGATTTCGATTTTCAATTTTTTTCGAATTTCACAGATTGTCATTATTTTGTTTTATAATTCAAATTGCATCTCAAAGTTTTCCAAATTCAAGATTTTGTTGTTATCGATCCCATGTGTATATCGGAAACGGGAAGAGTTATCGAAAATCGGAAACAAACTTGTACTGCCTAGGGATTAGACGAGCTTAAGTTCGCAATCTGGAGTCTCTAGCTCTTATAGTTTCTGAGATCGACGCGTTCATACATACACACAGACGGACAGACAGACAGACGGACAGACAGACGGACAGACAGACATGGCTATATCGACTCGACTGTTGATACTGATCAAGAATATATATACTTTATGGGGTCGGAGATGCTTCCTTCTGCCTGTTACATACTTTTGCACAAAACCATTATACCCTTTTTCCCATTTTTAATGGGCTCAGGGTATAAAAATAAAAACAACCAGGGTGACCATATAGCTCTAAAGTGAAAATATCAAATATCAAAATATCAAATATTTTCACTTTGTGTAAACCTTTTCGTGGCAATGTGTACATATTAAATCGATAACAACAAAATCTTGAGTTTGGAATACTGTAAAACATTAAACGAAATTATTACTACCTGTAAAAGTTTTATTGGAATCTGACTGTACGCGTAAATTATAGTGCTCAGGGTATCGTCTAGTCGGGATTTCCCAACCAGATCCTTCTCATTTGATTATTTTTTTTTTTTGCCAGTGTTTTCGATGCCAGCCAAAATCAGTTTATCTGTAAATTAAAAGAATGATCTCATAGCTCCCAATTAAGCGAGTACAGTCTTATGTTGCATTGACATACAAATTTGCAGTCCTTTGTACAGTACACATTAAATAAAATGTTTTTTTCTGTGGAACTTTATTTATTTGTCCAGTCTGAATGATTTTGATAGCGAAATAGATTCTTAAAAAATTTTGTAAAAATATTTTCTGCAACTAAATCCTATACAATTTATCTACTTATTTAGAACCTTTGGTGCTCTTTGACCTTGTACGTTTTCACAATTTTTATCGCAGTTTTTAAAATATCCATCATATTTGCTGACATCTCTAACGACTCCGGAAGTCGTCACCATTGCTGGTAAAGCTCTTAAAAAGCCATGTAATCCGGACGGAATAGGAGGTGTTGCCGGCACTGAAAATCCGCACCGAGTATACAGAAATGGCATTATTCCAGTGATATTTGTATGATTAGTAAGGATTGCCTCCAAATCTGACTCCTGGCCGTGCATTAAAAATAAACTATAGGCATTTGATGGTATCATTCCAAAATGGTCAAAAGAATCTACATATGATTCTGTATCTCTCTTGTAAATTTCCAGAAAATCTCCCAACAATTTGGCTACCATTGCCGAACGAGCCTTGCTTACATTTTGTGAGTTTCGAAACAAAATTGGAGGTTTCACTCCACCACCATACTTGTTTAAGAACTTAAGTATAATCTTTTCGTGGCTGTCTTTTGGGTCCTGAGTCAACCTTCGCAGAACAGCTTCTAAATATAAGCTAAATGTCTGCCGCGCTTGAAAGTGCGTTAATGTTGAACCACTTCCAATTTTCTTTAGCATCTGCTTGCGAAGCCTTCGTCCTTCTTCTTCACACTTTTCTACAATTTGCTTCTTTAAAAACGGAATTTCGGAATCCGTTTCTAAAGCTCGTTCGTATTGCCTTATACGATTTTCTTGAGAATTATCCTCTTTTTTGCATCGCGCGCCCGGGCAGTATAAATTTGAATGCAACATTTGATTAAAATTGTGTTGCGTAACTAGTTGTTGAAATGTTTGACCTTGGACGTTTGGAGTTGATATTGGAATTCCATTTGCTGAATCTAAAAAATGTCCGTATCGCTGCATTGAGTCATCAGTTGGGAATATGCGAACAAACCCTCCACGTCTGTTATATTGCAATCGTGCACTGCGCAAAATGCGTTGATCTTCTAGTGTTAATGGAATTGTAGCAAAAGGCTTCTTTTTGGGTTTTGTTGATCGAAGTGAATCGGTTGTATCTATTTGTCTTTGACAGCTAGAGCTTCGAAGTCGCGACGTTTTATTATTGTATTGAGATCTCATTTCCGGACTAAATGCTGGAATGCCAACACAAGTCAGTAAATCTGTTATAAGGCAGGCCTTGACTTTAGTGTCCAATGGACTGTCTACACCCATTGATGGTGACAAATTAACTTCTAGTAACCAAGGCTTAAGCGTATTATCAATAAGTATATCAAAACCATAAAGCTCAAAGCAGTTATTAACATTAGGTACGAACATTCTGCATGCGGAAATAATGGTTTGAGCACAAGCAAGCACAGCCTTAATTATTAAATCTTCGATGTTTAACATTAGCAAGTGAGTGTCGCATCCCTGAAGTTTAAGATGCCTTAAAAGGGCTGACAGAGTCCATTTGTGACCTACATCTTCATCCTGAGCATCCGATGATCTTATATAATCCGAATGATATTTGTTGATGCTATAATTGCAGAGGTGCATACAAGGATTCCACAAATTATCCGTGTTTCTATCGTACCGAACAGTTGCCAATCTGACGATACCCTCTTCATAAAGATATATAATAAGTGGATCAAAAGATGTAACCAATACATACACTCGTAAATCACACTTATGACCATCTATACATAGTGGATCAACGATATATTTGGATACTAAGACTTGTTCATCCTGCGGTATCTGGTCTGGCTGCAAGTAAAACTTCATATCATATCATATTTATTATTCAAAACTAAAATAAATGTTACCGAGTTCACAATAAATATACCACGTCCTCTGCTTGATGCTGCCGGTTTTACAATCCAAGGTCCTCGATATTTGTTATGAGTAAATATTAAATCCCGAGATTCCAGGGGAAGAATAAAAGACTGAGGCACAATGTCAAAATGTTTCATTCCACGCAGGTGCTGCATTCTCTCAATATTTTTGTAAAGGCGATCCTTCCGTGTAAGTTCATAAGACCTATATGAGGGATAGAATTAATCTATAAATTTTTTAGACCTATCCTATTTTACTCACCTCGGAAAATGGTTGACTCGTTGGTAAAGCGCTAGGTTGCGTAAGGTGTCAAGTTTCATATGAACACCAGTCCATAATAAATTAAAGTTTGATTCACCCTGAACTTCGGTTAATCCGTGAACATTAAATATTTTTCTCAACAACTTGGTTTCAGTTTGAATAAACTTATACGTTATTTGCAACTGATGGGCGGGCATATTAATTCCACATTCGTTGTCTTCTTCACTTGATGCCTCTTGATCTTCTTCACTTATATTAATTTCTGTATTTGATTGAGAAGCTGTGATACAATTATGTCCACTCTGCTTTCGTAAATTAACGGAAATTTCGACCTTCTTATTCTTGTGTTTAGTTCTTAAACTAGTTTCATTGTACTGAGTTTCATCGCCCTCACTTGAAGCAGAGGTATCACATGATGAAAATGAATCAAGCGTTTTTTTTGCATTACAAGGAACAAAATTTTCAAGTTTATTGCACTTTTTCTGCTTATTAACAGACACAAATAATTGTTCTTCAATTGAATTTTTAATTAGCTGTTTGCTTATTGTTGGAGATAAATCGCTTCTAGCGACTTTATCGTTAGAAGTAAAACATTCTTGACCATTTCCATTTTTTTTATCTGCCTGCGCGGGTGCGGTTTCTAAAATGGATTTTCTAATTTTCGGATTAAGTATGTTAGTACGAAATACTAATACTGCATCACGCGAACCAAGTTTACCACTCGTTATCCAGTCATCCTGACTTATGTAATTATCGCTATAATGAAAAAAGGATTAATCACATATATGAATCCATAATTAAATAAAACAAGTAAGAAGGCTCTAGTCGAGATATACCGACTAGACGATATCCTGATCCCTATACTTCACGCGTACAGTCAGTGCTTGCAAGTATGTGTGTGTGTGTGTACGCGCATACTGCATACACAAATTCAATGGCCCATATCTCTTGTGTTTATTATCCGATTTCAATAGATTGTCATTATTTTGTTTTATAATTCAAATTGCATCTCAAAGTTTTCCAAATTCAAGATTTTGTTGTTATCGATCCCATGTGTATATTGGAAACGGGAAGAGTTATCGAAAATCTAAAACAAACTTGTACTGCCTAGGGATTAGGCGAGCTTAAGTTCCAAATCTGAAGTCTCTAGCTCTTATAGCCCCTGAGATCGGTTGGCTCATACATACAGACGGACAGACGGACATGGCTATATCGACTCGGCTGTTGATGCTGATCAAGAATATATATACTTTATGGGGTCGGAGATGCTTCCTTTTGCCTGTTACATACTTATGCACTAAACCATTATACCCTTTTTCCCATTTTTAATGGGATCAGGGTATAAAAATAAAACAAACTAATAGTCTATCAAAAAAGGTTCTGCAAGAGTCTTAACAATACCATTATATACATACTATACTATGTGAGACTTTTTAATATGAATTGTTTACTTACATCTCTGATAAATTCAAATTTAAGTTAACAGGGTTGTCTTGGCAGATGTAGACCTACTGAACTTATTGGCCAAAAAAATATAACTGCTTTTCATTACAAGAACATTGTCTTGACTAGGAGAAACCCAAACCGTAGCTGTGTTTTATGTCTTAATTTCGTCATTTTATTAAATTTTATTTCTCAAAATGAACAGCAGCGTTAGTAGACATTCTAGGAGCACACAGTAGGCTAGACGTAAGATGGGTCCAGGGTCATGTTGCTAAAGCAGGGCACGAAGAAGCAGATAAACAAGCAAGCTAGGGGCTAGAGACACCCCTCATAGGTTCTGTACCGTACTGAGACGTGGGGATGTGCACAATACGGCAGGAACTAAGGGACGAAGAAAGACTGCTGCGGAAAATGAGCCAGGCAATGACAAATGTCTAGCTACAATTCTAGCTGGTCAATTCCTGAAGTGATCTGATGTGTCTGAGCAATGAGATACGAGGAACAGCGAAGGCCGACAACACATTCTGACAAGTCTCTGTTATAAAAGTTATCGTTTTATATGCTGCTCACCATTACCAATATTGCCCATAAACCGTATGGGTTAGTTTGTTCTGCAGATGCTTTGTACTTTTAATGGCATCCAGATGAATTC
>JAWNNW010001077.1:0-28705 GCA_035044465.1 Scaptomyza tumidula
AATCAACATTGAACTCTAACCAAATGCAAATGATTTTTTCCCACGTTCCTAGAATTACCTAAAAACAACAGCTTAATCCGGGTAATTCTGAAAGATAGACTTTTTGGAATGTGAAAGCTTATCAGAAGGTCTGACGTCATATTCAATTGCTAGAAATTTGAATACTGTGGTCGCTCGCGATAAGAATTATTTTCTAAAAGTATTATTGTTTGATGCTGAGAAATAACAAGTAAGAAAGCTCTAGTCGAGAAGTCCCGACTAGGCGATACCCTGCACCCTATACTTAACGCGTACAGTCAGTGCTTGAAAGTATGTTTGTGTGGATATGTACGATTAAACTGCATACTTGACTTAACTTCAATGTTCCATATCTCCGGTGTTTCTCAAACGATTTCAATACAAATTTAACAGATTTTCATTAGTATGAGATCATATAGTATGAGATCGACACGTTCATACAGACAGACAGAAAGACAGACGGCCGGAGGATCAGACAGACAGACGGACATGGCCATATTGACTCGGCTGTTCCGGATAAGCTTCCTTCTGCCTGTTACATACTTTTACTTTTGCACAAAACCATTGGTAGCTTCTTAACACTCTATATAGAACATCTGGCAGCAGTTGCCTGAGTATACACATGAGACCGTCGTGCCACACCCGATCGAAGGCCTCCTGAATGTCGATATAAACAGCAGAGCAGTAATAGTTCTTCTCAAATGTGTTGACTCTTCCTAGTTGTTGATCAGCCTTCTTCTTTCTAAATCTAAACTAATGTTTAGGAAGTATCACTCTTCATACTCTTTTACACATTTGCAATGGATTCTGGGGATAAAAATGTATGAAATGTTAAATAATTGTTGTAAGCTTTTACATTGCAAAAGACTTTATATATTTGAATTAAGAAATACACAAAGATTGATTCCTTAATAGAATTTTGGTCTGATCATTATTTGTACAAATTTAATTGGGTTCTTATGCCATTGATTCCAAAAAATTCTCTCAGTTCCTGATCCTGAAGTTGAATATGGTCCATTTAAATTACTAAAGAATGAGATAGAGAGAGAGAATTATGAATTAACTAGGCTGAATGTGCTTGAATAATATATTTTGCGTGAATTACCTCTCAGAACAATGTTTAAACCACCAAGCAGATTGATAATATATTGCACAATGTCCGTTAGCTTCAATATCATTATCGCGATCTTTTGTTGAAAACTTCATGTTAATATTGTACGACAATGAATCCCTAGCAGTTCCAGAATAATCTCCAAGCATTTTTAACTCATACGACTCAGCCTCGTTGCCAATAAGAAAGCGATTGTACCTAGCATAGGCAGTTTTGTTGTCAAAGTCCTGAAGATGTATATACAATTCGTGGGGCTCAAATTGTGTCAGCAAGTGAAGTTTCTCCAGACCCAAAAAGAAGTTTCCACGCAAATCTCCAAAGCCTGCCTTATACTCATCCCAATCTCGATTAAAGCTCACACTGCCATCAATTCTTCGCTGGACTACAGTCCAACCAGAACCTGACAGTGTGGAGTTACAAGGAGCGGAGAATGTCCCAATTTTGGGCAAACTCAACATATGCACATCGGTAGATTTACCCAGACAGTTTGAAGAGATAGAACTCGATTGCAATTTAGAGTACTTTGCCTTAAGGTCGTTCAAATCTTTAACGTTAGCATTGTTGTCGGATATTGAGTTTAGTTATCTGTTCATCCTTTGTGGCGCACGGCCTCGGTCTGATCATCATTTGTACAAATTTAATTGGGTTTTTATGCCATTGATTCCAAAAAATTCTCTCAGTTCCTGATTTTGAATTCGAATGTGGTCCATTTAAATTACTAGAGTCATAAGGATGAGAGAAAGAGAGAGAGAGAGAGAATAATTAATTAACTTGGCTGATTGTGCTTGAATAATATATTTTGCGTGAAGTACCTCTCAGAACAATGTTTAAACCACCAAGCAGATTGATAATATATTGCACAATGTCCGTTAGCTTCAATATCATTATCGCGATCTTTTGTTGAAAACTTCATGTTAATATTGTACGACAATGAATCCCTAGCAGTTCCAGAATAATCTCCAAGCATTTTTAACTCATACGACTCTGTCTCGTTGCCGATGAGAAAGCGATTGTACCTAGCATAGGCAGTTTTGTTATCAAAGTCCTCCAGATGTATATACAATTCGTGGGGCTCAAATTGTGTCAGCAAGTGAAGTTTCTCCAGTCCCAAAAAGAAGTTTCCACGCAAATCTCCAAAGCCTGCCTTATACTCGTCCCAAATCTCGATTAAAGTCCACACTGCCATCAATTCTTCGCTGGACTACAGTCCAACCAGAACCTGACAGTGTGGAGTTACAAGGAGCGGAGAATGTCCCAATTTTGGGCAAACTCAACATATGCACATCGGTCGATTTACACAGACAGTTTGAAGATATAGAACTCGATTGCAATTTTGAGTACTTTGCCTTAAGGTCGTTCAATTCTTTAACATTAGCATTGTTGTCGGATTTGAGTTTACTTATCTGTTCATCCTTTAAAGCGTTCTCCTTTTGAAGTTTTGTTGTTGTCGCATCTCGATCAAGGATTTGCTTGAGAGCGGTGTCCAGTTTCAAAAGAATAGTCGCCCCTTGGTCGTCAATCTTAGTTTCCAATTCCCCAAACTTTGCATTCTTCGAGGCGCATTGCTGTTTGAGTTTATGAATTTGCTTTTGAAAGTCTTCCACTAGTTTTTGATTTGCATTGTTTGAGGCCAGTTTCTGTTGACTGTTTTGCAGTTGAAGTTTAACTATAGTCATTTCTAGATCTTTTATAGTATTTTTTAGTTCCCCAAACTGTTCCTCCTTCGATCTTACAGTGGAAGCATAGTTAAGTAACGGCTTGACGATCTTGTAGCAATATTTGCCACACTTTTCGTCTTGTTCGCGGGATTCCTTGAAACACTGTAGAAAACACAAAATTAGTTTTGATGGAATGATACCTTGTTTATTAAGAACACTAACCGATTCACCATCAGATCCATAACTTAAATTGAATAGTAAAGCCATCAATAACATTATTAAAAGTCCTTGTTGCACATTCATTTTAATTATTCGCGATTTAGTTTCGGTTTGTCCTTGTTGCACATTCATTTTAATTATTCACGATTTATTTTATGTTTGCTACACAGCTATACAAAATTTGTACTAACTAAAACGAATTCCGCGTCGAAAAATGGAACCTCGTTTTTGACAATTGCATGCGATTAATCAACATTGAACTCTGACCAATCTTGATCAAAACATCCGTTTATATAATAGATATAAGTCAATGCACTGCAATCACAGAAGAATAAAAGCTCATTGACTCTTGATTTTTTCTGCGTGTGAAAGCTTATCAGAAGGTCTTGGCGTCATATTGAATTGCTAGAAATAGTATAATACTGTGATCGTTTAATACCCTAGATCCTAATCCCGACGAGAAGATACCCTGAACCCTATTCCTTACGCGTACGGTCAGTGCTTGAAAGTAAGTGGGGGTGTGTGTGTGTGTGTGTGTACGATTATACTGCACACTTGACTTAACTTCCGGTGTTTCTCAACCGATTTCAATGAAAATTTCATAGATTTTCATTTTTATACCCTGATCCCATTAAAAATGGGAAAAAAGGGTATAATGAAGTTGTGCAAAAGTATGTAACAGGCAGAAGGAAGCATCTCCGACCCTATAAAGTATATATATTCTTGATCAGCATCAACAGTCGAGTCGATATAGCCATGTCCGTCTGTCCGTCCGTATGTTATGAGCGCGTCGATCTCAGAGACTATAAGAGCTAGAGACTCCAGATTTGGAACTTAAGCTCGCCTAATCCCGAGGCAGTACAAGTTTGTTTTCGATTTTCGATAACTCTTCCCGTTTCCGATATACACATGGGATCGATAACAACAAAATCTTGAATTTGGAAAACTTTGAGATGCAATTTGAATTATAAAGCAAAATAATGATAATCTGTGAAAATTTTATTGAAATCGGTTAATAAACACCGGAGATATGGGACATTGAAGTTGTGTATGCAGTATGCAGTATGCGCGTTCACACACACACACACACTTGCAAGCACTGACTGTACGCGTAAAGTATAGGGATCAGGGCATCGTCTAGTCGGGATATCTCGACTAGAGCCTTCTTACTTGTTATTGCATGTTTCAAACGTTATCTCAAAGTTTTTCTGTTTAAGATTTTGTTGTTATCGATCCTATGTGTATATCGGAAACGGGAAGAGTTATCGAAAATCGAAAACAAACTTGTACTGCCTGGAGATTAGGCGAGCTTATGTTCTAAATCTGGAGTCTCTAGCTAGTTACGTACCTTGACACAAAACCATTATTCCCTTTTTTACCATACTTAATTGCATGCGATTAAATAACATTGCTCTGACCGATCCAGCAAATGGTTTTTTCCCACTTCTTAGAATCACCTAAAAACAACAGCATAATCCGGATGCCGCTTGACGCTTGACATTTTGTTGCGTGTGCAAGCTTATCAGAAGGTCTGACGTCATATTCAATTGCTAGAAATAGTATAATACTGTGGTCATTTGACACCCTTCTATGAAATAACAGAATAGAAGGCTCTTGTCCCAACTAGAAGATACCCTGCACCCTATTCTTAACACGTACAGTAAGTGATTGCATGTATGTGTGTGTGTGTGTGTGTGTGTACTGTATACTTAACTTGACTTCAGTGTTCCATGTCTCCGGTGTTTCTTAGCCGATATCAATAAAAATTTCACAGATTGCCATTATTTTGTCTAATGTTTTGAAAGCCGTCTCAAAGTTTTCCAAATTTAAGATTTTGTTGATATCGATTTATACATACGGACGGACGGAGAGACGGACGGACGGACAGTCGAATTTGGCTATATCGACACGATTGTTGATGCTGATCAAGAATATATATACTTTATGGGGTCGGAGATGCTTCGTTCTGCCTGTTACATACTTTTGCACAAAACCATTATACCCTTTTTACCCATTTTTAATCTTCAGCTTCAGGGTATAAAAATATTTAAAAAAGTCAAGCAAGTAAAAGTTTCGAAAAAAGTGAAGAAAATATGATGCACAAATATCCATTATACTGAGCTATATATAGTGTCTGCTTATGAAAACTGAAGGAAATCTTATAATAATTAACTACAATTTGCCAAAAGTAAAATATTATATAATTTATATATATATATATATATTTATAAATATTATACTATATATATAAATTTCTCGTAGAGAAAATACAATTTGACAAACTTATTGAAAATAAATTCCTAGAACATTCTTTAAATTGTTAATCAAAGAATTTTTGTAAAAAAATAAATATTTTGAGTTCTTTTACTTAAAACCAAAAACAATTTATGGAAAAAACGCGATATTTTGTAATTAATGAATTTTGTGTGTTGTAAATAAAAATAAACTCGATTTTCTCTATTTCGAAATTACACACGAAATGTTTCTTAATGAAAAATTAATTTTATTATTAATTAATAATAATAATATACCACTGTGCCAATTGGCCCTGCCTTTTTGCACTCGACATGGTTAAGCCTGTATTGGGGGTAAGTGTGTCTCACACCAATTCGTGTCTTGGGCAGCGACATAATAAATTAACTGCCCTGCAATTATTCTCACATTTTCGCAAAGTGAATAAAAATTGCGAAAAATTAATGCGGCATCTCCATGAAAGAAACGAAGCGAAAACATGAAAGTGTCCATTATAAGTGCGGGTCTCGAAAGTGAGAGCTCATGCAAGGGATTTGCTGAGCGTGCAATAGGTGGAGAAGGGGTGCCGAGGGGTCGTCACAGCTGGCTGTCTGACCTGACCCTTAGCTTACATTTACCATTTACCATTTACGATTTACCATTCACCTTGAGCAGCGCTGGGCCCCCAAAACGAAAAAAAACCTTTTACCAATCCAATTTTGAATGCAATTGTTGCTTTTGCTGTTGTTGGTTGCTGCAGTTAATCAAAATATCAAATTAACTGTCGTGTCTGTGCCAAATAAATCAAAATAAAAGCCAGCTCCGGCTACAGCTTGGCCGCCAAATCCACCACTGTCTCTGTCTCTGTCTCCCTCGCTCTAACTACTGCTCAGCTGTGCTGTCCCTTATGAAATTTTCGTATATGCTGGCAATGATGAGTGTGATGAATTTATTATAGGCACACAAGCTTACACGATACCATGTTTGAGCTTTGAGAGTGTGAGAGCGAGTGAGAGTGAGAGTGAGAGTAGGCGAGTGCTTTCTGTGTGTGTGTGTGAGTTTGTCTCGTCAACGCCTTTAACGGTGATTATTCAATGTCAAAACTTAATGTATCCAAATTGCAGTTGTCGGCAGCGGCCAGCCATGAAATTGAAAAGAGTCGCCGCTGCTGCCGCTGTGATTGAGTTGATAGCTAACTCCCAGCCAGCTGTTGCTGTCTTGCATAGTTTTAGGCGTGCGTCGTGTACAAAAGCAATACGACATAACGAATGGCCACAATGCAGCTGGCAATTTGGTCATTTCAACTAGAAATTTAAACACAAGCTTCAACTTAAACTCAAACTCCAAACTCAGCCAAAAGCAGCAGCTGCTAAAACTGTCAGACACAAAGAGAACTACAAAAGAAAGAGAGAGAGAGAGAGAGAGAGAGAGAGAGAGAGAGAGAGAGAGAGAGAGATGAAAGGGAAGCGAGAAAAGCTTGTTACCATAAAATTGGTGTAAACGAATTGCAGTCGCAGCGGCCACAGTGCAAACTCATCAGAGTAGGAAGCGGAAGAGTGGAGAGGAGGGAGGAGAAGTAAACTCGCGTCATTGTGAAATGTCTGTAATTTGGACAATTTGATGAATGGTTATTTGCCACGAGATGGCAAAGTGGTCATTATTCTTTATCACTCCACTCTACACTCTTTTCCTTCTCTCTTTCCCTCTCTGCTCCGTTGTTGTCGTTGCATCGCTTTACTTACTTTACATTGCGCATTTTGAAGCTTTTGTCCGCATTGCACATTGTTTTTTGTGTGCAGCTTTGGATGTTTGTGGTTGCCTTAATGAAGGGCATAATAACAATGTCATCAAGTTTGCTACAACAACAACAAAAACTCTGAGAGGAAGTTATTGTTGCTGCATCATTTCCTACGATGCTTAAGAGCACTCTATTAAGATTTCTGTGTAGAAGGAAACAAACTTAGAAACTAAGTAACAAAACATTCTTTGAAACGTATTTGTATTAGGGAATTGATAATGAATAAATATTGAAATACTTATCTTAACTGTTCGGAAGTAAGTATGTCATTAGGAATAATAAAGTTTGAAACCTAACGAGCGATCGATTTGGCAGATCGTTATATAAATCAAAGTACAAAGTACAGAGTACAAATTATATTTAAGGTTTTTGATTGTGTAGTCACTTTGAAAGCAAAAATGATTTTTTTTTTTTTTTTATCGAATACAATTGCTTTTAGTTATATAATTCTTTTTTTTTTCTTCGAATATTTATAGAGCATTCTAAAGTCGTTTTCTCCGTTGTCCTTTTTAAATACCGCAATTACTTAGCTCTTAGCTATAAGCGTGTGTGGGCATAATTCACCACACACACACACACAGTAAATTTTCAATTCAACTCACCTGACAGCAATGCAATATTGTCATTACGGTCAGGCATTAGGTGCGAGAGGGAGAAGGCCTGAGCACCGTTATCGCGCTTGCCAAATTGCAGTAGCGTAAAGGAACGCATGAAGACGAAGAAGAAGCATGACCGCACAAGCACTGGGGCCCAGAAGCCTGAAGACCCAAAACCAAAAACCCATCTGTTAACTGGCCCGCCTCCTTTTAGCTGGCACAACTACAGCGCCTCCTTCTGCTTCTACGCCTTTTTCGTCGTCTTCTTAAACAATGCGTTCCACATGGCGGCAGGCCTAATTACAAATTTCTTGGTCCAAACAGTGCAAAACGGGCGAATAACGAATGCCGTGATTAGACCAGAATTGTGCCGCGTAGAGCTTGCATTGCCCATCCCAATGGTTACTTGCTGCCCCATTGCCGTTGTTTAAATGCGTACGAAATAGATTTATGTGCTCGTATTTTACACGCTTAATTCCAAAATGCACACAGACACAACACACACACACACACACACACACATCAAACCAAAAGCTGCCCGCAGGCCGCGGCACTTGCTGCACTCGATCCTCTCCCTCTCTCTCCTTATGTCGCTCTTTTTTTGCACTTGCTCTCTCTGGTCAGATTGTCTGTATGTATGCATTATGTGCTCTCACATATTTAGCAATTGTCGAAAATGAACGGTAACGACAAAAGTTATAGAGATGTCGACTTCTCGAGTACCCTGTAATAAGTTATTATTCTTAGTACAGTACAACTCAATGTGCTTAAACAATATATTTGAAGAAATTTAGTTTTGAATAAAATAATTTCAAATATTTTAAGTGCATATAAAATCATTTATTGATAAAAAAAAAATGTTTGAAACAGATTTAAAATCTTTATGATTATACATATGAATTTATTAAAAAATCCAACATCATCGCAATTCTAAAAGACTCAGATACTTAAGATACATAAGAGATGATACATAAAAGTAAATATGTTGTTGCACCCTGAACTCTCTGCATATATGTATTTATTTTTCAGCTTTGCTCATTAATCAAATTTTTATTTTATTAACGTTTTGAGTCTGTTGCTGTTTCGTTGCCTGCCGAACCACCAGGTTTGGTTTTTCGTTTTATTAATGGACTTCGAAATGGCCTAGACACGCCTAAATTGCAATTCTCTCTGGGCGCGTAATTTATCTGTAAATATGAAAGCATAAATGTGAAATATTCGTTCACGTTATAAGTAATGTAATGTGCATCTATCAATATTTATTGTTATAACTGATAGCTGAAAGAGGAATTAAGTTTATGAAATAATTTAAACATATCGAAAATTCCGAAAAGTTCATTACCTATGCTGTGAATCGTCGCTTACAAAAACTTAAGTACTCTCTGGAGTTTGAAACACTTAAACATTAAACTAATACGCTTGGTTGCTCATTTCGTCGACATCAACCCAAAGGCATAAGAATCCAGTTGAAAAGGATCAATTGTGATGAGGAAGTTCTTCTTTTGCATACGAATGGATTGTCGTTTGCCGTTCACTTTTAGCCTGAGGTCAGGTTTTATATGTGTATGTTTGCATGCTTCACCAATTGTTTTGTGGGCAACTCTGTCACTCGAGCTGTCAACCCTGCCACTGGCACCAAAACCGACAAGTAGTCAGTTGAACTCTAACCCAAGTAGATGCCCTTGAGGGCTTGTGTGGGTTGAAAATTAATAATGAAGCAGCAATTGTGGAATTGGGAATGAATACTCCAAACCCAATTATATTAAATACTACCCATTTATTATGCGTGCTGCCCACTTGATGACCATTCAAAAAAAAAACTCTTGACTATTGTATACAATGGAAGCAGTCATTGTAAATAAAACCGCTTCGATAGGGGCACGAAAGCGAAAGAGAAAAAAAAAAGAGAGACACCCCGCAGTTTATGCTTATAACCGATTACACACAAAGCCATTTGCCGCTAGCTGTGTTATTGGGATCTCTGTCCTGGTTGACCCCACGCTGATTTCAATTTCTCAAACGCAACGTGAAACGTTACAAAATAATAACGATGATGACGATTTTTGCGCATTTCTTGATTTCTGAATGATACGACAGACCCAAGGCACTTTTGTCGGCAGATTTCTTTATTATTGACTAACCGCATGTGGCCCAAAGAAAAAAACAAAAAAAACGAGAAAGAAGCAAAACGAGAGATCCATTCATAAAACCCGTCGACATCGCACTAATTCAAGTTGAAATGTGTGAACAACACACACATACACACACACACACACAGACAGTTGGAGTCGATTTTCGATTCCCAAGCCACAACGCTAATGATTAATGTATGAACACACTTTGAGTGAGTTATGTGAACAAAGAGAGAGAGAGGGAGAGAACGAACAGAAAATACAAAATGCAGTAGCAATGCGGCGCTGTCGAACGCGACGAGTGTCATTAAAGTTGACTTAAGCGCAGCTGGAAGCGTCATCCTTTTCAACTCATTCCAACTCTTAAATAGAACTCAACACAGTTGTGATTTGTCGAATATGATTTGGTGTAGAGCACAAAACACACATAATTCATTTCACTTCAGTTCAGTTCATTTCAGTTCAGTTCAGGGATAATTGGTTCTTCTTCGGTATTCAGTTCATTTGAACGTTTATGCATCATGCATGATCATCATCATCATCATCATTATCGAGTAGTTTGCTGACGCGGCGTAAATAAATCCAATTTGTAACGCGCGTGAGCTTTTTTTTGATGTTTCGTTTGACTTGCCAGCCATTTGAAACTGTTTTGGCCAGTTAAGTTGCTTTCCGGTTACCACAAACATGACAATCATGTATTCCTTTTTTATACGCTTCGATTTATCGCATTTTAAACGTACATACGTACATATGCTCTTATATAGTTTTTGTATCATTTATAAGAGTTTCGTTCTGCAGCTTTGGCTGATGGCTTAATGCTACTTGGTTAAGAAAATCGCTTTAATGTTGGCCAAGTAATGATCAATGATCGCTTTTCGGCCATAAGAAGTGTGACCAGGCATTATGTTTTCAATATAGCTAACAAAAATGCGCGAGATGAAAGAAAAATCAATTCCCATTCTTATATTTATAAGTTATTTAAAATAACATTACATATTATAGATCATTGAATAGATCATAAATAAAATAAATCTCTAAAAATGAACATGTTAATATTTATTTTGCATAATTTCACTCTTAAGTTTCTAATTGAAACACAATCTTAGCGAAGTTTTTATTGATTACTCTTTAAACCGTTGATCCTAACTCTAACAAACTTTGCTACTACATAGAAATACATACATGTATGTATTTATGGCTGTTCGCCTACATGATGTCAATAGCTTGAAGCCTTAGACACATAAATAACTGGAAAGCAAACCGGAGACAGAGGCGCAATCGCATAATAGAAAACGTCGCTAAATGGCAAACAACCCTCAAAAAGCTCAACGCAAAGCTCGCGAAAGAATCCACTGAGTAGTTTTACACAGCCAGAGCATCGCTTGTTTTATGGCTGGCAATATTTTTGCATGCAGACGTTAAGAGAATGGGCGAGAGAGAGAGAGCGAGCGTGAAGAATTGGTGGAGGAGAGGAGGAGAGTGTCAAAAGACGTTAATCACGTTGAGTTATGTGACGTTCTTATATCTGAGCCACCAAAGTGTCACGTACGCATTTGTTCCAACCCAAAGGGTTGCGGGCAGGGGGAGCCGCTTGCTGCGGCTGTCAGTTGACATTGTTGCTGTTGTTGTTCTTTGCAATTTTAGCTGTTTTCTTTACTTTCTTTTGGTGCTGGCTGCCTGGGTTCTTTTTATCTGCAACACTGCAGATCCGGGCAACACACACAACAAACACACAGACACACACATGTGTGTATGCTTGCAACATATAGCCGCCACCCGCAAAGCCATATGCCACACACTCACAAGTGTTTTTGTTGGCATTTTGAAAAGTTTTTCGTGATTTCTTTTTTTCTACTTTTGTTTCACATAAGAGATTTTTCTTTGCTTTTGTCATGTGTTGTGTTGTGTTTGTTTGTTGTGTGTGTCTCGTTCATTGTTCCTTTTGCCATTGTCAACACTCTTGTGTCTCGTGTTTTGTGTCTCGTTACTGAACTTCCCCCTCCTTGGACGCAACCAAGCGGGTGTTTTGGGTGCAAATTGCACTTTTGTTGAAACAAATGGGAGAAAACAATGCCAAAAGCAAAACATTTTTCCACTCGAGATACGAGAAGCGGACGAAGAAGTCCCTCTAGGAATAAGGGATTTCGAATTTGTCTAACCTTCCTTTTCATTTCGCTTAACTTTTCACTTTTCACAGCGCCCTCCCTCTCTCAAACCCCCTCCACCTTCTCCACCACCTTGGACAACTTTTGTTGACGCATTTATTTTTGCTGTCGTTGACAGTTTGACTTGTGTATGAAAGTGTGTGTCTGTGTATGAAAGTGTGTGTATGTGTGTGTGTGTGTGTTAAATTAGTGTTTTTAGCATGTGCAAGATTCGGAAAGTAATGAGAAATGTCAGCTATCAAGTTGGTAATCACCAACTAACAGCCAAAGAAATCGTAACTTTAGTTACTTTTTGATTGTTTTGAATTCTGCATGTATGAAAAAAAAGCTATCTCAACTTCAAGTCGTTCAGTTTCAATACTATTATAATCTACAACATATAAACTTCAAGAAAACTCTTTTTAAAAAACTCATGACTTAAAATCAATATACAAAAAATTATTTTAAAATACTTGAAACAAGTAAAAAGTTTTTTCAAATAAGAGAAAATATTCTGAATTAAATCAAATCTCTATGTTCTTCGCTTTGTGAATAATGTTATATTGTTCAATTTTTAAAATGTTTAAATATTAATCGTAAATTTAAACGTACGACTTTAATATATGTTTTAGCATAATTAAAAATATATTTTCTTAATGAAAAATAATAATTTTTAAAGATCAAATAATATTATTTATTATGTGTTTAGTTTTCTGTCTTGCCAATTTCTGTTTATTTAAATCTTTTGTTTCGTTAATACCGAATACAATTTATTTATGTATTATTTACAGCTGACTTATCAAACAAACAAACAATTAATCGATGTGTATTAATTATAAATTTCAATTCAATCAATTCAAAATAAACAAAAAAAAAGCCAAAGATGAAGAAAGACGTGAATAATGTGCCTGGAAATGGGGCAGATCATTTGTCAGTTGGACAGCGGGAGACAGCATGAGTTCCACTCACAAAAACACACAGAAAAACACACACACAAACATATCACAAACAAGTAAGAAGGCTCTAATCGAGAAATCCCGACTAGAAGATACCCTGCACCCTATACTTAACGCATACATGCAAGTATGTGTGTGTGTATTGCACATACTGCATACTTGACTTAACTTCAATGTTCCAAATCTCCAAACTTGTACTGCCTAGAGATTAGGCGAGCTTATATTTTAAATCTGGAGTCTCTAGCTCTTATAGTCTCTGAGATCGACGCGTTCATACATACAGATGGACAGACGGACGGACGGACAGACATGGCTATATCGACTCGGCTGTTGATACTGAATAGGAATATATATACTTTATGACGTCGGAGATGCTTCCTTCTGGCTGTTACATACTTTGCACAGAACCATTATACCCTTTTTCCCATTTTCAATTGTTTGCGATTAATCAACATTGAACTTGAACTTGAATTGTTTATAAAAAAAAGTATAAGTAACTAGACTGAAGTCACCTAAGAATAACAAACTAATCTGGGTCGCGCTTGACGCGTGTGAAGGCTTATCAAAAGGTCTGACGTCATATTCAATTGCTAGAACTATGAATACTGGGGTTGCTCGCGATTAGAACGATTTTCTATAAGTATTATTGTTTTATACCCATCTATGAATTAACGGAAAAGATGACTCTTGTCGAGAAATCCCGACTAGGCGATACCCTGCACCCTATAATTAATATACGAATACTCAGTTCTTGAAAGTATGTGTATGTGGGTGCGTACAATTAAACTGCATACTTGACTTGACTTCAATGTTCCATGTCTCCGGTGTTTCTCAACCGAATTCAATAAAAATTTCACAGATTATCATTATGTTGTTCAATTTTTCAAACGCCGTCTCAAAGTTCTCCGAATTCAAGATTTTATTGTACTTGCCTAGTTATTAGGCGAGCTTAAGTTCCAAATCTGGAGTCTCAAGCTCTAATAGGTTCTAAGATTGACGCGTTCATACATACGGGCGGACGGACGGACAGACGGACGGACAGACGGACGGACAGACGGACATGGCTGTATCGACTCGACTGTTGATGCTGATCAAGAATATATATACTTTATGATGTTGGAGATGCTTCCTTCTACCTGTTACTTACTTTTGCACAGAACCATTATACCCTTTTTACCCCTTTTTTATGCGTTCAGGGTATACAAATGTATGAAATGTTTAATATTTGGTTAAAGCCTTAAAATTTTAAATGACTTTATATATTTTAACTAAGAAATATTTTTATTGATTGATTCCTTAATGGGATTTCGGTCTGATCATCATTTGTACAAATTTCATTCCGTTCGGATGCCAACTTCCCCAAGCAATTCTGTCAGTTCCAGATCCTGAATTTGAATGTGGTCCATTTAAATTACTAAATTAATAAAAAAGAGAGAGAGAGAAAGAAATGAATTAGTTTGGTTAAAAATAATTAAATAACATATTTTGCGTGAATTACCATTCGTAACATTTATTAAACCACCAAGCAGAATTCCATTCTTTCGCACAACTTTCGTCAAATTTATCATTATCCCGATCTTTTGTTGAAAACTTCATGTGAATATGAACTCTCAATGCATCACCAGCAGTTCCAGAATAATCTCCAAGCATTTTTAACTCATACGACTCTGTCTCGTTGCCAATAAGAAAGTGATCGTACCTAGCATAGGCAGTATTACCGTCAAAGTCCTTAAGATATATATACAATTCGTGGGGCTGAAATTGTGTCAGCAAGTGAAGTTTCTCCAGTCCCAAAAAGAAGTTTCCACGCAAATCTCCAAAGCCTGCCTTATACTCATCCCAATCTCGATTAAAGCTCACACTGCCATCAATTCTTCGCTGGACTACAGTCCAACCAGAACCTGACAGTGTGGAGTTGCAAGGAGCAGAGAATGTCCCAATTTTGGGCAAATTGAACTTATACACATCGGTCGATTTACCCAGACAGTTTGAAGAGGTAGAATTCAATTCTGAGTACTTTGCCTTAAGGTCGTTCAATTCTTTAACATTAGCATTGTTGTCGGATTTGAGTTTAGTTATCTGTTCATCCTTTAAAGCGTTCTCCTGTTGAAGTTTTGTTGTTGTCGCATCTCGATCAAGGATTTGCTTGAGAGCGGTGTCCAGTTGGTGTTGAAGTGTTATTATTGTTGCACCCTGATCATTCTTTTGATGGAGAGCGGTGTCCAGTTTCAAAAGTATAGTCGCCCCTTGGTCGTGAATCTTAGTTTGGAATTCCCCAAACTTTGCATCGTTCGCGGCCTGTTTTAGTTGATTGTTTTGCAGTTTAAGTTTAACTATAGTCATTTCCAGATCTTTTATAGTATTTTGTAGTTCCCCAAACTGTTCCTCCTTAGATCTTACACTGGAAGCATAGTTAAGTAACGGCTTGACGATCTTGTAGCAATATTTGCCACACATTTCGTCTTGTTCGCGGGATTCCTTGAAACACTGTAGAAAACACAAAATTAATTTTGATAGGATGATAGTTTGTTTATTTAGAACACTAACCGATTCACCATCAGATCCATAACTTAAATTGAATAGTGAAGCCATCAATAACATTATTAAGAATCCTTGTTGCACATTCATTTTAATTATTCACGATTTATTTTATGTTTGCTGCACAGCTATACAAATTTTGTACTAACTAAAACGAATCCCGCAACGAAAAATGGAACCTCGTCTTTGAAAATTGCATGCGAATAATCAACATTGCTCTGACCGATCCAGCAAATGGTTTTTTTCCACTTCCCGGATGCCGCTTGACGCTTGACTTGTTTTTGTGTGTGCATGCTTATCAGAAGGTCCGGCGTCATATTAAGTTCCAAATCTGGAGTCTGTAGCTCTTAAAGTCTCTGAGATCGACGCGTTCATACATACAGACGGACAGACGGACGGACATGACTATATCGTCTCGGTTGTTGATACTGATCAGGAATATATATATACTTTATGGGGTCGGAGATGCTTCCTTCTGCCTGTTACATACTTTTGCATAAAATCGTTATACCAATTTAAACATTTTTAATGGGTATGAAAAGAGATAAGTAAATAGACTGAAATCAGCGAAGAATAAAAGCTTCATCCGGATGCCCTTGCGCTTGACTATTTTTGCGTGTGAAAGCTTATGAGAAGGGCTGACGTCATATTCAGTTGCTAGAAATATGAATACTGGAATCGCTCGCGATTAGAACGATTTTCTATAAGTATTATTGTTTAATACCCATCTATGAAATAACAGAATAGAAGGCTCTAGTCGAGAAATCCCGACTAGAAAATACCCTGAACCCTATACATTACGTGTACAGTCAGTGCTTGAAAGTAAGTGGGGGTGTGTGTTTGTGTGTGTACGATTATACTGCACACTTGACTTAACTTCCGGTGTTTCTCAACCGATTTCAATGAAAATTTCATAGATTTTCATTTTTATTGCATGTTTCAAACGTTATCTCAAAGTTTTTCTGTTTAAGATTTTGTTGTTATCGATCCTATGTGTATATCGGAAACGGGAAGAGTTATCGAAAATCGGAAAAAAACTTGTACTGCATAGTTATTAGGCGAGCTTAAGTTCCAAATCTGGCGTCTCTAGCTAGTTACGTACCTTGACACAAAACCATTATTCCCTTTTTTACCATCTTCAATTGCATGCGATTAATCAACATTGCTCTGACCGATCCAGCAAATGGTTTTTTCCCACTTCTTAGAATCACTTAAAAACAACAGCATAATCCGGATGCCGCTTGACGCTTGACATTTTTTGGCGTATGAAAGCTTATCAGAAGGTCTGACGTCATATTCAGTTGCTAGAAATATGAACACTGTGGTCGTTTGACACCCTTCTATGAAATAACAGAATAGAAGGCTCTTGTCCCAACTAGAAGATACCCTGCACCCTATACTTAACACGTACAGTAAGTGATTGCAAGTATGTGTGTGTGTGTGTGTGTGTGTGTGTGTGTACTGCATACTTATTAACTTCAATGTTCTCCGGTGTTTCTCAACCAAATTCAATAAAAATTTCACAGATTATCATTATGTTGTTCAATTTTTCAAACGTCGTCTCAAAGTTTTCCAAATTCAAGATTTTATTGTTACGATCCCATGTGTATATCGAAAACGGAAAGAGTTATCGAAAATCAAAAACAAACTTGTACTGCCTAAAGATAAGGCGAGCTTAAGTTTCAAATCTGGAGTCTCTAGCTCTTATAGTCTCTGAGATCGACGCGTTCATACATACGGACGGACATGGCTATATCGACCCGGCTATTGATGCTGATCAAGAATATGTATATACTTTATGGGGTCGGAGATGCTTCCTTCTGCCAGTTACATTATTTTGCACAAAATCATTATACCCTTTTTCCCATTTTTAATGTTCAGGTTGAGGGTATAAAAATGCATTATAATTTAAATACCTTTTGTATTCCGTGTTGTGCGTCTGAAGGCGTCATTGGCGTCGGCGTTGGCGTTGGCGTCGGCGTCAGTGGAACTCATCAATCGGAGTCAGATGGAAGGCAACGGCGCAATAATCAAACGTTGTAATTATGTATTATTTATTTTTATTTATTGTATTATTACTCACGTTGAGCTCTGGCTCGGGGTTCGAACAAATTTAACTGATTTATCGTTGATAAATTTATGAAACTTTTCTCTCTACCCTTTTTTTTTTGTTTTTTTGGTCTGGCCACTCCGTCGTTGGTGAGTGGTGAGCTGGTCAGTTGGTTGCCTGTGGAAACTCATCAATATCATTAATCATAAAATTAAGTATCATTTATATTAATTTATTATTGTACGGCAGAAATTTCAGCGCTGCCCCAAAACTGATTTATCACATAATGCTCATTATCATGATGATGTTGTGCTCATTTCAGTCACTCACTCACTCAGTGCCTCCCTCTCTCGCTCTCGCTCACGCTCACGCTCTCGCGCTCTTGCCCATCATTAATCAGACGGCATTGCCAGCATTGAGGAGGGCGAATTTCAACTTGGGCTTCGACTCTTCGTTTGTCATTAGCTCTGTGTTGTTGCTGTTGTTGTTGCCCTTCGTTCGGTTTTTCGTTTTTTTTTCGTTGTTTCGTTTTCAGTGATGCTCGGGGCGCAGTAATTAATTATGCGTCTTTTGTATTCTACCGACAATTTACAGTGCTTTATGTTTATGAAAAATTGCATATAAATTGAAAACACTTAATCATTTTGATTTAACATTTTAATTAAAATATAATATACACCAAAAAACCAAAAAAAAAAACACAAAATAAGGCAGCCCAATTGAACAAAATACAACTACAAGCAACTTTTAGCCGAATTAAGGCTAACTTAACTCCAACCAATATCGATATATAAGAATAGATGTGTTTTCTAGTATCGAAGGCCAAAGCAATGAATGAAATAATAATGGAATCCTTTTTTGTGGCTCAACACACAAATCAGGCCAAGAGCCTTGCCACTGCCAAAAGTCATTACAACAAGCGAACTGAGTGGGGCCAAAGGGCCAAAGGAGCACAAGAAAAACAACAAAAACGCCAAATACAAAACCCGCCCTCAAAGGAGTGTAACTAGGAATGGACAACTTGCTGGCCAATTCACAATTTAACAAACTAATAAATATATTTTAGCTTTCCGTGTGTTAGTCAGTGTGTTTGTGTGTACGTGTGTGTGTGTGTGTGTGTGTTTGTGTGTGAGCAAAGCGACTGCTGTCTGGTTTGTCGCATTGAAAATAGAGCGATTCCTTCTGGAGCACAAGAAGCAAAGAGAAAGGAGAAAGGAGGAAGGAGAAGCAACGGCAAGCACTAGAAATATAAATCAAAGGTTGCACTAAACTTTTGGCCTGCTCGATGTCGTTGCCAGCATAACAACAAGGCTCGCGGACAGCACACCAAGAGAGAGAGAGAGAGAGAGAGAGCGGGTGAGAGCGAGCGATGAAGATTAAAAACAGCAGCGGCTGGAGTTAAGAAGAAGAGCAGCTGTGGGCGCTGTAAAATGCATTTTGGGCATTCGAGCGACTTTTGCCAGCTTGATAACTTGATAGGTGCTGCATTCACATTGTTGTTGTTGTTGCTGTTGCTGTTGTTCGGTTGTTGATTGCTGTTCTTGTGTGTGTTTGTTGGCAACAAGGACACTTCGGTTGTTTGTTGCTTTCGAGGATGCGGCGGGGTTTGGATGCTGGCGGGGCCCGCACATGGCTTGCAACTGCCAGGCTGTCGGATATGCACTGACATAAATTGCTTCAACTGACAACGACAGAGCCAGCTAGAGAGAGAGAGAGAGAGAGAGAGAGAGGAAGAAGATACTGCAATGCTACCAGGAACCTTGCACCATGATTACTGCTTGCTTGCTTGCCTTCCTCAGAGCCTTGCTGCCTGCCAAGGCAATAACTTTTCGTCCTGGCCTGCGTACTTCTTCTTCACCATGCAATCCCATCATATCCCATACTATCCTATCCTGTACTATCCTATCCGGTGCTGTTTGGGTGCTTTGGTGCTTTGGTGAGCTCCGGCTCGACGTCTGCAAGCTTTGGGGTAAAATTAATATTAAAATGGAAGCATCGGCTTCCATCGTTGGACGCATTGCAATGCAAGGACCCCCCACTCATATATACACCGATATATGGCGCAGTGGAGGACAAGAAAGGCAGAGAGCGCTGGATGGTGGTGAGGAGAGGGGGTGAGGGTACAACGACTAACGCCAGTCAGTGCCAGGCCAAAGGACATTTCCAATTTATTTACGCTCAGAGGCACTTTGTCTGACTCGCCTGGTGCCTTGCCTTAACATCACCTCTCTCTTTTTCTCTCTCTCTCTCTCTCTGTCGCTGTGTGTCGTTCTTTACGCTTTTTGCACTGCGTATGACAGTATTTGTGTAGTCTGTCAGCTAGCGAAAGAAAGAGAAAGGCAGATTTTTCCACTCGGACTCCTCCCTAAGCTAGTTTGAACATTTTTTCCTCATTCCTCGTTCCTCGTTCCTCATTCCTCGTTTCTCGTTCCTGTTCTTGCTGTGTTTTTTTGACTCTCACATTTGGACAGCAAAATGTTCCTTCTGGTTGTGTTAGCGTGAAAAGTGTTGAAAGGTGTGAAAATGAAAATTTACTACTTACCGCCAAGATTTATGCTTTCTCTCTCTCTCCCTCTGTCTCTCTGTCTCTATCTGTCTCTCTGTCTCTATCTGTCTGTTTTCGTTTTGGCTGGACAACAACTTGCAACCGGAGCATAGCTGCAAATGCAGTGCAAATCTTGTGCCACATGGACTCGAGACATTTATGACATGAACTCATATACACAAACAGAATGAGAAAGAGAATCATAAAGTCGTCCTCTTTATGTTGTTTTTTTTTTTATACCCTGAACCCATTAAAAATGGGAAAAAGGGTATAATGGTTCTGTGCAAAAGTATGTAACAGGCAGAAGGAAGCATCTCCGACCCCATAAAGTATATATATTCTTGATCAGCATCAACAGTCAAGTCTGTCCGTCCGTATGTATGAACGCGTCGACCTCAGAGACTTTATGAGCTAGAGACTCCAGATTTAGAACATAAGCTCGCCTAATCTCCAGGCAGTACAAGTTTGTTTTCGATTTTCGATAACTCTTCCCGTTTCCGATATACACATGGGATCGAAAACAACAAAATCTTAAATAGAGAGATAACGTTTGAGACATAAGATAAAAATGAAAATCTATGAAATTTTCATTGAAATCAGTTGAGAAACACCGGAGATATGCTACATTAAAGTTAAGTCAAGTGTGCAGTATAATCGTACACACACACACACACACACCCCCACTTACTTCCAAGGGTTCAGGGTATAGTCTAGTCGGGATTTCTCGATAAGAGCCATCTATTATTTATTATTTATTCTTAGAAGGGTATCAAACGACCACAGTATTATACTATTTCTAGCAATTGAATATGACGTCAGACCTTCAGATAAGCTTTCACACGCAAAAAAATCTAGAGTCAATGAGCTTTTATTCTTCTGTGATTTCAGTGCATTGACTTATATCTATTATATAAACGGATGTTTTGATCAAGATTGGTCAGAGTTCAATGTTGATTAATCGCAAGAAATTGTCAAAGACGAGGTTCCATTTTTCGACGCGGAATTCGTTTTAGTTAGTACAAATTTTGTATAGCTGTGCAGCAAACATAAAACAAATCGTGAATAATTAAAATGAATGTGCAACAAGGACAAACCGAAACTAAATCGCGAATAATTAAAATGAATGTGCAACAAGGATTCTTAATAATGTTATTGATGGCTTCACTATTCAATTTAAGTTGTGGATCTGATGGTGAATCGGTTAGTGTTCTAAATAAACAAGGTATCATTCCATCAAAACTAATTTTGTGTTTTCTACAGTGTTTCAAGGAATCCCGCGAACAAGACGAAATGTGTGGCAAATATTGCTACAAGATCGTCAAGCCGTTACTTAACTATGCTTCCACTGTTCGATCGAAGGAGGAACAGTTTGGGGAACTAAAAAATACTATAAAAGATCTAGAAATGACTATAGTTAAACTTAAACTGCAAAACAATCAACTAAAACAGGCCGCGAACGATGCAAAGTTTGGGGAATTCCAAACTAAGATTCACGACCAAGGGGCGACTATTCTTTTGAAACTGGACACCGCTCTCCATCAAAAGAATGATCAGGGTGCAACAATAATAACACTTCAACACCAACTGGACACCGCTCTCAAGCAAATCCTTGATCGAGATGCGACAACAACACAACTTCAACAGGAGAACGCTTTAAAGGATGAACAGATAAGTAAACTCAAATCCGACAACAATGCTAAAGTTAAAGAATTGAACGACCTTAAGGCAAAGTACTCAAAATTGCAATCGAGTTCTATCTCTTCAAACTGTCTGTGTAAATCGACCGATGTGCATATGTTGAGTTTGCCCAAAATTGGGACATTCTCCGCTCCTTGTAACTCCACACTGTCAGGTTCTGGTTGGACTGTAGTCCAGCGAAGAATTGATGGAAGTGTTAGCTTTAATCGAAATTGGGATGAGTATAAGGCAGGCTTTGGAGATTTGCGTGGAAACTTCTTTTTGGGACTGGAGAAACTTCACTTGCTGACACAATTTGAGCCCCACGAATTGTATATATATCTTAAGGACTTTGACGGTAATACTGCCTATGCTAGGTACGATCACTTTCTTATTGGCAACGAGGCTGAGTCGTATGAGTTAAAAATGCTTGGAGATTATTCTGGAACTGCTGGTGATTCATTGAACTACCATAAGAACATGAAGTTTTCAACAAAAGATCGGGATAATGATAAATTGAACAAAAGTTGTGCGGAAATATGTAATTCTGCTTGGTGGTTTAATGCTTGTTCCAGATGGTAATTAACGCAATATATATTATTTAATTATTTTTAGCGAAACTAATTCATTACTCTTTCTCTCTCTCTCTTTTTTATAAATTTAGTGATTTAAATGGACCACATTCAAATTCAGGAGATGGAACTGACAGAATTAATTGGTATACTTGGCATTTAAACGGAATCAAATTTGTACAAATGATGATCAGACCGAAATCCCATTAAGGAATCAATCAATAAAAATATTTCTTAGTTAAAATATATAGAGTCATTTGTAATTTTAAAGATTTAAACAAATATTAAACATTTCAAAAATTTGTATACCCTGAACGCATTAAAAATGGGAAAAAGGGTATAATTTTGTGCAAAAGTAAGTAACAGGCAGAAGACAGGCATCTCCGAACCCACAAAGTATATATATTTTTGATCAGTATCAACAGCCAAGTCGATATAGCCGTCTGTATGTATGAACGCGTCGATCTCAGATACTATAGACCTAGAGACTTAAGATTTAGAACATAAGCTCGCCTAATCCCTAGGCAGTACAAGTTTGTTTCCGATTTTCAATAACTCTTCCTGTTTTCGATATACACATGCGATCGATAACAACAAAATCTAGAATTTGGAAAACTTTGAGATGGCATTTACATAATAAACAAACAACTTAATGACAATCTGTGAAATTTTTATTGAAATCGGTTAAGAAACACCGGAGATATGCAACATTGATTGCACACTCAAGTGCAGTATGCGCGTACACACACACACCCACACACACACACCCACACACACACACACACAAATACACAAATATAAGGTCCAGAGTATCGACTAGTCGGGACTTCTCGACAAAAGCCTTCTTACTTGTTATTAACATAATCGCATGTCTCGATAATTGGTTCTGACTGATCAAATGCTCTTTCTTTGTTTTTTTTTTTAAATCTACTTTTATGTTAACAATGTGCAAAGGATTCAAGAACATTTTGAAATGATAAACTATGATGACAAGTATAAAATCTACTTCAAAAACTTTGCTAACCGTTGAAAGTAATCCAAATGTTGCCTCAATAATCAGATAGATTAATTGGATATGATTGAAATGTTTTATTATTTATATGCAAGCTCTTAACAAATGATGTCTGTTATGTCTTATTTGTCTAGCTTGCTGTCATCGATTCGCTCAGCTTGCAACTTGCCACAAAACAACAACACAAGCAACATGCAACAAGCAACATGAAAATCCTGACGGACACGCACATGATAAATTATTGTATGTGTTACAAGCGATGAAATGCCAAATCTGCCTCTTTCAGCTCATCAAGTGGCTTGGTTGCCAAAACAGTTTGCCACAAACTATAAATATATATATATATGTGTGTGTGTGTGTATGTAAACATAAATGATACTATATATAGATGCTGCATTCTGGGCGTTACCTAACAACCCAGAGGACGAAAAGTTCCTGCCACTTTTCAAGTGAAGTCGTCCAGAATCGAGAGCAGATTCTACAAAAAGGAGCTCTAGCTCTAGCCAGGTCTTGACCACGCCCCACTTTGGGGGCAAATCTCTGTTGCAGCCGCTTGGCAGTGGGCAATGGGGTGGAGTTGGGTGGTGTTGAGGCATCTAAGCTCAACGGGCGGCGCCATTTACCAAGTGTCAAAAGCAAAGCTAAAGCCATTGTCGACATGACTTTGGACAACAACAACAAAAACCACAACAACGACTAGAATAAACAACAACGAGAACAAGACGAAAAAGAAGAAGAAGTAGAAGTGGAGTCAGAGCAGCTGGCACCAAAAAAGTAAAATGCTTTGTTGGCAATCGCTGAGGAGTTGCCAGGACTTTTGGGGTCTTGGCCCTTGTCTGACGCTCCAGGGAGAACAGCATGTGTCAACTTTGCTCTCTCTCTCTCTCTTCCCCCCCTCCCCCTCCCCCCACTCACTCACCCATTCTCTTCGTGTCTCTAACAGGGAAGGAACTGAAAGAAGCATGTAACGAGAGAAGAGAAGAGCTTTAGGAAAGTGGGTGACAAGTAACCGGAAAATGTATTTTATTGTTTGCATCCGGACATTTCGTTTTGCCATACTTTGTATAACGCCTTCCCTTCCCTTCCCACCCACTGCTCCACCCCTTAGAACAAAAACACGCCCCCTTTACCCCCAACCGCCCACTGCCAATCTAAAGTCTTGGTCTGCACTAAATTTGTCAAGTAATTGATGATATTGCACTTTTGCCGAATCAACCTGGAATAAACAGTCGAAAGAGAAAGTGCAAAGGAACAGCTTGAAATAGTTTTGCTAACGTTTAAACAATTTGGTTCTGCCAATAAACCTTAAATCCAACTAACTACTAACAAACTTTTTACTAACTAACGAACTTAACATTTTTATCTGTTTTTCTTAATGCCATAACAAAGAGAATAACTCTTGTTCTGTTGTATAGCAAAAGTCACAAATTGATAGATACAAAAAAAAACCAATACTATGAATTTTAGCTGAAGCTTTTTAAAAAAAATTAATTGTTACTTGTTTTCCACTTTTCGAATTAAATTGAACAACGCCTAAGCAATACATATATCTACATGCATATAAAAATTAACTACGAAGATAAAAAATAATATTTCTTCTTCGAAAAACTGATTTTATATAATTTTTATTAAATTCTCTTTGTTAACTTTTATATGTTATGTTTTGATAAATAAAGACAACAATTAAATTGGAACACGATTTAATTTCATTTATTTTATGAATGATCTATAAATTTAATCCTTTGAGTGCATTTGAAGAGTTATTATTGATTATATATATTCTATTACATTTATTATATTTATCTTATGTTTGTTTATCATAATCAATTTTGTATTCATTTACTTGTTTTCTGGATTAAAGTAAATATCTTAACTTAATAAAATAAATAAATTCAAAGGTGTTAAGTATGGACCGAAAAAAAACCATGGATAATTTTGTTTATATCCTAGAATCATGTATTAACTTTATATTTGAGTTTTTGTAAGAAGGCGATACTTAGAACATTTAAATGTTAACTAAAAATGTTCATTCAAGCAAATATTTATATATTTAAGCAAATGTTTATATCGATCATTAATTTATAATTCCTTTAGATATTTTTATTACATCAAGGTTTTGTACAATTCATTCATAGCACTACATTTAAGGGACTATTCCACTTGATAAGACAGCATTCTACGAATAAATGTTAGCGTATCTTCGAAACATTCCACAGACAACTAGTAGAGTATCTTCGAGACATTGTTAAGCAGTGAACCGCATTGTTAGATTTGCACTTGAAGAACTTGAACCTGAACCAAGCAGAGATTCTTGCACACAACTCTCCTGGCATAGTTTGGCAAGTTGATAGATTGTTCGAATATGCTGCTGCGTATGAACGAACGAACGAACGTACGAATTAATGAATGAATGAATGAATGAATGACTGAATGACAAAATGAATGAAGGAATGAACGTTGTTGCCTTCTGACGCTGCCTAGATTGATGGCCAAAATGGCTGTTGAAACAACGCTCGAGCGAAAGAGAAAGAGAGAGAGAGAGAGAGAGAGAGAGAGAGAGAGAGAGAAAGAAAGGAGAGGGAGAGTGACTCGCTGGCTGGCAGCAGCAGCTTCGGAGCTCAATGAAGAAAAATAATCACCAACATCATTTATTTTCCGTTTTGCCTGCCTGCCTGCCTTTCTGCCTGCCTGCCGCTGTACAACACACATCAATCTTTGTTGTTGCCAAAAGTGGGCAGCAACAACAACAACAAAAACAACAACAACAGCTATCGACCATGACCATCCCATGCCCGGCTGTTGCTGTTGATATATCTGCGTATATATATATATATATATACATATATACTCGTATACTTTCCAGCTTGACAGCTACTGACGGGGCAACGCCAAAGCTTTTGGCTTCAGCTTCAGCAACAGCTGACAGACGACAGACGACGACTTTTGACGTTTGCCTGCAATTAACGGATGTGCTTGCCGCTACCGATCCCCCACTGCCCGCTCCCAACTGCCCACTGTCCCATTTCGGTTAGTTCAGTTGGCAGTGTTGAAAAATGTGTGCAGCTGCAGGTGAAAATGGGCACAGCGAATGCTGCCTAATGACATGACAACCAGCCAGCCGTCGCAACTCCTCAACCTCCTTTCCATCACATCAAGTCATTTAAATCATTAATTCCCGAATGCCCACACACACACGCACACACACACAGACGGTGGAGAGTCTAAGGGGAGAATCTGTCTATGTCCTTGTTGGCCAAGACTAATTTGTAGACCGGGTCGTCAGCTATTTTACTTAGCAAGCAAGCAGCTCTCGTCAACAGCAACATTTCGATCCTTGCTGTTTTTGTGGCGGCTCGTTATGTGACTTCCTTTTGCTGCTGCTGCTGCTGCTGCAAGTCACTTGAAAAGTCGTTAATCATTTTGGGGAGCCAAATTTTACAACAACGGGAGGAAGAGAGAGTCGCGAAAAGCTGCTTGAATCCATCACGCATAGCGAATGTGGCAACAACAACAACTAACAACAGTCGCATCAATGTCAACGTCAGAAGGCAACGTGAATGCGGACAGGTGGAAGAACCAACAAAAGCCACCCACCGGGATTGCTTTGGATTGGATGGGAAAAGTGCGAGTGACAGCTGTAAACAGATGAAAAGTGAACCAAGTTATGAAGCAAGAAAATTCCTTGCAACTAGTTGAGATGTATACATTTTTTGGTATAATTTTGGATTTCAATGTTTTGCTGATTTAATCATCAATAATAAAAGTAAGAAAGTTCTAAAAAATATTTGTATAAGTCTAAAAAGAACCTATTATTCTAATTATAAAGTCAGCTCAAAAAACGTTTTTTTATGGGCGATGATTGAGGTCGGCTTTTAGGTATTTAATTTTATGTTCTTATTACTAAAGTATCTAAAACTAGTTGGCACACTGGATGCTTACAAACATTGAAATTATTTTCGCTCATTTGGCTTTATTTAGACTCCGAACCAACTTCGGTTCGTCTTTAAAAGTTGACTTCACTAGCTGTGCCATAACTTAAAGTCAAAGGTTCTAGTCTGGATATGTTTATCAGCTTAGACACACACCGTTACCAGCACCAACCATTATTAGGATGTATTACGATATTAGCTAAGACACACTTCGCACGTCTAAGAACTTAGATATTCGTTAAAAAAAACAAAAACGATAAAAACTAAGTTCAACTGAACTAATGTACAAGCTGAACGATAGAATTAAATTCTTTTGTCTACATTCGTTCACTCGAACACTTGTGTCCCAAATTGAACGATTTGTTTTGCTGATCTCTCCCAAGCCTACGACCATTTAACGACGAAGAGGTTGTGGTTGTGTTTTTATCTTGGAACCGAATGAGAAAATGCTGTATCAAGAAGTGTCTAGACTGAATTCGTAGATATAAACGAAATTTGAAAAATTCGCATTTTTCTCTAACATAAATAACTGTATATTGTTTAATCTATTAAAGTGTTTCATGAGCAGCTAATAACTCTCGTGTTCGTTATCTTTATCATCGTTGGGTCCATGTTGCATGTAGTGCAATAATTGATCTGCCATTTGCCAATACCAATGCAACTTGACAATCTCCAATCCACCCTTATCGGCTATGAAAATCTGTCCATTCGCACCGCACTCAATTGCCTTGACAATGTTCTTGGCACAAATGGTCGTGGATTGACAAGGAGCAGTGCGAAGACGATCCGCAAAGCACTGGCCATAACTAAGGAAAGCCGTAAGCTCACGATCCACAAATAGTTTGGTCGGTCCACAACAAACCGCCATGACAGCGACTCCATTTTGATTGTAGTACAATGGATCCTACAAAGAAATCGTTTTAAAATTTGTGTAGAAAACGATAACAAACGTTCAACTTACCGATAAACTTCTTGTGAAGCCAATAACACCGAATTTGGATGCGCTATATGCACAGAAAACAGGCGAGGGATCCAATCCAACAACCGAAGTAACATTCACAATTATTCCACCCTTGCCCAACTGCTTCTTATCCATGTAGGGCAGTACGGTGGCACAAGTGTTCATCATACCCGTTAGATTTGTATTGACTGTCGCATCGATATCCTGTTCATTGCACATTGTTGCGCCATTGATCAGGATATCAATATAGTCCATTTGCACCATAACCTCATCGAAGTATTGCTTCATGTCCTCCCTGGCCATGGTCACATCATAGGTCCAGAAAAAGATTTGCGTACTGTGTTTAATTGATTGCAATTGAGCAATTGCCTGACGATTCTCGACACTGTGCAGAATGGCTAGTTTCTAGAAAGAATACAATTATATGTTGAATATTCTAGATATTCGATTCTCAATTTAACCATAAGCTGAACGCTTTAAGTAGATAAGTTATTATTGTCTTACGCCAGTTATCTTTAAATAAACTTGGCTGACAAAAGGAGTTCTCTACCGAAAGT
>JAWNNW010001078.1:0-13738 GCA_035044465.1 Scaptomyza tumidula
CTGTTGCTGTTGGAGTTTAATTATATTCGCATCTCGATCACGGATTTGATTTTGTAAGTTTTCCACTGGTTTTTGATTTGCAGCTTTTAAGGCCTGTTTTAGTTGATTGTTTTGCAGTTGAAGTTGACTTATGGTCACGTTTTGATCTTTTATTGTATTTTGTAGTTCACCGAGCTGTTCTTCCTTTGATTGAAAAGTGGCTGCATAAATAAGTAACGGTTTGACGACCTTGTAGCAATATTTGCCACAAATTGCATCGTGTTCGCGAGATTCCTTTGAACATTGTTAAAAACACAAAATTAGTTTCGAGAATAGTGATACCTTGTTTATTTAGAACACTAACCGATTCACCATCAGATCCACAACTTAAATTGAATAGTGAAGCCATCAATAACATTATTAAGAATCCTTGTTGCACATTCATTTTAATTATTCACGATTTATTTTATGTTTGCTGCACAGCTATACAAAATTTGTACTAACTAAAACGAATTCCGCGTCGAAAAATGGAACCTCGTCTTTGACAATTTCTTGCGATTAATCAACATTGAACTCTGACCAATCTTGATCAAAACATCCGTTTATATAATAGATATAAGTCAATGCACTGAAATCACAGAAGAATAAAAGCTCATTGACTCTAGATTTTTTTGCGTGTGAAAGCTTATCTGAAGGTCTGACGTCATATTCAATTGCTAGAAATAGTATAATACTGTGGTCGTTTGATACCCTTCTAAGAAATAACAGAATCGATGGCTCTTATCGAGAAATCCCGACTAGACTATACCCTGAACCCTTGAAAGTAAGTGGGGGTGTGTGTGTGTGTGTGTGTACGATTATACTGCACACTTGACTTAACTTCCGGTGTTTCTCAACTGATTTCAATGAAAATTTCATAGATTTTCATTTTTATCTTATGTGTCAAACGTTATCTCTCTAATTAAGATTTTGTTGTTTTCGATCCCATGTGTATATCGGAAACGGGAAGAGTTATCGAAAATCAAAAACAAACTTGTACTGCCTGGGGATTAGGCAAGCTTATGTTCCAAATCTGTAGTCTCTAGCTTTTATATCGACGCGTTCATGCATACGGACAGACGGACATAGTAATTGTTATTGTTAGTTATCGAATTGGCTGTTGATGCTGATCATGAATATATATACTTTATGGGGTCGGAGATGCTTCCTTCTGCCTATTTCATACTTTAGCACAAAAGCATTATACCCGCCTTTAATGTTCAGGGTATAAAAACAAACAGGAAAAACAACTAAGTTAAATTTTTAATCAATTCAAAAAAACTTCAAAAATAATTTAAAATACTCCAGATAATTTTTTCTTTATTTAAAAATGTTCTTAATTCAGTTTGAGACTTTATTCTTGCTTTTATTACTTAACAATTTTTTTCTATTGGTAGCTTGTACAGGGTATACTTTTTTTTATTATTATAGTGAAGGTAAACGAGTTTTGATCAGTGTTTTGTCTCTTTCTTCTCTCATGTCAAAATGTTGTTCTTGTTTTAGTTGTTGTTGGTGACAAGTTCTTTGTATGTTGTTGCTATTACAAACTATTCAAACTCATGAACGGCAGTCATTTTTATACCCTGATCCCATTAAAAATGGGAAAAAAGGGTATAATGAAGTTGTGCAAATGTATGTAACAGGCAGAAGGAAGCATCTCCGACCCCATAAAGTATATATATTCTTGATCAGCATCAACAGTCGAGTCGATATAGCCATGTCCGTCTGTCTGTATGTATGAACGCGTCGATCTCAGAGACTATAAGAGCTAGAGACTCCAGATTTGGAACTTAAGCTCGCCTAATCCCTAGGCAGTACAAGTTTGTTTCTGATTTTCGATAACTTTTCCCGTTTCCGATATACACATGGGATCGATAACAAAAAAATCTTGAATTTTGAAAACTTTGAGATGCAATTTGAACTATAAAACAAAATAATGACAATCTGTGAAATTTTTATCGAAATCGGATAATAAACACCGGAGATATGGGACATTGAAGTTTTGTATGCACTATGCTGTATACGCGTACACACACACACATATACTTGCAAGCACTGACTGTACGCGGAAAGTATAGGGATCAGGGTATCGTCTAGTCGGTATATCTCGACTAGAGCCTTCTTACTTGTTTCTTATATAAAACTATGAAATTAAATTCTAGCGAATTATTTAGGAAGGGGTTAAAGTACTCAAAAGTTAAATATGCAAGGTTTTTTCTTTTTTAAGTTGCTGCATAATAGAACAATACGCGTTGTAATAGAAATAAAATGTTTTTAAATTATTATCTCACCATTTGAACAGCTAAATTGCTATGCTTTGGCTAACGAGGTGTGGCCCAAATGCCAAGCCAACTGCATCCGCTAATTTTGTGTCCATTTTACACTTGCATTCATGTTTGGAATGTTTGCCTCGTTCTATTAACGACATTTTGATACATTTCTGTATCTGATAGCTTTTCTTTTAACTTTTCAGGAACTTTAATACTTTCTGTACTTCGATTCTGAAAGGCATTTTCAATCATTTCGATTCAATTGAAAAAAAAAAAAATATTTTTGTAATATCATCTCGTATGCAATTTCGCACAACATCATGTTTTATTAGCGATTCTTTTGTTAAGATTTTCTATAAAAAACTTAATTGCCACTTTTCAGTTAGTTATCAGAACGTAAAGTAAGATAAATGGAACTGGTTCTTTGGCACAACAAAACAACAAAACAACCAACAACAGATGTATTAATTACCAGCTTATGACACACATCCGCTAAATTTGTAGATCGTATGAGAGAATTCGCAACTTTGTTTCTTTTTGTGGTTCTCTTAGCCACGTTAATTGTCTTATATACATATAAACTATAGAGAAATAAGTCAACACACATCTGCTAAAAAGCGCTATATGCAACAAGGTGGGGAATGTGTCAGAAAATTTCAAATCAAATCAATGTTCACAACGTAGAAATGTGTAGTAAAGCAGTTTAACGACTGTGTTATACTCTGCTTAAGGTTAAATGGTTGCTGGTAAGAAGTATTCTTGATCCTAAGGCTTGTTTCTTTTATACAATCGCTTTCAAACGGCGACATGCCAAAAATTAAACTATGTTTATGTTAATGTTATGTCAATGTTGTGTTTTACCAACATAAAAAAACATTACTTGAGTTTACTTCTATATCTTACGTGTGTTAACTGCATTAAGAAAATATTCAACGATACTGAAAACGATTTTTATGAATGAACACCAAGTGCAGCATATAAACAATTAAATTCCAGTAGTTCCAGTTGCCACTTTACGAATCAGCCATGGGAAACAGGCAGCCAGTGGCTAGTGGTCAGTTAACGGTTTCCTCGCTCTGCAATCTTTGAGGAGTGCCAGTTGCTGTTGTGAAAATGTGGTCAAATAAACACGCGCTGTTTTAACCGCACACACACACAAGAGCGAGCGAATACGAGAGAGAAACGCCCACAAGCAAGCACATAAATAGCAATAACAAGCTTAAGAAAAACGTTAAGCCACTTGTAATCATAAATCGCACAGACTATTGGCTCCTCCATGGCTTAAACAGGCTGGCTGGGAAAGCAGATGGAATCTCAGTCAAAGTTGTTGTAATCGAACAGCTGGCACTTGTATCAGGAGCTTGTAATTAGCTCGTTTCAGTGTGGGTTAAATAGACGCCGAATTACGATCGTGTTCTTGTCTGTCTGCCAGACTTATACCAATTGCAGGTGCATGCCAAATCTCTACCCACTTGATCTTCATATTTGGACATTATTGCGTGCGCGTTTTTATAGCGTTTAGTTAACGGCTTAAGTCGTGAGAAGCTCATTTTTAATTCATATGCGGTATGTGCGGCTTTAAAGCGTTTTGCTGGCGACTTAAATCGCATGAAACTTGCTGCATTCTTTCGCTAGACTTTGAGCGATAGCATATGTTTAGTAAGTTATTAAAACTTAGCTAAAAGGACTTCATTAATTTATCACACTGCTATCGCTTGATTATATTATTAATGTCATAATGTTAATTTGTGCTTTGTTAAATTAAATTTTAATCAAACATTTATTTTTATATAATTTTAGCACGTTCGCTAACTTGTTATTGCGATGGCAGCTGTCCGAATAATGTGAGCAATGGAACCTGCGAAACGCGACCAGGTGGCAGTTGCTTCAGTGCCGTCGAGGAGGTATACGATGAGACAACTGGCACTTACGAGGAGGAGCGCACCTATGGCTGCATGCCACCCGAAGAGAATGGCGGACTGCTAATGGTTAGTTAAAAATTTGGAAATTTGAGTGAAACTCCAACTAAAACGCAACGCTTCTCTTTTTTTGCAGTGTAAAATAGCCGCTGTACCACATATTCATGGCAAGAATATTGCATGTTGCGAGGGAGCAGATATGTGTAATCGAGACTTGCAGCCCGACTTTATGCCGAAGATGACAACGCCGCCACCCGAATTGCCTGTGAGCAGTGAATCTGTACACACTCTGGCCTTGTTTGCCTCCATGGTTGTGTGCATGTCCGTGTTTATTGTCGTCGTATTTATACTCTGTCTGGTGTACAAGCGGAGAGAGAAGTTGCGCAAACAACCGCGATTGATCAACTCGATGTGCAACTCACAATTGTCGCCACTTTCGCAGTTGGTGGAACAAAGCTCTGGGTCAGGATCAGGATTACCGCTGTTGGTGCAACGCACCATTGCCAAGCAGATTCAGATGGTGCGCCTCGTGGGCAAGGGTCGCTATGGTGAGGTGTGGCTGGCCAAGTGGCGTGACGAACGTGTGGCCGTCAAGACATTCTTCACCACGGAGGAGGCATCGTGGTTCCGCGAAACGGAAATCTATCAAACTGTCCTCATGCGACACGAGAACATATTGGGATTCATTGCAGCTGATATTAAAGGCAATGGCAGCTGGACGCAAATGTTGTTGATCACTGACTACCATGAGAATGGCAGTTTGCACGATTATCTATCCACATCGGTGATTAATCCACAGAAGCTACAACTACTGACCTATTCATTGGCCTCCGGCTTGGCCCATCTGCACGACGAGATCTTTGGCACGCCGGGCAAACCGGCCATTGCACATCGGGACATCAAGAGCAAGAATATACTCGTGAAACGTAATGGCCAATGTGCCATCGCTGATTTTGGACTTGCGGTTAAATACATCTCCGAACTGGATGAAATCCACATTGCACAGAATACACGTGTGGGCACGCGACGCTACATGGCACCAGAGGTGCTCAGCCAAGCACTCAATCCACAACAGTTTGAGGAGTTCAAACGTGCCGATATGTACTCAGTGGGTCTGGTGCTGTGGGAGATAGCCCGTCGTTGCTACACGCCCATTTCGGGCACCAAGACAACAACTTGTGAGGATTATGCGTTACCCTACCATGATGTTGTGCCGTCGGATCCCACCTTTGATGATATGCATGCTGTGGTATGCGTTAAGGGTTTCCGTCCGCCAATACCAGCACGTTGGCAAGAGGATGATGTTTTGGCCACTGTCTCCAAAATCATGCAGGAGTGCTGGCATCCGAATCCCACAGTGCGTCTCACAGCGTTACGTGTGAAGAAGACGCTGGGAAGACTGGAAGCTGACAGTCTCATCGATGTGCCTATGAAGATTGTCTAGAACTATCTGTCTCTTATAATATCTGTTAGTTTAAGTGAAGTTTATTGAACCTTATGTTGCATTTATTATCCCATTTTTTTCTGTTTGAATAATTTGTTCTTCCGTTCACTATATAGAATTCAAGTAGTTTCGTTATAAGTTGACAGTTTTATTGACCATCGTGCCTACTAATAATTTTTAAGCGACGCACTGATTGTATGTTAGTTTAAGTTTAATATAGTTGATAGCGTTAATAATCATTGGTTAACAAAATGCTTTAACTATTTGAGAAATCTTTTGATACAATGGCCATATTAGCATTGTTGTACAAAACAAACAAACATCATCTGAAAATTGATGTATTTAAATATCAGCTTTGTGTACACTTTTGAAGTATACCCAGTTTAGTTTATTAGCTCTTAAGTTCTTGTTAATTGAAATCTTTCAATGGTCACAAGCTATGAAAATATTTGTTTTGTGTTCACTTTAACTGCGCGTTAATTTAGCAAGTCATCTAAACACTTGTATCTTATTTTTGTACTCTTATTTTTGTTTAAGCAAGTTGAAAGTCTAATGCTGCCTTATGTAAAATTCACTAAATAAGCGCCTTATAAAAATGTTTATAAAGTACGTTATTATAAAAAATAGTTTGTTTAGCGATCACTTGAAATAGTTTAGATAATAAAACATAAGTATGTAGGTATTAAGTTGTTAAGTAATCCACTCTTGAAGGTTCAAATTTGTAAAAGTTTTATGTTCATTATTAGTTTTGCCAGTTTTTTTCGTTCTTAGTTTTTCATTGTGTATATAGCCAAGAAAATATCTGATCTACGCAACTAACTTATATATAACTATATTATATGCTGTCGTTTTGAGCGATTTTGTAAATAATATATGTATATCTATATGTAAGTCTTTAACTAATGGCAAATATGTTCTTAATATTAAAACTTTTGCATTAACAGCCTAGCTCTAAGTGCGAACTTTATATACAACTATGTATAATTAATTTGTATTGATTTACTTCCATTAAGAAAAACAATAACTTAAGGTGTATCGAAAACCTTTAGTTAATTAACTTAAAAGTAATAATAAAAAATATTATTTTTAAAACCAAAAATATTGCTTAAAATTCAGTTTAGCGAAGACACGATTTAGGTGAATGCATTGGCTATATTAACTGCGAAGCATGAAAAAATAGAATATAAATGTTTAGGTAAATGTGTAAAAGTTTCTGCTTTGTAGATTTCTTATTCAATTAGATTCCATATATGTAAAACGAAATTTTTAATTAATTTAAAACTTCAAATTAAAATCACTTCTTGGAAAAACTGCCTTTACTCATTTTTAGGCCCTTTTGGCATAAAATCTATCCTATAAATAGGATATTACAATGCTTTATTAAGAGTTGATGGCTTCAGTTATTAAGAATATTGTCTTTGTTTGTGTAACGGCTGTTAAAAAATTACGATTAAATTAAATTAGATTAATAAGATAACTAACTAACTCGTCGTTACACAGACAAAGACAACGACAGAGACAGCAGGCTGGGTCTTATAAATGTATCAAAGAATTCTTCTTATACTATTGCAGAAGAACACGTGGAACAAATGTTTTCATATAAGGAGGCTGCTGAAAAATCGAAAACGTAGAATCTTAAAAAATGAATATAAACCTAAAGTAGCCGTCCAGTGATGTTCGAGAAGTGACACAGCGTATTTATATCAGTTCTTAGTATAAAAGTAAATATGCAGGTACAATTTAAACTCAATTCTAAATAAGAAATACCAATTGTGTTGACATACAAACTAATAGATAAGCTGGCCAGCTAATTAAACAGATAAAAAAAAAAGTCGAAAGATATAGGTTCGCTAGGCCGTTTGAGCATTTGAATGCTTAGTAGTAAAGTAGAACTCGAAACATTAAGTTCAAAATGTACGATCTAACGGGCAAGCATGTCTGCTATGTGGCTGACTGTGGAGGGATTACACTCGAGGCATGTAAAGTGCTAATGAGTAAAAATATAGCTGTAAGTATAAATGTCTGATCGATCCAGTGCGGCTGGATATATAATTGATAAGATAAGATGATGCATAAACAAAACAACGCTGACTTTCGGTAGAGAACTCCTTTTGTCAGCCAAGTTTATTTAAAGATAACTGGCGTAAGACAATAATAACTTATCTACTTAAAGCGTTCAGCTTATGGTTAAATTGAGAATCGAATATCTAGAATATTCAACATATAATTGTATTCTTTCTAGAAACTAGCCATTCTGCACAGTGTCGAGAATCGTCAGGCAATTGCTCAATTGCAATCAATTAAACACAGTACGCAAATCTTTTTCTGGACCTATGATGTGACCATGGCCAGGGAGGACATGAAGCAATACTTCGATGAGGTTATGGTGCAAATGGACTATATTGATATCCTGATCAATGGCGCAACAATGTGCAATGAACAGGATATCGATGCGACAGTCAATACAAATCTAACGGGTATGATGAACACTTGTGCCACCGTACTGCCCTACATGGATAAGAAGCAGTTGGGCAAGGGTGGAATAATTGTGAATGTTACTTCGGTTGTTGGATTGGATCCCTCGCCTGTTTTCTGTGCATATAGCGCATCCAAATTCGGTGTTATTGGCTTCACAAGAAGTTTATCGGTAAGTTGAACGTTTGTTATCGTTTTCTACACAAATTTTAAAACGATTTCTTTGTAGGATCCATTGTACTACAATCAAAATGGAGTCGCTGTCATGGCGGTTTGTTGTGGACCGACCAAACTATTTGTGGATCGTGAGCTTACGGCTTTCCTTAGTTATGGCCAGTGCTTTGCGGATCGTCTTCGCACTGCTCCTTGTCAATCCACGACCATTTGTGCCAAGAACATTGTCAAGGCAATTGAGTGCGGTGCGAATGGACAGATTTTCATAGCCGATAAGGGTGGATTGGAGATTGTCAAGTTGCATTGGTATTGGCAAATGGCAGATCAATTATTGCACTACATGCAACATGGACCCAACGATGATAAAGATAACGAACACGAGAGTTATTAGCTGCTCATGAAACACTTTAATAGATTAAACAATATACAGTTATTTATGTTAGAGAAAAATGCGAATTTTTCAAATTTCGTTTATATCTACGAATTCAGTCTAGACACTTCTTGATACAGCATTTTCTCATTCGGTTCCAAGATAAAAACACAACCACAACCTCTTCGTCGTTAAATGGTCGTAGGCTTGGGAGAGATCAGCAAAACAAATCGTTCAATTTGGGACACAAGTGTTCGAGTGAACGAATGTAGACAAAAGAATTTAATTCTATCGTTCAGCTTGTACATTAGTTCAGTTGAACTTAGTTTTTATCGTTTTTGTTTTTTTTAACGAATATCTAAGTTCTTAGACGTGCGAAGTGTGTCTTAGCTAATATCGTAATACATCCTAATAATGGTTGGTGCTGGTAACGGTGTGTGTCTAAGCTGATAAACATATCCAGACTAGAACCTTTGACTTTAAGTTATGGCACAGCTAGTGAAGTCAACTTTTAAAGACGAACCGAAGTTGGTTCGGAGTCTAAATAAAGCCAAATGAGCGAAAATAATTTCAATGTTTGTAAGCATCCAGTGTGCCAACTAGTTTTAGATACTTTAGTAATAAGAACATAAAATTAAATACCTAAAAGCCGACCTCAATCATCGCCCATAAAAAAACGTTTTTTGAGCTGACTTTATAATTAGAATAATAGGTTCTTTTTAGACTTATACAAATATTTTTTAGAACTTTCTTACTTTTATTATTGATGATTAAATCAGCAAAACATTGAAATCCAAAATTATACCAAAAAATGTATACATCTCAACTAGTTGCAAGGAATTTTCTTGCTTCATAACTTGGTTCACTTTTCATCTGTTTACAGCTGTCACTCGCACTTTTCCCATCCAATCCAAAGCAATCCCGGTGGGTGGCTTTTGTTGGTTCTTCCACCTGTCCGCATTCACGTTGCCTTCTGACGTTGACATTGATGCGACTGTTGTTAGTTGTTGTTGTTGCCACATTCGCTATGCGTGATGGATTCAAGCAGCTTTTCGCGACTCTCTCTTCCTCCCGTTGTTGTAAAATTTGGCTCCCCAAAATGATTAACGACTTTTCAAGTGACTTGCAGCAGCAGCAGCAGCAGCAAAAGGAAGTCACATAACGAGCCGCCACAAAAACAGCAAGGATCGAAATGTTGCTGTTGACGAGAGCTGCTTGCTTGCTAAGTAAAATAGCTGACGACCCGGTCTACAAATTAGTCTTGGCCAACAAGGACATAGACAGATTCTCCCCTTAGACTCTCCACCGTCTGTGTGTGTGTGCGTGTGTGTGTGGGCATTCGGGAATTAATGATTTAAATGACTTGATGTGATGGAAAGGAGGTTGAGGAGTTGCGACGGCTGGCTGGTTGTCATGTCATTAGGCAGCATTCGCTGTGCCCATTTTCACCTGCAGCTGCACACATTTTTCAACACTGCCAACTGAACTAACCGAAATGGGACAGTGGGCAGTTGGGAGCGGGCAGTGGGGGATCGGTAGCGGCAAGCACATCCGTTAATTGCAGGCAAACGTCAAAAGTCGTCGTCTGTCGTCTGTCAGCTGTTGCTGAAGCTGAAGCCAAAAGCTTTGGCGTTGCCCCGTCAGTAGCTGTCAAGCTGGAAAGTATACGAGTATATATGTATATATATATATATATATACGCAGATATATCAACAGCAACAGCCGGGCATGGGATGGTCATGGTCGATAGCTGTTGTTGTTGTTTTTGTTGTTGTTGTTGCTGCCCACTTTTGGCAACAACAAAGATTGATGTGTGTTGTACAGCGGCAGGCAGGCAGAAAGGCAGGCAGGCAGGCAAAACGGAAAATAAATGATGTTGGTGATTATTTTTCTTCATTGAGCTCCGAAGCTGCTGCTGCCAGCCAGCGAGTCACTCTCCCTCTCCTTTCTTTCTCTCTCTCTCTCTCTCTCTCTCTCTCTCTCTCTCTCTCTCTCTTTCGCTCGAGCGTTGTTTCAACAGCCATTTTGGCCATCAATCTAGGCAGCGTCAGAAGGCAACAACGTTCATTCCTTCATTCATTTTGTCATTCAGTCATTCATTCATTCATTCATTCATTAATTCGTACGTTCGTTCGTTCGTTCATACGCAGCAGCATATTCGAACAATCTATCAACTTGCCAAACTATGCCAGGAGAGTTGTGTGCAAGAATCTCTGCTTGGTTCAGGTTCAAGTTCTTCAAGTGCAAATCTAACAATGCGGTTCACTGCTTAACAATGTCTCGAAGATACTCTACTAGTTGTCTGTGGAATGTTTCGAAGATACGCTAACATTTATTCGTAGAATGCTGTCTTATCAAGTGGAATAGTCCCTTAAATGTAGTGCTATGAATGAATTGTACAAAACCTTGATGTAATAAAAATATCTAAAGGAATTATAAATTAATGATCGATATAAACATTTGCTTAAATATATAAATATTTGCTTGAATGAACATTTTTAGTTAACATTTAAATGTTCTAAGTATCGCCTTCTTACAAAAACTCAAATATAAAGTTAATACATGATTCTAGGATATAAACAAAATTATCCATGGTTTTTTTTCGGTCCATACTTAACACCTTTGAATTTATTTATTTTATTAAGTTAAGATATTTACTTTAATCCAGAAAACAAGTAAATGAATACAAAATTGATTATGATAAACAAACATAAGATAAATATAATAAATGTAATAGAATATATATAATCAATAATAACTCTTCAAATGCACTCAAAGGATTAAATTTATAGATCATTCATAAAATAAATGAAATTAAATCGTGTTCCAATTTAATTGTTGTCTTTATTTATCAAAACATAACATATAAAAGTTAACAAAGAGAATTTAATAAAAATTATATAAAATCAGTTTTTCGAAGAAGAAATATTATTTTTTATCTTCGTAGTTAATTTTTATATGCATGTAGATATATGTATTGCTTAGGCGTTGTTCAATTTAATTCGAAAAGTGGAAAACAAGTAACAATTAATTTTTTTTAAAAAGCTTCAGCTAAAATTCATAGTATTGGTTTTTTTTTGTATCTATCAATTTGTGACTTTTGCTATACAACAGAACAAGAGTTATTCTCTTTGTTATGGCATTAAGAAAAACAGATAAAAATGTTAAGTTCGTTAGTTAGTAAAAAGTTTGTTAGTAGTTAGTTGGATTTAAGGTTTATTGGCAGAACCAAATTGTTTAAACGTTAGCAAAACTATTTCAAGCTGTTCCTTTGCACTTTCTCTTTCGACTGTTTATTCCAGGTTGATTCGGCAAAAGTGCAATATCATCAATTACTTGACAAATTTAGTGCAGACCAAGACTTTAGATTGGCAGTGGGCGGTTGGGGGTAAAGGGGGCGTGTTTTTGTTCTAAGGGGTGGAGCAGTGGGTGGGAAGGGAAGGGAAGGCGTTATACAAAGTATGGCAAAACGAAATGTCCGGATGCAAACAATAAAATACATTTTCCGGTTACTTGTCACCCACTTTCCTAAAGCTCTTCTCTTCTCTCGTTACATGCTTCTTTCAGTTCCTTCCCTGTTAGAGACACGAAGAGAATGGGTGAGTGAGTGGGGGGAGGGGGAGGGGGGGAAGAGAGAGAGAGAGAGCAAAGTTGACACATGCTGTTCTCCCTGGAGCGTCAGACAAGGGCCAAGACCCCAAAAGTCCTGGCAACTCCTCAGCGATTGCCAACAAAGCATTTTACTTTTTTGGTGCCAGCTGCTCTGACTCCACTTCTACTTCTTCTTCTTTTTCGTCTTGTTCTCGTTGTTGTTTATTCTAGTCGTTGTTGTGGTTTTTGTTGTTGTTGTCCAAAGTCATGTCGACAATGGCTTTAGCTTTGCTTTTGACACTTGGTAAATGGCGCCGCCCGTTGAGCTTAGATGCCTCAACACCACCCAACTCCACCCCATTGCCCACTGCCAAGCGGCTGCAACAGAGATTTGCCCCCAAAGTGGGGCGTGGTCAAGACCTGGCTAGAGCTAGAGCTCCTTTTTGTAGAATCTGCTCTCGATTCTGGACGACTTCACTTGAAAAGTGGCAGGAACTTTTCGTCCTCTGGGTTGTTAGGTAACGCCCAGAATGCAGCATCTATATATAGTATCATTTATGTTTACATACACACACACACACATATATATATATATTTATAGTTTGTGGCAAACTGTTTTGGCAACCAAGCCACTTGATGAGCTGAAAGAGGCAGATTTGGCATTTCATCGCTTGTAACACATACAATAATTTATCATGTGCGTGTCCGTCAGGATTTTCATGTTGCTTGTTGCATGTTGCTTGTGTTGTTGTTTTGTGGCAAGTTGCAAGCTGAGCGAATCGATGACAGCAAGCTAGACAAATAAGACATAACAGACATCATTTGTTAAGAGCTTGCATATAAATAATAAAACATTTCAATCATATCCAATTAATCTATCTGATTATTGAGGCAACATTTGGATTACTTTCAACGGTTAGCAAAGTTTTTGAAGTAGATTTTATACTTGTCATCATAGTTTATCATTTCAAAATGTTCTTGAATCCTTTGCACATTGTTAACATAAAAGTAGATTTAAAAAAAAAAACAAAGAAAGAGCATTTGATCAGTCAGAACCAATTATCGAGACATGCGATTATGTTAATAACAAGTAAGAAGGCTTTTGTCGAGAAGTCCCGACTAGTCGATACTCTGGACCTTATATTTGTGTATTTGTGTGTGTGTGTGTGTGGGTGTGTGTGTGTGGGTGTGTGTGTGTACGCGCATACTGCACTTGAGCGTGCAACTTCAATGTTGCATATCTCCGGTGTTTCTTAACCGATTTCAATAAAAATTTCACAGATTGTCATTAAGTTGTTTGTTTATTATGTAAATGCCATCTCAAAGTTTTCCAAATTCTAGATTTTGTTGTTATCGATCGCATGTGTATATCGAAAACAGGAAGAGTTATTGAAAATCGGAAACAAACTTGTACTGCCTAGGGATTGGGCGAGCTTATGTTCTAAATCTTAAGTCTCTAGGTCTTATAGTCTCTGAG
>JAWNNW010001079.1:0-10364 GCA_035044465.1 Scaptomyza tumidula
TGAAATGTTTAATATTTGTTTTAAGCCTTAAAATTCCAAAAGATTTTATATATTCTAGTTAAGAAATATTTTTATTGATTGATTCCTTAATGGGATTTCGGTCTGATCATCATTTGTACAAATTTAATTGCGTTTAAATACCAACTTAGCCACTCAATTCTGTCAGTTCCAGATTTTGAATTTGAATGTATTCCATTTAAATTACTAAATTTATAAAAAAGAGAGAGAGAGAGAGAGTAATGAATTAGTTTGGTTAAAAATAATTAAATAATATGTTTTGCGTGAATTACCATCTGGAACAAGCATTAAACCACCAAGCAGATTGATATGCATTCGCACAATTATATCCAGTAAATTTATCATTATCCCAATCTTTTGTTGAAAACTTCATGTTCTTATGGTAGTTCAATGAATCACCAGCAGTTCCAGAATAATCTCCAAGCATTTTTAACTCATACGACTCTTCCTCGTTTCCAATAAGAAAGTGATCGTACCTAGCATAGGCACTTTTGTTATCAAAGTCCTGAAGATGTATATACAATTCGTGGGGCTCAAATTGTGTCAGCAAGTGAAGTTTATCGAGTCCCAAAAAGAAGTTTCCACGCAAATCTCCAAAGCCTGCCTTATACTCGTCCCAAACCCGATTAAAGTCCACACTTCCATCAATTCTTCGCTGGACTACAGTCCAACCAGAATCTGTCAGTGTAGAGTCACAGGGAGCGGAGAATAATCCCAATGTTGGGCAAACCCAAAATATGCACATCGGTCGATTTACCCAGACAGTTTGAAGAGATAGAACTCAATTGCAATTCTGAGTACTTTGCCTTAAGGTCGTTCAATTCTTTAACATTAGCATTGTTGTCGGATTTGAGTTTACTTATCTGTTCATCCTTTAAAGCGTTCTCCTTTTGAAGTTGTGTTGTTGTCGCATCTCGATCATGTATTTGTTTGAGGGCGGTGTCCAGTTGGTGTTGAAGTGTTATTATTGTTGCACCCTGATGATTGTTTTGATTGATAGCGGTGTCCAATTTCAAAAGAATAGTCGCCACTTGACCGTCAATCTTAGTTTGGAATTCTCCAAACTTTGCATCGTTCGAGGCCTGTTTTAGTTGACTGTTTTGCAGTTGAAGTTGACTTATGGTCACGTTTTGATCTTTTATAGTATTTTGAAGTTCTACAAACAGTTCTTCCTTCGATCTTACACTGGAAGCATAGTTAAGTAACGGCTTGACGATCTTGTAGCAATATTTGCCACACTTTGCGTCGTGTTCGCGGGATTCCTTTGAAACACTGTTAGAAAACACAAAATTAGTTTCGATGGATAGTGATACCTTGTTTATTTAGAACACTAACCGATTCACCATCAGATCCATAACTTAAATTGAATAGTGAAGCCATCAATGACACTATTAAGAGTCCTTGTTGCACATTCATTTTAATTGTTCGCGACTTAGTTTCGGTTTGTCCTTGTTGCACATTCATTTTAATTATTCACGATTTATTTTATGTTTGCTGCACAGCTATACAAAATTTGTACTAACTAAAACGAATTCCGCAAGCGAAAAATGGAACCTCGTCTTTGACAATTGCATGCGAATAATCAACATTGAACTCTGACCAGTCTTGATCAAAACATCCGTTTATATAATAGATATAAGTCAATGCACTGAAATCACCGAAGAAAAACAGCTTAATCCGGGTGGCGCTTGACGCTTGACTTTGTTTGCGTGTGCAAGCTTATCAGAAGGGCTGACGTCATATTCAATCGCTAGAAACAGAATAATACTGTGGTCGCTCGCAAATTGAAAGTTCGCTTTGTTGAATTAAACAAAAAAAAAAAGGAAGATGGCTCTAGTCAAGAAATCCCGACTAGAAGATACCCTGAACCGTATACTTTACGCGTACAGTCAGTGCTTGCAAGTATGTGTGGGTGTGTGTGTTGACTTAACTTCAAGGTTCCCAATCTTCGGCGTTTCTCAACCGATTTTAATAACAATTTCACAGATTGTCATTATTTAATCTAATGTTTTAATACATAATCAAAGTTTTCCAAATTCAAAATTTTGTTGTTATCGATCCCATGTGTATATCGGAAACTGGAAGAGTTATCGAAAATCTAAAACAAACTTGTACTGCCTAGGGATAAGGCGAGCTTATGCTTCAAATCTGAAGTCTTCAGTTCTTATAGTCTCTGAGATCGACACGTTCATAAATTCGGACGGACAGACGGTCATGCTATATCGACTCGGTTGTTGATGCTGATTAAGAATATATATACTTTCTGGGGTCGGAGAAGCTTTCTTCTGCCTGTTACAAACTTTTGCTCATAACCATCATACCCTTTTATCCATTTTCAGGGTATTCAAATTATAGTAAAATGGTAAATATTTATGGTGTAAGAAACACGTAAATATATCTAAAATCCGGCAAACAAGCAACTTAATAGTTTTTCAACAAATTGTTTTGGCATTTGAGTAGTTTAACCTCACAGCTCCCTGGCGAATGTTTGTAAATTGTAGGCTGGGTCGAGCTAATACGACAACAGTTAATAAAATCTAATATACTTACCACAAAATGGTTGTTTGGGGTTTTGTAATTATGCACGTTAATTTTCCTTTCCTCTTGCCATCGCCAATGCTTATTATGTATGCAGCCCGAGGAAAGGTAAGCTCCAAAACTTGTGCATTGCCAGTCTGTCTGTCTGTCTGCCTGTTTGCTCTCTCTCACACTCTTTCTCTGTCCCTCTCTTTCACTGCCTGTCTGCTACTTACTTATGAAATTGTTCATTCCATTTGTGTGTGTGTGTGTGTGTGTGGCTGCATGGAAATTTTCATTTTATTGGCGCCGGGAGCGCTGTCTCGTTGATAATTTTACCTCCACCCAAGCCAACCAAACTCAACACAACCCAACGCAACCCAAACCATTCCATTCGTACACAGGCATTCTGAAAATCCTATAAGTAATTGTCATGGTAGTTCGGCGCCTCGTCCGCCTTCCGCCTTCCCTCACTCACTCTTTGCATTTGCATTTATATTAATTAAGCGTCGCTGGGGCTGCTTTCCAGCCTTCCTGTCGTTGTCTACTTGGTCTACAATGTTGTTATCTCTACCCGGCTATCATCGAGAACGTCTTCGTTGCTGCTGTGGCTTGTTTTACAAGTTCTCTGGCTTAGGCTTGGAGATGTCACCCCTTACCCATACGCCTCTCTATACTTGTGCAGACATTTTAATTGCTCGAAATTGATGATAATTAAGCCAATATACATATTTGTATTATCATACTGAAACTCCTCTCCTATCTGTGATTGTTTTCATTTTGGGTTGTTTTTGTGGCAATGTTAACATATTGATTATGCATTTGTTTCGCTGTCATACGCTTATTGGTTTCCAATGCCTAATTGTTGGATAGGCCAAGCGATTAAGTAATTAGTTATTTGAATTATGCCTTGCCCCCAATAAGTACTCATGAATATGTGTAAGCTTATTGAAGCCTGATTATAATATTCTAATATGATTTATCCACTTGGTATTCATTTGGACTTAAATCTTTCTAACTATCTGTACTATTGATGCTTCTACCTTGATTTGTTAAAATTCAATATATTACCTCGTTTTTAAATACGAAAAAGATAAGCCCAAAAATATTTAAATCACGAACAGGAAATATGGCGCTACACGCGCCTGCGCTCAGTTTTTAAAATTAACTAAACAAACGAAAAAATAACAACAACAAAAAATTTAGACGCCATAAAATTCAACTCATAAATTTTCCAACTCCGCACCCACACAACGACAACGACAACAATAACAAAAGAGCATAAAAATTGTGTCATAATAATAAATTCGAGTTTTTTTTTTCGAAAAACTCAACTCTCTGTTTAATATTTTTCTATTTTATGATGCATTTTTATAGGTTTTTGTATTGTAATTACGTACAAATTTGTGTCCCTTCTGCACCTTTCTTCCACGAAGTCATAAAAATATGATTTTCAGCTAGAGCCACACGTAAGTACTAGACAAAGGAGTGTCGCACGACCCTATAGAGACAGTGTGCTATGCCCTTTCCCTAGCCAACTCTTATCACGTGCATTATCAGCCGTTCTTCATCTACATACCAAGCGTATGCACGCGCTTCACACTTGGCCGTGTGGCTTGGCGCTTTGGGAATGGTTTGATGTTGACCAAGAACCTTCGAAGTGGCCGTCGCCAGAGTCTTGTCTACTTATGGCTTGCACAAGTGCCATTACACACAATAATAATAATAATGATAATAATAATGCACCAAACACGTTTTCTGCATTTAGCCGCGCTGACAGAAGGCAAACGAACTTTAACGAACCGAACCGAACCGCACCGAACCCAAACCCAAACCCCATAATAACATTTACAACATAAAATTTTCGTGGAAATTCAGAACAAACACAAGCGAGCCCCCTGCTCCTAAAACTACTACGTGGCATAATTAAACTAAAAATGCACCTCAGGTGAATAAATGGGCAAGGGGAAGTGTAGTAGATAAGGGGGAATGCACACGCGCAATGTTCGGCATTCAGCAGCAAGAACGAGGCACGCTTCCATGCCTGCTTTAATAAATGTTAATGTATACTTTTTCTATATGACAATTAATAGTTGTAATTTCTGGAAATCATAACCATGAATAAATGGAAATTTAATGACTTAACTTCCTTGGCAATTTACCTGGTTAGTTTTAGTAACAATGAAGAAATTTATGAAAATATTTAAAAAAATTATAAAATTGGGAATCTGGGAGGTAAATCGATCTTTTGAAGACAGTAATACATTTCTAACCTATTGTACTTTTGTTAGAAATATTAAAAGATAAAATGAAGAATTCCTGATTGACTTTTTTGGAATAATTTTTTGTCATAATTTTACCATTTATTTATCATTTTTTAAAAAGGAATCCATTTTGTTCTATTAACGTTATTTGTTGAATACATTAGCTAATTTGTTTATGGTACGAGTTTAATGTTTATGCCAGCATTTGAACATAAAAAACAATTTTTAAGTAAAAATAAATGAAAAAAGATTTCTATTAAAGAATGTACAAATAATTATTATAGAAATAATAAAAATAACAACAAAATAAATCCGTTTTTGTTTTCTTAATTTTATTTATAATAAATAAAGCTACAACAAATAAGTAAAAAAGACAAACAGATACCCTAAGCCCTTAACTAAATCATATATATCTCTGCGATTTCTTAAATGATTAGATGAAAATTTCGCAGATTTTTGTAATACATAAATACCTAATATATAAATAGTTAATTAAATAAGAACACATCTGAACAAGATAATAAATTACAAATTATTAAGTAATCCTCCAATTTCCGAACGCTCTTAAAGTCTTTGCTATGAGGCTTGAGTTCTTTGTAGCTAAGCTTTTTAAAAAGTGTTAAACATTTTGATAAATCCCAACACCGAAAGAACTAAACCCTTCTTGCTTAAAGAGATTCTTTTTAGAGCCCGTTTTAATTGTGTTGTTCCAGTTCAGAGCATTAGATCAATGGAGCCAATTTTAAAAATTTCTCAATGGACCCACATTTGATGAATGGCAGCTAATTGGAAAGCGCATTGAGTGTCCTGTTATTAAGGCCCAATGCCTTTCACTTTAATCAATTCCAGGCATAAACAATAACCCGTTATTTGCGTGGCCCTAAATGCTGGCCATAATAACACCCAAAAATGGATGCCATTAAAAAATAACGTCTCTAGAGTGAAAGGCAGGCTACAAGTTGACTCGCAAGTTGGGAATCGTGTGCAAAATCGCTGACTTAACGGCGCCAACGGGTCAATTTAACTTCATATATCAAAACAGAAAACAGAACTAAACTAAACCTAAGCCAGAACTCAGCTTAAAGAAGATAAACTGTTTTATGATATTGAACTTCCGCTGCGAAGACATATGGCTGGCTGTCTGAGTTAGGTCTGGTTTGGTCATTAATTTATTCGGCGTTTCAAGAAATTTTGTTTGCATTTGAATTTCCAGTGGCATCCTTTGAACTACCAAAAAAAAAAACGAAAAAGAGGCTGGAAAGTGTTGGCTGTTCTGGTTTTGGTATTGGTCTTCGCCTGTCTGCCAATTTGGCACGTAATTTAATATTAATTTGTTAAACCTTATAAAGGCGCCTCCCACAAAAAAATTATTACAGCTTCAGCATCGGCATCGCTCGTTAGTCGGCTTAAACGTTTTCATTGTTATGCGTTGCGGCAACGCCTTTTAGCCCAATCCTCGAAGACTCAGTCCGATTTGGAGTCTTGAGCTCTAGAGTTCTTTTGGGGCGCAACGCTTCTTTCATGTTTGCTCGATATAATTATGTGGCAAGGCCCACTTGGTTGCTGTTGGACCTGTCTAAAATCATCATCATCATCATCATCGGCCCGTGGGATGCGATGGCGTCGTCGTCGTCGTCATCGTCGGTCTGATTGTTATGTATTTTGATAGGTTTCAACGAAATCAGCGCCCCTAATAGCTAGTTGCATGCGAACTTAACTGCGCCCCTCCTCCGTCTTTGCCTTTAATTATTGAGCAGTGTTCGACAAGTGATTATACGGCATTTGTGTCGTGAGATGAGGGCGCTACCCATCTACCCTGATGCCCTTATCCCAAGGCAACGAGGCAACAAGAAGAGTAGGAAGAAAGGAAGCGTTGCATCTCTCAAGGGCACACCATCACAATCTGTGCTCGGTGATTATGCTTTTAGCTTAGTTAAACGCCATAAAGCCGCTGAACAGCCAACAACAACACGTTTGCTTTCCCAGAATGAATTAGCAGCAGGAGCCCCCGACTGTAGTTATGGTTATTATTCTGAAAAAAATAAGAGACGGAGAACTTAGCTTAGTTAAGCTGTAGAGTCAGCCGGTGGTAAATATATAACTGGAATTGTATAATATTAAACTAGGCAGTTAATTAAACTTACTTGGGTTAAATGATTTAAGAAATGTGGTGATTAAAAGACAAGAGGATTTAAAATATAATTTCTTGGGTTATTTTCAATTCATTTGTTAAGCTTGTTGTCGACCTTTGAACAAATAATGCGACTTAACTTAGGCAGTAAAATTTTAAAGTAATCATTCACAATTTAATAAGTACAAAATTAAATTAACGTATAATGAATAAATATTTTTCCATGCTTCAAAGTATGTTTTGATAAATCATGCTTTTAGTAAAGATTCAGGACAATATTTCTATACACAGTATTTAATAAATAAATCTTAGGAGTACTAAACAATTTACACAGTCGCACCTTTAGGCAAGGTTAAACTCATAAGGGATCAACCGAAGGTTATGTAATTTCCGATAAGTGTTACCTGAAGAAAAAAACCACACGAGACCTACATCAATGCTACTGTTTTGAGAGCAAACAACACGAGCTGAGGCTTAGTGTATTTAAGTTTGGCGGAAACTGCAACAAATTGCATAAGCATCTTACAAATAGATTTTTCGGCAAGGACATGCCCACCCAAAATGACAGGCGACACCCCGGATAGACAGAAAAATCCTAACGGAAACACAAAGGAGGCAAACAAAAGCGATGGGAAAGAAAGACAAAGAACAGAAGAAAACCAGCCATAAAACGATTGTACAGCAGCAGCAGCAGAAGAAGAAGATGGCACATAAATTTTGGTTACGGGTTTTTTTTTGTTTTGGCTTAGCTGGAAATAAAATCCATTTATGGTTACGCTTATGGTTCAATTAACACTTTCAATGGCAGAAGCAGCAGAAACAGAGAACTAGAGCCAGACAACTGCAAAAGATACATCCATGAGATACAGATACAGAGCTAGCTATCTCTGACAACGTGAGTGTTTGTGCGAGTGTGTGTGTGAGTGTTAGGGGAAAGTAGAGCTCAGCAGGGTAGCAGACAAAGGCTAATCATTAAGACAATACACATAAGACACAGAGGATGTCATAAATTTCAAGTGTAACACCAAAATGTCCCTTCGAATCTCACCCAACCCTCTTGTTCATTGCTTTTGAGTGTGTGCCAAGTAATTTAAGTGATATGCTGAACATTTCCTCATCTTGCAAAAGGTCGTAAAAGAGAATACATTCAACCGAAAACCCGCAAGTAATTGAATACAATTCAAGACACAGCTACGCTCAAGTCTGAAGTATTTTTTTACGACAATCAAGAAAGATCCTTTGTAATGCAATGTGTGTCAAAGATTGTTTCAATCAGATTAAAACTTACGATCAGCTGCTGATGCTTTTTGCAGGCAGGTAGACCATCTAGATATGTAACAACTGTAATTTAAGTTGCATGTGTTCCTTGCACCAAGAGACAATACCTAAGAAGATTAATAAGAAATCATTATCTTTTTCAATAAACCATAATCGGAACATTTGTATTGATTGTTTGTTGTTTTACCATCATATATACATAAATGGAAAGTAACAGTATATTGTTAATAAGAAAATATTTAATGTTAGGGTTTGGTCTGTCAATGTATTTTTGTTAAAATATATATGAATTAAGAAAAAAAAATAAAAATGTTCTTGGTATTATAATTGTTATATTCCTTAACAATAACAAGATAAAAGCTAGACTACATTAAGTCTAATGTTCTTCCTGACTGTTTCATTAAAAAAGAAATGCAAAGATTTCATTTAACTCTCTCATCTCTCCTTCTCAACTTTCTTTAAGGACGGTCCCTTGCTGCATCAAGGCTGTGATGTGGTCTACTTGATGTCTAGATGCAATGATATTTCTTAGCATTTTCCCTTAACCAAAAGTGAGAACGTGCCAGCGATTACAAACTAGATTATTGATATGACAATCAGCCAACCAGCAAACCAACCAACCTAGTATAAATTATGTCTTCCTCAAATTGAAGAAATTCCCTTGAATCTACGACATGAAAATACAGTTTTTCCAAGCAAAATTTGTACGTGCATAGAGTATTTATACAAATAATAAAAAACTAGTGCTACACGCTTTTACGAGTACCAAGAAACAATTATCAAACGAAAAAAAAATAAACAAGTAAGAAGGCTCTAGTCGAGAAATCCCGACTAGACGATACCCTGATCCCTATACTTTACGCGTACAGTCAGTGCTTGCACGCATACTCCATACTGCATACAAAACTTCAATGTCCCATATCTCCGGTGTTTATTATCCGATTTCGATAAAAATTTCACGGATTGTCATTATTTTGATTTATAATTCAAATTGCATCTCAAAGTTTTCAAAATTCAAGATTTTTTTGTTATCGATCCCATGTGTATATCGGAAACGGGAAGAGTTATCGAAAATCGGAAACAAACTTGTACTGCCTAGGGATTAGGCGAGCTTAAGTTCCATATCTGGAGTCTCTAGCTCTTATAGTCTCTGAGATCGACGCGTTCATACATACAGACAGACGGACAGACGGACAGACGGACAGACGGACATGGCTATATCGACTCGACTGTTGATGCTGATCAAGAATATATATACTTTATGGGGTCGGAGATGCTTCCTTCTACCTGTTACATACTTTTGCACAACTTCATTATACCCTTTTTTCCCATTTTTAATGGGATCAGGGTATAAAAATATTTAATGCTAGGGTTTGGTCTGTCAATGTATTTTTGTTCAATTTTATATGAATTAACTAAAGTAAATAAAAATGTTCTTGGTATTTTAAGTGTTATATTCCTTAACAATAACAAGTAAGAAGGCTCTAGTCGAGAAACACCGACTGGACGATACCCTGATCCCTATACTTCACGCGAACAGTCAGTGCTTGCGAGTATGTGTGTATGTATGTGTATGTATGTACGTGCATACTGCATACACAACTTCAATGTCCCATATCTCCAGTGTTTCTTAACCGATTTCAATAAAATATTTCACAGATTGTCATTATTTTGTTAAATAATTCAATTATTGGCGTTTCAAAGTTTTGCAATTTCAAGATTTTGTAGTTATCGATCCCATGTGTATATCGGAAACGGGAAGAGTTATTGAAAGTCGAAAAACAAACTTGTTCTGCCTAGGGATAAGGCGAGCTTAAGTTCCAAATCTGGAGTCTCTAGCTCTTATAGTCTCTGAGATCGACACGTTCATACATACGGACAGAAGGCGAGACGGACGGACAGACCGACAGACGGACGGACGGACGGATATGGCTATATCATATCATATCGACTCGACTGTTGATACTGATCAAGAATATAATATAATATATACACAGATGCTTCCTTCTGCCTGTTACTTACTTTTGCACAAAACCATTATACCCTTTTTAAACATTTTTAATGCGTTCAGGGTATACAAATTTATGAAATGTTTAATATTTGTTTAAAGCTTTAAAATTACAAATGACTTTATATATTTTAATTAGGAAATATTT
>JAWNNW010001080.1:0-55181 GCA_035044465.1 Scaptomyza tumidula
CCTGTTACTTACTTTTGCACAAAACCATTATACCCTTTTTACCCATTTTTAATGCGTTCAGGGTATACAAATGTATGAAATGTTTAATATTTGTTTAAAGCTTTAAAATTGCAAATGACTTTATATATTTTAATTAGGAAATATTTTTATTGATTGATTCCTTAATGGGATTTCGGTCTGATCATCATTTGTACAAATTTGATTGCGCTAAAATGCCAAGTCTGGCCAGTCAATTCTGCTAGTTCCATATCCTGAATTTGAATGTTTTCCATTTAAATTACTAAATTTATAAAAAAGAGAGAGAGAGAGAGTAATGAATTAGTTTCGCTAAGAATAATTAAATAATATATTTTGCGTGAATTACCTTGTGTAACAAGCATCAAACCACTAAGCAGAATTCCATATTTCCGCACAACTTTTGTTAAATTTATCATTATCCCGATCTTTTGTTGAAAACTTCATGTTCTTATGGTCAATCAATGAATCACCAGCAGTTCCAGAATAATCTCCAAGCATTTTTAACTCATACGACTCTGTCTCGTTGCCAATAAGAAAGTGATTGTACCTAGCATACGCAATTTCGTTGTCAAAGTCTTTAAGATATATATACAATTCGTGGGGCTCAAATTGTGTCAGCAAGTGAAGTTTCTCCAATCCCAAAAAGAAGTTTCCACGCAAATCTCCAAAGCCTACCTTATACGATTCCCAATCTCGATTAAAGCTCCACACTGCCATCAATTCTTCGCTGAACTACAGTCCAACCAGAACCTGCCAGTGTGGAGTTGCAAGGAGCGGAGAATGTCCCAATTTTGGGCAAACTCAACATATGCACATCGGTCGATTTACACAGACAGTTTGAAGAGATAGAACTCGATTGAAATTTTGAGTACTTTGCCTTAAGGTCGTTCAATTCTTTAACATTAGCATTGTTGTCGGATTTGAGTTTACTTATCTGTTCATCCTTTAAAGCGTTCTCCTGTTGAAGTTGTGTTGTTGTCGCATCTCGATCAAGGATTTGTTTTAGAGCGGTGTCCAGTTGGTGTTGAAGTGTTATTATTGTTGCACCCTGATCATTCTTTTGATGGAGAGCGGTGTCCAGTTTCAAAAGTATAGTCGCCCCTTGGTCGTGAAACTTTTGATCGTTTGATGCGCACTGCTTTTGAAGTTGTGTTGTTGTCGCATCTCGATCAAGGATTTGCTTGAGGGCGGTGTCCAGTTGATGTTGAAGTGTTATTATACTCGTATCTCGATCGTGGATTTGCTTTTGTAAGTCTTCCACTAGTTTTTGATTTGCATCGTTTGAGGCCAGTTTCTGTTGACTGTTTTGCAGTTTAAGTTTAACTATAGTCATTTCTAGATCTTTTATAGTATTTTTTAGTTCCCCAAACTGTTCCTCCTTCAATCGAACACTGGAAGCATAGTTAAGCAACGGCTTGACGATCTTGTAGCAATACTTGCCACACTTTTCGTCTTGTTCGCGGGATTCCTTGAAACACTGTAGAAAACACAAAATTAGTTTTGATGGAATGATATTGTTTATTTAGAACACTAACCGATTCACCATCAGATCCATAACTTAAATTGAGTAGTGAAGCCATCAATAACATTATTAAAAGTCCTTGTTGCACATTCATTTTAATTATTCACGATTTATTTTATGTTTGCTGCACAGCTATACAAATTTTGTACTAACTAAAACGAATTCCGCGTCGAAAAATGGAACCTCGTCTTTGAAAATTGCATGCGAATAATCAACATTGAACTCTGACCGATCTTGATCAAAACATCCGTTTATATAATAGCGATATGTAAATAGACTGTAATCAGGTGATTACTTAGGTAAGAAGAACAGCTTCATCCGGGTGGAGCTTGACGCTTGACTTTGTTTGCGTGTGCAAGCTTATTAGAAGGTCTGACGTCTAGAAATATGAATACTGGAATCGCTCGCGATTAGAACGATTTTGAATAAGTATTATTGTTTAATACCCTTGTAAGAAATAACAGAAAAGATGGCTCTTGTCGAGTAATCCCGACTAGACTATACCCTGAACCCTATACATTACGCGTACAGTAAGTGATTGCAAGTATGTGTGTGTGTGTGTGTACTGCATACTTGACTTGATTTCAATGTTCCATATCTCTGGTGTTTCTTAAGCGATATCAAAAAAAATTTGACAGATTTTCATTATTTTGTTAAATAATTCAATTAATGCCGTCTCGAAGTTTTCCAAATTCAAGATTTTGTTGTTATCGATTCCATGTGTATATAGCAAACGAGAAGAGTTATCGAAAATCGAAAACAAACTTGTACTGTCTAGGGATTAGGCAAGCTTATGTTCCAAATCTGGAGTCTCTAGCTCTAATAGTCTCTAAGATTGACGCGTTCATACATACGGACAGACGGACGGACAGACGGACGGACAGACGGACATGGCTTTATCGACTCGGCCGATCAAGAATGTATATACTTTATGGGGTCGGAGATGCTTCCTGCATGTTACAAACCCTTGCACATAACCATTAAACTTTTTCATTGGTTTCAGAGTATAAAAACGTAACGAATTCAATATTGGGCTCACCTAGTTGCATGTCAGGCAACATTGCCAAAGCTATCAATCAATTCAGACACCAGAAATGTAATCCTCGTAACTCTATCGGCCACCCTCTCAAAACCCAAAACGAAGCGAACCTTCTAGTCTTTGTTTGTATGTTTGTGTGTATGTGCACACTTCCTGTCGCCACAATTTGTTTGCGCTGCTGTCAAGATGTACCTTATCATTCCCCTCTGCCCCTCAGCGCCCTTTTCCCTCTTTGGCAGACACCCATTTCGATCCATTGAAGCATGTGACAGGCAGCGGGCAGAGCTCATCAATCTCGTGTCGAGGTCTAAACAACAGCAACAAAAAAAATAAAATATATAAAAATATGCAATGTGTTCAACATTGTGGCAAAAAGCGAGCATCGATAAGCCCCCCCCCCCCCCCCCCCAAAAAAAAGAGTGAAAACAAGTAAGAAGGCTCTAGTCGAGATATCCCGACTAGACGATACCCTGATCCCTATACTTCACGCGTACAGTCATTGCTTGCAAGTATGTGTGTGTGTGTGTGTGTACTGCATACTTGACTTGACTTCAATGTCCCATATCTCCGGTGTTTCTTAACCGATTTTAATAAAAATTTCACAGATTTTCATTATTTTGTTTTATAATTCAAACTGCATCTCAAAATTTTCCAAATTCAAGATTTTGTTGTTATCGATCCCATGTGTATATCGAAAACGGGAAGAGTTATCGAAAATCGGAAACAAACTTGTACTGCCTAGAGATTAGGCGAACCTAAGTTCTAAATCTAGATTCTCTAGCTCTTATAATCTCTGAGATCGTACATACGGACAGACAGACGGACGGACGGACAGATGGACATGGCTATATCGACTCGGCTGTTGATGCTGATCAAGAATATATATACTTTATGGGGTCGGAGATGCTTCCTTCTGCCTGTTACATACTTTTGCACAAAGCCCATATACCCTTTTCCCCATTTTTAATGGGATCAGGGTATAAAAACAAAAATTAGAAAACCCATAGCTAGAGAACCCTTTTGCGGCCTAACCACACACACAGTATGTATGTATATTTTACTAACATAGTCAAGAGAGAAAAAAATTCGAAAATATGTGTTGACAGCAGTCATCAATCAAGCGACACAACTTTTGACATGTCAAATGAACGAGCTGGCGCATAAATTACAACACAACGACACCAACAACAAACAGCATATGGAAACCGTTTCAGAACACAGTATAAACAGAGAGCGAAGAATAGAGAAAAAACAAAATGCCTTGCGTGCCTAGGCAGCAGCAGCAGCAGCAGCAGCGAGCATGTCAAACGGCAGCAATTGGGAAATCAATTTCATCAGCACAAATGTTGTTGTTGTAGTTGTTGTTATTGTGGCCTGGGGAGAGAGACTCTTTAGATGCGGCATGTTAAATGTCATTATATTACTGATAAGATTGATAACGCATAAACGTTTTTGTGTGCGTGTGTGTGTTGTTGTTGTTTTGTTTTGTTTTGCTTTGCTTTGCTTTGCTTTGCTTTGCTTACGTGACTCTGAAGTGAGGCATGCAAAGACGCAATCACTTCAAATACTCATTCGCTCACTCAATCACTCATTCACTCATTCCCTCAGTTACTCAGTCAGTCTGCCAGACAGCCAGACAGTCAGACAGTCGGCCAGTCCATCAATCAGTCAAAGCAACACACATTGACAGACATTTTCACTTAGAACAAACGCTGCGTAATTTCGAAATCGAATTCGAACAGTTAAATTTGATTGCAAATTGATTAATTTACATTAATTTGTAATTGTTAACGAAGCTTGGCTTAATACATATCAATTAGATGGAAAAGTTAATGCGTTAAATAATCACATCAAATTTATAAACAATTTCAAGATATTCAATTTTAAAACCTGCATTAACATTTTAAAAACAATTAACAAATTTTTTATTTTTATTAATTGATTATGGACTTCTAAAAAAATCGAATATAAAACTACTTCAATAATGAAAATACCAAAATAGTTGGACGATACTAGTAGTAATAATAAAAAGATAATTAATTAAAGATATTTAATTAAAGAAGATGTTGATTAAAATTCTCTTTCTGTTTCATTTTAATGTTTTCAACTTTATTTTTATTAAAAACAGATATATATGAAAAACAAATAATTTAAAACAAAATAATGTTACATAATAAAATGATTTTGCTATATAAAGTTTTAAAATATCCAAAAAACAAGAAGATTATAGTCAGGAAAGCCCGACTAGAAGATTCCCTGAACTCTAGATATAACGTGCGAATATGTTCAATGTTTCTTATCTCAGGTGTTATCGATTTTTGTTATGATTTTTATCGATTTCAATCAAAATTTCACAAATTTTCATTATTTCGAATAAATATCGATCACATGTTTACTTGGGAAACGAGATGAGTTATCGATAATTAGATAAAAGTACTGCCTAGTGATAAGGCGAGCTTATGTTACAAATCGTAAGTCTCTAGTTCTGATAGTCTCTGAGATCGACACACAGACAGACGGACAGAAAGATGGCTATATCAGAGCGACTTACATTCTACATTCTATTTCCCAAAAACAATATACCCTTCTTAATCATTTACAATAACGTAGAAATATAATAAAAAAAATTTAAGCGAATAGTAAAATATTCCACTAATATTATAAATGTGAAAGTTTGTTTGTTTGCTTGTTACTTTTTAGCTATTGCATGAATATTAATAAAATTTGACAATAATATAACTTATAGTTCAAAATGACACATAGGCTATAATGTTCAACGATAATGTAATGAACATAGATTGGAAACCAGAGACCGTATCTGGTTAACAGATACGATAAAACCTGAAACCGGCTCGTCAAGCAACAAGTTGGCTCACGGGTAAATAAACTCCAATGAGAATCTTAATGTACATGGATTCTCATTAGCTCAAAGCGTGCGATGCGCCAGACGAAGATTATTGCCGTTGTGTGGTGGCCGAAGTTGAGATTTCATTCATTCATTACATTATCGCTGATAATGTTTAAAGATACTTTGGGTTTGAAGTTGTTTTTTTTTCCTAAGTGAAAGACGAGTGAAAGCAAAGGTTTACGGAAGGCGGAGAAGTAATAGGCAGAGAATGAAATGAGATGTTAAGAAATAATATCATTCGGAAACAATATCTAAATCTTTCTAAAGTGCATACGGACAGATTTAAGTACAATATATATAGTATAGGCTCAACATATGCCAATGTCCGATCGAAGAACAGTTTCTTTATAAGGCAACCTTAGGTAGAATTTCTTACAATAATAACTCTACAAACGGTATTTAATCATGCAGTAGACATTATTTTCTTAATATTGTTTTTTTTGTGCTTTATTTTGCATTTAGTCAACACTTTGTGACAGGTTTCACTTTTGTGTTTTCCGTTTTGTGCTTCTGCTTTTGTGCTTCGGGTGGTAATCGTTTGTTTGTTTGTTTATTTATTTTATGGTTTGGTATTTTTCAGTTGGCGTTGGCAGTGACAAATCCTTTACCGTTATTTGCGTACGAGCATATACTGCTGACACTTTGACAGGCGGCGACACATGCGAGGAGTCTCTCACGTAATCACGTACGTACTACGTTCCGAAGAGCCCCTATCATATTACGTTGTAGGGTTTAACTTTGTTGTTGTTCGTTTGTCTGGTTTTGTGTTTTGGTTCTGGCCTGCGGCAAAGTTTTTAATATTCGTGCGAGGCGCAACTCGTAAAAGTCGCGACAAATTCATTTCAATTTTCATATTTGTTTTTTTTTTTTGTTCACAAAGAGAATTTCATTTTTTTTGCAGTGCTTTACAAATTCGCTTCCGGCTTGAACTTCGAGCGAGTGAGTTCTTGCGTGACAGCTGTCAGTTAAGCTCTGCCAAAATATTGACAGTTATCATGCGTCACATACTATATGCAAAACACTCTTAAAGTTCAGTTAAGAAACTTCTCCTCATGCTCACACACACTGTTAACGCGAACAAATCCTTTGCAATTAAGAACTGTCAACAAGTCTTTTTGTATACACAACATTTTTAAAATTGCTTGCGAATTCTCGACAGACAGCTGATTTAGTGTGCTGCAAGTAATTTGGCGCTAGCTTCTCGTTCCTCACATTCCTCATTCGTTGTTTCACCACACTTCTCTGCTCTTTACTCATTGTGGAACGCCTCAACTGTTTGTTTCTTTCTGTTGGCTCTCTGACAAGTTGGCATCTCTTTGTAATTGATTAGCCTGGGGGTTAGCCAGCTGACATTGCATGTCGAATTCAATTCAAAAACAAAAAACAAAAGCGTGAAAAAAAAACCTGCTCAAAGTGCTAAGCGCGTTGAAGATCACTTAAAGAAACATTCAGAAAACAAGACAAACAGCTTGTGCTGTGATTGTGTCCGAGGAGACTGTATTTGATTGATCACTATATATTCAAATAATATCTTGTCAAGTTTCAAGATTTTGATATCTTTGTTCAAGTATTTGCGAAGAAAAAAACAAGTTTTCAATGTTTATCAAACTTGAATATATCACAAATATTTTCTTGCAGCTGTTGAACAAAAACTATAGTAACATATTTAGTTAAGCTTATCTTATTATTTATTGATGGGTTAGCCAAAGATGGAAGCCTCTTTCAGTATATAAGTTGAGTGTGATCGATGACCCCATCATAAACCTGTCCACCAAGTGTAATTCCAGTAGGCGCCAGTGCAAACAAACATAAATATAACATAACTAAGCCACACAAACATTGGAATGGAAGTGTATCGTTCTATGGATATTGACTTTAGTACAGATAAAGTAAACTGTGTACGCATATATATATATATATATATATATATATATAGCTGGTTTGTTTGTTGCACTCAAACATGCCACCAAGTACAATGATAGAGAGAACTGAGTAAAAGAGAGAGAGAGAGCCGGAAATGATCGAAAACTTTAGAATTTATGATCTCGTTGGCAATAAGTCGACGCTTATCGTGAACGCAATTTATAATACAAAATGCCAGAAGAAAGATGGGCAACATAATTAATATTTAAGAGCTTCGCTCGAACAGCACTGACAACCCTGGCAACCCTGGATGCCTGGTCCTGTCCTGTCCTGTGCTGTTGCTTCATCAGCGATTCCAATCAGATAACATTAGCACGTCACATCACACAGCGTGCAAAAATTATTATTCATTGAATTTGTGATAAATGTGACAGGGCCCCAACAGGCAGACCTCGGATTCCAGTTGCAGCAATCCGTTGCACACACACACACACACACAGACACGCACGCACGCACACGGCCGCATTGTAGCTGTCAAAAATTTGTTGCAAAAGATATTATCTTGCCCCCAAACAACTGACTAGACTGACGACTGCTGCTTTTGCGCTCATCAATAACAACAACTCGATGACGATGACGATGACGATGACGAGAATGAGGATGAGGACCTTAAAAAAGATGAAGAGTTGAGATGATGATGATGATGATGACCATGATCGATGATTGGCCATTTTTTGTTGTTGCTGTGTGCTTTGTTTTTGGTGTGGCACAGACACAGACAGACGCTGATGAGTGACGATTGCTGAGCAGCGAAAAACTGGGAAACCAAAACCGAATCCGAACCCGAAACCGAACCCGAAACATAAACAATGTGCTGGCAACTGTGACCACACCCATTGACAGCATCGACAGCACAGACATCGAACAGACTGACACAGACGAACAACGTGCAATGTGCAATGTGCAATGTGCAACGATGGCAACAATTATTTGCGGAGAATCACAACACCACACAGTTACTACACACACACACACACACATACATTAAAGTGTATCCATGGTATGGACACTTGATTGATGGGCTCAATAAATTGCACGACGAGAGGCGCATTGTGAGTGTAGTTCGTTCGTTGATGATGCCTTTCTTTTTGGCTGTCACATCATCTGTGAGCCTGTTGATAAGAAAGGGTGACAGCCAAGAACGTGAGCAACAACAACAACAACAACATTCGACGCAATTAGATCAAAACTAAGAGCCATGGCCATCTCAAAGAAGATACTCATGAAAGTGCCTTTCAGATATTTATTATGACTTACATTTTCGAAGAAGTAACAAGCTTCATTTCATATTTATATATTTTATATAGTTTATCAAGAAAGAAGGCTTTAGTCGAGAAATCCCGACTAGACGATACCCTGAACCCTATACTTTACGCGTTCAGTAAGTGATTGCAAGTTTGTGTGTGTGTGTGTGTGTGTGTGTGTGTGTGTGTGTGTGTATAAGTGCATACTGCATACTTATTAACTTCAATGTTCCATATCTCCGGTGTTTCTCAACCGATTTCAATAAAAATTTCACAGATTTTCATTATTTTGTTAAATAACTCAATAAAGGCCGTCTCAAAGTTTTCAAAATTCAAGATTTTGTTGTTATCGATGCCATGTGTATATCGGCAAGTGGAAGAGTTATTGAAAATCGAAACAACGAAAACGAAGGCGAGCTAAAGTTCCAAATCTGGCTCTCTATCTCTTATAGTCTCTGAGCTCGACGCGTTCATCAGACGGACAGACGGACATGGCTCGTTGATGCTGATCAAGAATATATATACTTTATGACGTCGGAGATGCTTCCTTCTGCCTGTTACATACATTTGCATAAAATCATTATACCCTTTTTCCCATTTTCAATTGTTTGCGATTAATCAACATTGAACTTGAACTTGAATTGTTTATAAAAAAAGTATAAGTAACTAGACTGAAGTCCCCTAAGAATAACAGACTAATCTGGGTCGCGCTTGACGCGTGTGAAGGCTTATCAAAAGGTCTGACTTCATATTCAATTGCTAGAAATATGAATACTGGGGTTGCTCGCGATTAGAACGATTTTCTATAAGTATTATTGTTTTATACCCATCTATGAATTAACGGAAAAGATGACTCTTGTCGAGAAATCCCCACTAGGCGATACCCTGCACCCTATACTTAACGCGTACAGTCAGTTCTTGAAAGTATGTGTATGTGGGTGTGTACGATTAAACTGCATACTTGACTTGACTTCAATGTTCCATGTCTCCGGTGTTTCTCAACCGAATTCAATAAAAATTTCACAGATTATCATTATGTTGTTCAATTTTTCAAACGCCGTCTCAAAGTTCTCCGAATTCAAGATTTTATTGTTACGATCCCATGTGTATATCGGAAACGGGAAGAGTTATCGAAAATCGAAAACAAACTTGTACTGCCTAGTTATTAGGCGAGCTTAAGTTCCAAATCTGGAGTCTCAAGCTCTAATAGGTTCTAAGATCGACGCGTTCATACATACGGGCGGACGGACAGACGGACGGACAGACGGACGGACAGACGGACGGGCAGACGGACGGACAGACGGACGGACAGACGGACATGGCTGTATCGACTCGACTGTTGATGCTGATCAAGAATATATATACTTTATGGGGTCGGAGATGCTTCCTTCTGCCTGTTACATACTTTTGCACAGAACCATTATACCCTTTTTACCCATTTTTAATGTGTTCAGGGTATACAAATGTATGAAATGTTTAATATTTGTTTTAAGCTTTAAAATTGCAAATGACTTTATATATTTTAACTAAGAAATATTTTTATTGATTGATTCCTTAATGGGATTTCGGTCTGATCATCATTTGTACAAATTTGATTCCGTTTAAATGCCAAGTATACCAAACAATTCTGTCAGTTTCAAATCCTGAATTTGAATGTACTCCATTTAAATCACTAAATTTATAAAAAAAAGAGAGAGAGAAAGAGTAATGAATTAGTTTCGCTAAAAATAATTAAATAATATATTTTGCGTGAATTACCAATTGGAACAAGCATTAAACCACCAAGCAGAATCATATAGTTTCGCACAGTTAAGTACGTCAGATTTATCATTATCGCGATCTTTTGTTGAAAACTTCATGTGAAGGTTGTAAGTCAGTGAATCACCAGCAGTTCCAGAATAATCTCCAAGCATTTTTAACTCATACGACTCTGTCTCGTTGCCAATAAGAAAGTGATCGTACCTAGCATAGGCAGCTTTGTTGTCAAAATCCTTCAGATGTATAAACAATTCGTAGGGCTCAAATTGTGTCAGCAAGTGAAGTTTATCGAGTCCCAAAAAGAAGTTTCCACTCAAATCTCCAAAGCCTGCCTTATACTCGTCCCAATCCCGATAAAAGTCCACACTTCCATCAATTCTTCGCTGAACTACAGTCCAACCAGAACCTGCCAGTGTGGAGTCACAGGGAGCAGAGAACCTGTTGGGCAAATTGAACTTATACACATCGGTCGATTTACCCAGACAGTTTGAAGAGATAGAACTCAATTGTAATTTAGAGTTATTTGCCTTAAGGTCGTTCAATTCTTTAACATTAGCATTGTTGTCGGATTTGAGTTTACTTATCTGTTCATCCTTTAAAGCATTCTCCTGTTGAAGTTGTGTTGTTGTCGCATCTCGATCAAGGATTTGCTTGAGGGCGGTGTCCAGTTGGTGTTGAAGTGTTATTATACTCGTATCTCGATCGTGGATTTGCTTTTGTAAGTCTTCCACTAGTTTTTGATTTGCATCGTTTGAGGCCAGTTTCTGTTGACTGTTTTGCAGTTGAAGTTTAACTATAGTCATTTCCAGATCTTTTATAGTATTTTGAAGTTCCCCAAACTGTTCCTCCTTCAATCGAACAGTGGCTGCATAGTTAAGTAACGGTTTGACGACCTTGTAGCAATATTTGCCACAAATTTTATCGTGTTCGCGAGATTCCTTTGAACATTGTTAAAAACACAAAATTAGTTTTGAGAATAGTGATACCTTGTTTATTAAGAACACTAACCGATTCACCATCAGATCCATAACTTAAATTGAGTAGTGAAGCCATCAATAACATTATTCTAAGTCCTAGTTGCACATTCATTTTAATTATTCGCGATTTATTTTCGGTTTGCTGCACAGCTATACAAAATTTGTACTAACTAAAACGAATTCCGAAACGAAAAATGAAGCCTCGTCTTTGAAAATTGCATGCGAATAATCAACATTGCTCTGACCGATCCAGCAAATGGTTTTTTCCCACTTCCCGGATGCCGCTTGACGCTTGACTTGTTTTTGTGTGTGCATGCTTATCAGAAGGTCCGGCGTCATATTCAATTGCTAGAAATATGAATACTGTGGTCACTTGATACCCTTCTATGAAATAACAGAATAGAAGGCTCTTGTCCCAACTAGAAGATACCCTGCACCCTATTCTTAACACGTACAGTAAGTGATTGCAAGTATGTGTGTGTGTGTGTGTGTGTGTGTGTGTGTGTGTACTGTATACTTAACTTGACTTCAGTGTTCCATGTCTCCGGTGTTTCTTAGCCGATATCAATAAAAATTTCACAGATTGCCATTATTTTGTCTAATGTTTTGAAAGCCGTCTCAAAGTTTTCCAAACTCAAGATTTTGTTGTTATCGATTCCATGTGTATATTGGAAACGGGAAGAGTTATCGGAAACAAGCTTGTCTAGGGATGCCTGGGGATTAGGCGAGCTTAAGTTCCAAATCTGGAGTCTGTAGCTCTTAAAGTCTCTGAGATCGACGCGTTCATACATACAGACGGACAGACGGACGGACATGACTATATCGTCTCGGTTGTTGATACTGATCAGGAATATATATATACTTAATGGGGTCGGAGATGCTTCCTTCTGCCTGTTACATACTTTTGCATAAAATCATTATACCAATTTGAACATTTTTAATGGGATCAGGGTATGAAAAGATATAAGTAAATAGACTGAAATCAGCGAAGAATAAAAGCTTATTCCGGATGCCCTTGCGCTTGACTATTTTTGCGTGTGAAAGCTTATGAGAAGGTCTGACGTCATATTCAATTGCTAGCTATCTTTCAAGTTCAACTCAATTTTCTCACTTATTTGAAAATTTTCCTATTAGCTTAATTTTTGATTAGTCAATGATCATAATATATTCTCCCAGCTAAAAGACATAATTGATCTAATTTTTAAGGTGTTGCGACGACAAAAACTGTAGAATTTAGTAGTTTATTTATAATTTTTAATTTCATGGCTCATTTCTAGCTGTCAGGTGATCTTAGTGATTAATGCACACAGAATGTGTATTCAAAAGAGTATTCAAAAGTGTATTCAAATGTGTATTCAAAAAGGTCTTCAGAGAGCGAGAGACTTAAGAGTCTTGTCGCTTGTTGAGCTGTGTGTGTTTGTTTTTAAAAACAAAAATTATGTGTTAATCTCATTTGATTTGTCATTTTTCACATTTTTCACATGTGATGTGATTGTGTGTGGCCTTCCTTTCTTTCCTTTCCATCCGAGTTCCCCTCAATGAAATTATCTTAAGCACTGTGCTGTGATGTATGGCAAACAAATGTTTTCTTGACACATTTATTTGTTTAATGAGACGTTGAATAATTAGTTGGATACACAAACCAAATGACTCAAACACAAACTTGTCTATGTATGCTTCGATTCTACTATATATACGTGCATGAATTGTATGTGTGTGTGTGTGTGTTTAATTTATGATTGACGACTCGACGACTCGCTGATTGTGTGACCCGTAATAACTGAGCCCCACTTCCTCCTCTGCCCACCTCCGCAAAAACCCCAAGACTCCCTCCCCATGGCTACATGCATGTTATATTTTTCTATATATGTTGTTTTTTTTTTGCTCTTTGCTCTGCTTCGGTCATTATGGCTGACAGCGCGCCTTCAAAATGAAGAGTTTAGATTGATGGCCACGCATCGGTCAACGAGGTAAACCAGCAAAAACATCAGCATTCAAAATGAACCTGGTCACACTGTTACTTAGATACTCTTAGCATACAAACTAAGTTCCAGAATACATTTAGTCCACACTTTTTATACCCTGAACCCATAACAAATCATAGTTTTGTGCTAAGTAAAGTAAGTAAGGTGTACTTCAACAGCAGCTGTGCATCAACCGAGTCGATATAGCCATGTCTGTCTGTCCGTCCGTCCATCTGTATGAACGCGTCGATCTCAGAGTCTATTAGAACTAAAGATTTTAGATTTGGAACATAAGCTCGCCTAATCCCTAGAAGTTTGTTTTTGATTTTCGATAACTCTTTCCGTTTCCGATATACACATGCGATCGATAACAACAACAAAATCTTGAGTCTTGAGACGGCGTTTGAAACATTGAAGAAAACAATGACAATCAGTGAAATTTTTTGTTGAAAACGGTTAACAAACACCGCAGGTATAGAACATTGAAGTCAAGTCAAGTATGCGTACACACACACACACACACACACTGAGTATTCGCGTTAAGTATAGGGTTCAGGGTATCGTCTAGTCGGGATTACTCGACTTGTTTATAACAAGCATAGTCTTGAAATCTTATTATATCATTCAACTATTTCATGAACATACCTTGAAAACACTTCATCATGCTCATCAAAAAGGGCATCTAAAAACCCAAAATTGCATATTGTCTGTTGTGGTTTGTCTCCTTCCCGTTTTGCCTGTTGACAGGTCACTAATTTCAAGTTCTCAAAGCACATTTTTTTGTTGCTTTGCTTTTTGGGCTGCAAATTTGTTTTTTGCTTTGTTCGCAGGTCAACGATGATTGATGATTGATGCGATTGCTGCACGAACGAACGAACGAACGAACCAAAAATGAAACCCTTTCTTGCCAGATATGTCATTTGAGTTTGGCTAAAATAGTATTAATCATCATCGCTGTGTTGTATGAAGCGGGCCGTATGATAAATGAAGTTGGATGCTTCAAATGCTGTGCTGTGTGGGTAATTAGCTGTGTGGCTAGAAGGGGGGCGGAAGGGGGAGATGATTATGTGCAACAATTTGTGTGCCAAAGAGTGAAGAGTGAGGGTGTGGAGAGAAATTAAATATGATAAAAGACCCACACACTGTCTGTCGGCATAATTAAGTATGACATGCAAAAGTATGAATTATCACTGAGATGTCAAAATGTCACAGCTGGCGAAGACAGAAGACGCATACACAAAGATAAAGAGACGAAGGCGAGCGGAAGGCATAAATAAGATACAAGACACACACACGAAAAGAGAGAGACGAGACGAGACGAGAGCAAAACATAGCTGACAAACGAACACCGCGTGTGGGATTAACTGACTTGAAAATTTATGATATGAAAAATTACTTGTTACTCTCAGCAGGCAAAATATACAAACAACACACACACAGAGAGAGAGAGAGCGAGAGAGAGAGATATACGATTTTTGTGAGTCTCTCTCTCTCGGTTCACAACGAAACAAATTTTCTAAAGTCTGCGCTGAAAAATTAATGTGCCCAACTGTCATTGCAATGACAGAGATGTACCGGAATGGAATGGAATGGAATGGGATGGGATGTGCGAGAACGAACGGGGCGTGATGCGGATTGTTGTTGTTGTTGTGAAAGCTTATGATAAATGATTTTGAAATGTGACAAAATGCTTACGACTGGGATTAACAAGACGACGACGACGACGACAACGACCTAAGCCTGCCAAAAGGATGTTTGAATAAGACCGAACGAACGGGTTGAGGGTTGCGTATGAAAGGGGGAATACAATCTCGGGTCGGATTAAACAGATTGCTGCAATGAAGTTGTTGCTGTTTGCGCTGTGGGAGCTTTTACTTAAAAGCATGCTTATATGCTTATATGTTTATGGTAATTATATTTTAATAAATATATTCAAATTTTCAAACATACGTAACATGAAGAAAATTAGATATTTAATAGTCATTAGAGACATGTCAATTAATTTTTATGGCTTAAACACTATTTTTAGTTATGTTAGTAAGAAGAAAAAAAAAGTGGAAAATGACATATTTTTGGATTATTATTATAAATATTATTATTAAAAATAAATATTTAATCGTTTAAGAGCTTACTCAAGCTAAACTTTTTTATAACAACAAAGTAAATTCTCGAGTTATAGTCACTTTCAAACTATCTAAGGCGAACCGGGGTATATTAGCCCAAATGGGGTAAAAGTGAAATTTCTGGGGCTAATGGACATGATTCTGAAAAGATATTTCAGCATTTTCTATTCGGGCGAGGTTTTTTTTTAGTCATCACATGGGGTAAAGTCAACTTCCACAAGAATATTCCTGAAAAAGAGTATATATTTCACATTTTCTATTCTGCCGACCTTTTTTTTTTTTTTTTTTTTTTGCTCATCAAATATAAATACAGAGCATCATGGGGTTCCAAAAGTTCGCCGGCCTCTGATCTAAGGTATGCATTAAACTGTTAAGCCTACTTGGGACTGACTGACTGCTATCAATGTACAACACGAACTGTAAGACATAACGATCTAAGTTTTAAGAATATCGAACGTAGTTTGGATTTTTCCAATATGCGCATTGCAAGAGTATAAATTTATGGATTTTCATACTATATAGGTTGATTGATTGATTTTTAGAGCAGTGTTGTGTAATATTGATAATGATAGATGTTTATTGTTGATTTGCGTTCACTTTGACGGAGCTATAGTAATTAATTGGTCTGCGGCATAATCAAAGCGACAAACGAAAAATGTGAGTTATCGGATTTATTTTTATTTTTTTTATCAATTTTGAATAATACTCGATATCATGTGTGTTGGCGTCGCCAATCTTAACTGGTCAAGTGGAGTGACGCCAACGCTGGTCAATCGATGAGCGTCGATCACGATCACAAATGCCCATCATGCCATCAATCTTGCTAGTTTTGACGCCTGCTTTCGCCTTGCACTTTGACGCACAGCTGAGGGAACGTTGTGAGATCGATCGTTGAGTCGATCTGGACAGGGTTAAGAAATCATCAGTCAAATGGCGCGACAGCGTTCATGGTCGGGTCAATTGAGCTTGCCAGTTTGCCAGTTTGGCAGCTTGCTTTGATTTATGTTTGCTATAAACGTGGTTATCGGGGGAAAAAAAAAGAAACGAGACAGCAAGACCTTCTTACTGTTTCTTTAGATAGAGATAATTGTTGATCAAGACAATCCATCATATTATTTAACATAATCAACAAAGTTATTACACTGTCCATAAAGCGGCACTTAGACGTTCGATAAGCTAAATAGAAGGGGGGGGGGGGGGAACAGTTTATGGCAGGTGCTCAGTCTGAGATGTCGTATTATGCACTTGAACAGCATTTGACAAGATGGTAAACAGCGATAATGCTATTAAGTTCGACAACGCCACAATATGTATGTACATTTATATTTTTGTAAACCCAACGAACGAAAGGGAGAGAGAGAGAGAGAGAGGGGGGGCGAGAGTGAGCGCCACACCTTTGTGTGTCCAGTTTCTGTCTGTGTGTGTATAAATAAATCAATTAATTTCAACTGTCGGCCAGCTGTCAAATTTGCTGCTACCGGTAAGCATTTTCTCGCCCTCTCACTCCGTCTCTTTGAGTTCGGTTACGGTTCCCGTTGGCATTCCCGCGACTGGAATGGGCGAAGGCAATGGCGACATGTCGAGAGATTTACCGAGTGATTGACGACTTTATGTGTCATTAAATACCGTTAGCAGACGCTGCTCGCGTTCGCGTTACTTCCAAAACGCTTGTTTTTGTTGTTGCTGTCAATTGTTGTTGCTGTGCATTTGTTTTGTTGTCATTTTTCATGCGACGCCTTCTTACTAAGTGAAAGTCGTCTGAATTTACTTGAAAGACTTCACTAGTTTTCGTTGTTGTTGTTGTTGTTGCTTTGTGTGATTAGCAACAATTAAAGCACCAAGTGCGTGGGAGGGAAGCAATTCTAACTAGCTATTTTTAAGGTATATTTAACTTAACTTAAAACAAATATTTCTGATTAAACAAATAAATAAATAAATATATCAAAAACCAGTATAAAATATATTGTAATATATTGTTTAATTAATATATAATTCATTTTCTCTGAGTGTATATATTATTTAAAGCTCTTCAATTCGTGGCTACTTTTATGGAATGCTGTTTAACACTGTTATCAATTTTAATTGAGTCCACTTACTTGGACTCCTGAACTCAACTTGAGTTCCACTCCTTACTGCACCCATTCTAGTGCATTCGATACTACTGTTATACGTGTATGTGTGTAAGTGTGTATATAACAACAATAAAAACGAATGGAAATGCTTTGAGTTTGCCGAACACACAACGTTAACTGTTAAGTGGCGCACTCAACTAGCAGCTTATTAGGAAAACTTTCTCATTGGATTATATGTACTTGAATATTATAATAATCGAGTTAGATTCTCGTTTATTTGGTTGGTTGGGTGGGGTGCGGGAGGGGGGGTGGTGGATGTTTGGATTCGCCAGCTTTCATGCACAATTTCCGTTTCAGAAATAAGCCCAGAGCTTATGAATGTAAAAAGAGAGTAGTGGGGGGGGGGAGAGAGAGAGAGAGAGAGAGCGGGTTTGAAGGGAAACTGGCGACGTCATCGTTGTCGTTGTTGTTGGTGTCGTTGGCGCAAGTGTTGCTAAAAAGTGGCTAACTTTTTTAGGGCAACGAGGAAATACTTTGCTAAATTGCCAGGGCAGAGCACACAACCCGCAACAAAATCCCCCCTACCCCTCCCCCTCCTAAACCAAACCTGCTCAGTGCCTCTTTGATACAATAACAAAAACTCACACATGCAAAGGGTATGTGTGTGTGTGTGTGTGTGTTTAGAGGATTCAACTTTTACAAATCGTTAGCATTTCGCACGTTTATTGAGTTGTTTTTGTATGTAAATTGCTTGCATAACTTGCTATAGTTTACTGTGGTTATTGTTGTTTTTGTTGTTGTCCGTACGTACTTACATACGTATGGGATTTTGATATGGCAAGTGTCGAGTGTTCCATAGTGTTCACTCGTGTGTCCATAACAGTTGCCTTTCGCCGGCATAAATATCCCTTTTTACTTATACACTGGATTATTGTCTGTAGATTTTCAGATATGTATGTGAATATGTTCGAGCGTTTGTTGAAAGTGTGTGTGTGAGTGTGTGTTTGTCTATAAACTTTGATTCCTTTCGGAGAATGTTTCCAACGCATTCTAAAAAGTTATATCCAGAGTTGACACACACACACACACACACACAGAGAGAGAGAGAGAGAGAGAGAGAGAGATTTGGGTGTTGGTTGCTCCTTCGCCTCTTTGACTTTGAGTTTCTTGTTTTGCTAGCAAAAGTCTGCGTTTGTTGTTGTTTGGTTGGTGTCGGCATATTTGTCGTCTGTGGTCTCAACTGCAAATATTATAGCAAATTGAACTGTAAATAGTTTTATTGCCCCTGTAAGCCACAAGCAAAGAGTGTGTACATATATGGGAAGGGTACACATTTTGCAACTTACACACACACACACATGTAAGTCTGTAACATTCTCATTGTTTTTGCTTTTGACCCGCCATACAATTTACAGTGGTTGTTGTTGTCACAAAAAAGCCACAAAATTAAGTTGTTGAAATGCGCACAGATTTACTTCCGAGGAATGTCGTCACATGGTCTTTTGCACATTCCAATAAAATAGCTAAAATCAATTTGTTGGAACTTGTCCTACATTAATATGAACATTCCAATAGAAATACTAAAAGGTTTAAGGAGTTAAGTTTATAATCAATATTGTTTATTTATTTAATTTTCAGTAACAATGATTCAAGTGCACCTAATACAGAATGACTTCTCAACTTAAGTGTTGAAATTGTGTCCAGTGTGAGTGTATACATTGATGCTCACATAATACTAAAGAGCGTATTTACAGTAATTGATGCTCGCATAATACGAAAGAGCGTATTAACAGTTATATGAATATAAAAGTATAAGAAGACAAAAAATACGCTGATACATACACATTGCCACTTATAGGTTTACACAATGTGAAAAATGGGAATTTTTTCACTTTAGAGCTATATGGTCACCCTGGTTGTTGTTTGTTATTTTTTTTATTATTTTTTATAAGTTATTCAGTCAATTATATCTTAAACCTATTAAACATAACTTAAAAAACATTAACATTAACAAAGAACAATTAAAAATACTAACAAAGGCACTAAATTCAACTGCCACGAAAAGGTTTACACACCTACGTTTTTGGTGCATTTTCGTTGTGGAATTCATATGTACAGTTACTTTTAATTAAATTAAAAATGCGCAGATCTATAAAAGTCCAAATTTTTTTGGCCAGATCGCCTGCCAATGAAATGAAGAATGATTGTGGAATCACAATATCTCGCGAATGTGGCCAAAAAAATGTTTTGGTACCTACCCAAAAAAAAAACGGCGCCAGCTCTTGAAAACCAATGATATTACACCGACTGTACAGCTCGAGGTTAAGGGTAGGTACTTAAAATGGATATAGGGCACATTCGCGAGTTATGGTGATTCCACAATCATTCTTCATTTCATTGGCAAGCGATCTGCGCAAAAAATTTGGATTTTTATGGATCTGCGCATTTTTAATTTAATTAAAAGTAACTGTACATACGAACTTCATACGAATTTTTCAACGAAAATGCACCAAAAACGTAGGTGTGTAAACCTTTTCGTGGCAGTTGAATTTAGTGCCTTTGTTAGTATTTTTAATTGTTCTTTGTTAATGTTAATGTTTTTTAAGTTCTGTTTAATGGGTTTAAGATATAAATGACTGAGTTACTTATAAAAAATAATATAAAAAATAAAAAACAACAACCAAGGTGACCATATAGCTCTAAAATGAAAATATCAAATATTTTCACTTTGTGTAAACCTATTCGTGGCAATGTGTATGTATATATGTTTTTGAGCGTATGTCGCACTTTTTGAGTTTATGTTCATCGTTTTTCACATTTTGAATTAAGTATATTAATACTCTAAACCCAAATTCGTTGGAAGCCTCTCATAATCTTTTTCATCACTCAACACAAGCAACTCAACTACGTTTTCATTTTATACCGCATCATTTAAAGCTTTCGACTTTACTCTTTGCTCGTGACTCCGCTGCGATGGAAAAGAGGCAAGCGGAAAAAGTACCGCTTCTGCTTTGTTTACTCTCTCTCAACTTCCTCTCAAAGTTTGCGATGTGTGAGACAACAATAGTGATCGGCCATACTTCTGTTCGCTGTGTGAGGTGGCCAAAGTTGAGATTGTCAATTTTCGACTTTTGGTTCTATCTGCTTCTATCTTCCAACTTTTAAGCGTTTCCCCCTTTGCCTTGACAACACCTACACCTAACTTTTCATGTAAGAAATAATATGATAAATGATTGACAAATTAATATAAAAGTAATCAGAGCTTTGAATGCGAACATGAAACAAATAATTTCTAGACCATCATCATTTGCATAGATACATACATATGTATATCATTATTAACATTATTAATTCTCCTTCTCCTACTTCTTCTTGTTTTGCTGCGAAAACACGAATCGCATTTTCATCAATCAATTCTTGGAAAGGGGAGGGGTGGAAGGAAGCAAAGGCAAAAGGCAACACGCCTGACATAAAAAATATGTGTCTGACTCGAATGGGAAAAATGGATAATTTATAAAAATCTAAGAGCACTGCAACGTGCCACTCGACATCAATCACACAAACAAAAAAACAATCTCATCACACAAAGAGAGCGAGAGAGAGTTTGAGATAGAGAGGGGGAGAGAGAACTGACTGTCTTAGTGAGTGACAGAATGACAGACACGCCTTGACTGCCCCCTTGTATGTGTATGTGTTTGTGTGTCCGAGTTGAAAGTTTTATAAATGAGACATGGCAAGAAGACCTCAAGGAAATGATATAGATGATTATTCTGTCCTGTCAACTGTTTGTGAAAGATGTGAAAATTGTGTGAAAAGTTTCATAAAGAAACTTTATTAGATATTTATCTTGACTGAAAGAAAGGGAGAAACAATTTGTTTGCACTTTGAAAATGAGTGACAAATGATGTTGCTTCCGATACAAGGCTAGATAACGCTGCCATATAGTAGCAATGATGTGTCAATGATCAGAGTCAAATAGTTCACCACAGTTAAAATCGCTACTCGAAACTCGGTTTTTTTACCCTGAACCCATTAAAAATGGGTAAAAGGGTATAATGGTTTTGTGCTAAAGTATGTAACAGGCAGGAAGCACCTCCGACATCATAAAGTATATATATTCCTGGTCAGTATCAACAGCCGAGTCGATATAGCCATATTCGTCTGTCCATCCGTATGACAGTCTGTCCGTCCGTCGTTCCGTATTTGAGATTTGAAACATAAGCTCGCCTAATTAATCCCTAAGCAGTACAAGTTCGTTTCCGATTTTCGATAACTCTTCCCGTTTCCGATATACACATAGGATCGATAACAACAAAATCTTAAATTTGGAAAACTTTGAGATGGCATTTAAAGCATTAGACAAAATAATGACAATCTGTACAATTTTTGTTGATATCGGTTGAGAAACCCCGGAGATATGGAACATTGAAGTTAATAAGTATGCAGTACACACACACACACACATACTTGCAATCACTTACTGTACGTGTTAAGAATAGGGTGCAGGGTATCTTCTAGTTGGGACAAGAGCCTTCTATTCTGTTATTTCATAGAAGGGTGTCAAACGACCACAGTATTATACGACTTCTAGCAATTGAATATGACGCCAGACCTTCTGATAAGCTTTCACACGCAAAAAAATCAAGAGTCAATGAGCTTTTATTCTTGTGATTTCAGTGCATTGACTTATATCTATTATATAAACGGATGTTTTGATCAAGATTGGTCAGAGTTCAATGTTGATTAATCGCATGCAATTAAGTATGGTAAAAAAGGGAATAATGGTTTTGTGTCAAGGTACGTAACTAGCTAGAGACGCCAGATTTTGAACATAAGCTCGCCTAATCTCCAGGCAGTACAAGTTTGTTTTCGATTTTCGATAACTCTTCCCGTTTCCGATATACACATAGGATCGATAACAACAAAATCTTAAACAGAAAAACTTTGAGATAACGTTTGAAACATTCAATAAAAATGAAAATCTATGAAATTTTCATTGAAATCGGTTGAGAAACACCGGAAGTTAAGTCAAGTGTGCAGTATAATCGTACACACACACACACACACACACCCCCACTTACTTTCAAGCATTGATCGTACGCGTAAGGTATAGGGTTCAGGGTATCTTCTCGTCGGGATTAGGATCTAGGGTATTAAACGATCACAGTATTATACTATTTCTAGCAATTGAATATGACGCCAGACATTCTGATAAGCCTTCACTCGCAAAAAAATCTAGAGTCAATGAGCTTTTATTCTTCTGTGATTTCAGTGCATTGACTTATATCTATTATATAAACGGATGTTTTCATCAAGATTGTTCAGAGTTCAATGTTGATTAATCGCATGCAATTGTCAAAGACGAGGTTCCATTTTTCGACGCGGAATTCGTTTTGGTTAGTACAAAATTTGTATAGCTGTGCAGCAAACATAAAACAAATCGTGAATAATTAAAATGAATGTGCAACAAGGACAAACCGAAACTAAATCGCGAATAATTAAAATGAATGTGCAACAAGGATTCTTAATAATGTTATTGATGGCTTCTCTATTCAATTTAAGTTATGGATCTGATGGTGAATCGGTTAGTGTTCTAAATAAACAAAGTATCATTCCATCAAAACTAATTTTATGTTTTCTACAGTGTTTCAAGGAATCCCGCGAACAAGACGAAATGTGTGGCAAATATTGCTACAAGATCGTCAAACCGTTACTTAACTATGCTTCCAGTGTAAGATCGAAGGAGGAACAGTTTGGGGAACTACAAAATACTATAAAAGATCTAGAAATGACTATAGTTAAACTTAAACTGCAAAACAGTCAACTAAAACAGGCCGCGAACGATGCAAAGTTTGGGGAATTCCAAACTAAGATTCACGAGCAAGGGGCGACTATTCTTTTGAAACTGGACACCGCTCTAAAACAAATACATGATCGAGATGCGACAACAACACAACTTCAAAAGGAGAATGCTTTAAAGGATGAACAGATAAGTAAACTCAAATCCGACAACAATGCTAATGTTAAAGAATTGAACGACCTTAAGGTAAAGTGTTCAGAATTGCAACCGAGTTCTATCTCTTCAAACTGTCTGGGCAAATCGACCGATGTGTATAAGTTCAATTTGCCCAACATTGGGACATTCTCTGCTCCCTGCGACTCCAGATTGGCAGGTTCTGGTTGGACTGTAGTCCAGCGAAGAATTGATGGAAGTGTGAGCTTTAATCGAAATTGGGATGAGTATAAGGCAGGCTTTGGAGATTTGCGTGGAAACTTCTTTTTGGGACTGGAGAAACTTCACTTGCTGACACAATTTGAGCCCCACGAATTGTATATACATCTGGAGGACTTTGACGGTAATACTGCCTATGCTAGGTACGATCACTTTCTTATTAGCAACGAGACAGAGTCGTATGAGTTTAAAATGCTTGGAGATTATTCTGGAACTGCTGGTGATTCACTGACTTACAACCTTCACATGAAGTTTTCAACAAAAGATCGCGATAATGATAAATCTGACGTATTTAACTGTGCGAAACTATATGATTCTGCTTGGTGGTTTTATGATTGTACCAGATGGTAATTAACGCAAGATATATTATTTAATTATTTTTAGCCAAACTAATTCATTACTCTTTCTCTCTCTTTCTTTTTTATAAATTTAGTAATTTAAATGGACCACGTTCAAATTTAGGAGATGGAACTGACAGAATTGTTTGGTATACTTGGCATTTAAACGCAATTAAATTTGTACAAATGATGATCAGACCGAAATCCCATTAAGGAATCAATCAATCAAAATATTTCCTAATTAAAATATATAAAGTCATTTGTAATTTTAAAGCTTTAAACAAATATTAAACATTTCATACATTTGTATACCCTGAACGCATTAAAAATGTTTAAAAAGGGTATAATGGTTCTGTGCAAAAGTAAGTAACAGGCATAAGGAAGCATCTGTGTATATATTATATTATATTCTTGATCAGTATCAACAGTCGAGTCGATATGATATGATATAGCCATATCCGTCCGTCCGTCCGTCTGTCGGTCTGTCCGTCCGTCTCGCCGTCGGTCCGTATGTATGAACGCGTCAATCTTAGAGACTATTAGAGCTAGAGACTTCAGATTTTCAACTTAAGCTCGCCTAATCCCTAGGCAGTACAAGTTTGTTTCCGATTTTCGATAACTCTTCCCGTTTCCGATATACACATGGGATCGATAACTACAAAATCTTGAAATTGCAAAACTTTGAAACGCCAATAATTGAATTATTTAACAAAATAATGACAATCTGTGAAACTTTCATTGAAATCGGTTAAGAAAAACCGGAGTTATGGGACATTGAAGTTGTGTATGCAGTATACAGTAGGCGCCTACACACACACACACACACACACATACTCGCAAGCACCGACTGTACGCGTTAAGTATAGGGATCAGGGTATCGTCTAGTCGGGGTTTCTCGACTAGAGCCTTCTTACTTGTTTTCACTATGGGGTGAAGTCAAGTTTGACAAAAATATTTGGGGTAATGATACAAAAAGTTGCCCCACCGCTGATCTATCCATTGTCACCTTGTCAATCCTCTTGCTTCTCGTGTTGCAAGCGAACTTGATGAAGAGTTGCTTCGCAGCCTGCGATCAGAGATTCTTCCTTTTGCTTATCGTATAAATTTTTTTTTTTTTGCATAACTTTAAATGGATTTCAGTCAAGATTTCCTCAAACTAACATGATAATTATTTGGTTGACACTAATACGACCATCTATGAACTATTGTCAACTTTCCTTCACTCTCATCTGGTGTTGCAAGAAGAAGCACTTGTTGAAGAGTTAGTTCGCTGCCTGCGTTAACAAGCTTGCCACTTGATGCATTCAAAGCAACATCTACAAATTGTTCAATTTAGCTCAATGCAATATTGCATATCAAGTCAACAATCCTAGCCATGACTCTTGCCACACACAGTAACCGAGAGAGAGAGAGAGAGAGAGAGAGAGAGACGCTGCAGTCATAAATGCAAGATGAACACAAAACTGCCAACAGACAGCGACGACGCGAGACGTTTGCAACGTTGACCAAAGGCTGCATGCGGCAGACAACATAATAAATTAATTATATGCAACATCAACAAACTCGAGCTGCCTCAAGTAATGTTCCAATTGATGCAACCCTCCCCTTGCACCCATCACTCCACACTTGTGGCATGTCGTGTGTGAGAGAGAGAGAGAGAGAGAGCGATGTGTTCTGTTTGCCGCAAACAAACAATGGGGCGTGGATGCAAGAAGGTAAGGAAGGCGATGGGGGAGGGGAAGGTGTGCAGTTTGTTGAGGAAATAGTTTAGCATGTGTGGCATGCTCCCAGATGTGGGGAGAGTGAAGCAAGGGCAAGGAGAGGATTTTGGCGGGTTTGAGGCAAGGCTGCAGGCTGCAACACTGGCAACATGGGCAAGCTGGCAGGCAATCCATCCATCAGCCGCCAGGCGGACAGCTAGTTGCCTCAAGTTGCACGTTGATTTCGAATACACTAACTCCAAAGTGCAGTTCATAGGTTTGACAATACGTTTGGCAAAAATGCAAAATTTTAAATATATACTCAAAATAAATAAATAATTAATAAATTAACTCAATATAATCTCAAAAAGTATGTTTCAAATATCCAGCAAATATTTCTGAATAACAAATAAATTGTTTTTAAAGACTTGATTGAATGACTTAAAGTATTAAATAATAAATGAAGTCATTCAATCAAGTATTCAAAATTGCTTATTAGCTATAAATTAATTATTTAATACTTAAGAGCAACAAAAATATTTTAGAAGAAAATATTCAAATATTATTTTTATTGCAAATAAGTCAAAAATTACCTAATAAAATCATAATGTACTTTAAAGAAATATGTTTTTAAATATTGAACAATTTAACATTTAAATAAAACGTTGAATTTTTACTTACAAAAGTTTACTTTTTTGCTTTGCTAAAAAATTTTCATGGAATAGTTTAAAAAATAAAATAAACAAAAATACTCAAAAACAAATTAATCTATTTTCAAATAAGTAACAATTATAGAAATAGTTTAAACAATTGTTAAAAATTATTTGAATATAATTATTTAATAAATGGGAATAATACAAAAAAAAGTTCTTAGGTTATTAAATAAAAAATTGCAATTGTGAACTTATTTAAATGATATTTAGTTCATTTCAAAAGCTGACTATAAATAGTATTTAAGCATGTTTTTGCTTTTCTTAAAAAATTAATTAAGTTCAAGTTGCCAACTGAAACTAAAATTGAAATGTTTGGTTCAATAAGAATGTATTAAATCTTTGTTTTTTAGAGCATAAAATCTTCGTTGAATAATCGTTGAATATAACTTGTTAAATATCTGTTGTTGTTGTTGTTACATGAGCCAAGATTGTGGCACAAATGCTGCTGACGTTGCTGACTGGAGGCACCATCCCCCCCCACCCACCAACCCTCTCCAACAGCCACTCAAGTATGGGAGCTGACGTTCTGATTGGAAAATCAAGTGCGTGTGTGTGTGTGTGTGTTTACCTGCTTTTAATGGGCGACTGATGGCTGCAACTCCGCTAATTGCGAATGCTTGACGCATGTTGCAGGCACTTGGCTCAAACACGGACAGCAGCAACAACAACAACAACAACAACAACTGGCTGGCTGGCAGTCAGGCCAAGTCGCTTAAACAGTTCAGCCAAGTCATCCAGTCAACCAGTCAGTCAGCAATCAAGCAACGCGTGAGAGAGAGGGAGAGAGAGAGAGGGGTGAGTGAGAGAGAGAGGTATGTAACAACTCTTTATAGTTGCATACAGTTCTTCTTTGGTGCGTTGCGTGATTTTTAATTAGTTTTCTAAGAAATTAAATTGTTAATTTGATCGACGCATTTTCTGCGACGCTTCGCTGCTAAGTGGCCAACTCTTCTTCTTCTTCTTCTTCTTTCACGGCGTGTTGCTTTTGTAATTGCCATTGTTGTTGTTGTTGTTGTTGTTGGTTTTAGCTCTTTGTCTACTCATTAAAGTCAATTCTGGCGCGCCAGTGTTGACGCCTATTGCCCCAAGACAACACGAAACGACACGAGCGACCGTTTTCGCCCCGCTCCATCTCACCCTACATTGGACACGGCCATCAAGCAACTAAGAATTGCATTCGAAACGATCTCTTTTTGCTTTGATTTGCTTTGCTTTTGTGCTTTTTGCGCGCTGTGGTGAGTTTAATGGGTCTTGTGAGTAGGCAGGCATGACGCTTTCTTTCCATTGCATGACTGGAAGTATGTTGAGTGGAATCCTAAAACCTAGAAGTATGTGTGTGTGTGTGCAGATTAAAATACGCCACACTGCCATTTATAGTACGTCTTATACATAATTGCAGCTCGCATTTCAATTGATAGGAAATTGCATATAGTCTAGCCATTTAATTCGATTTTCATGCATACATACGTTCCAGCCTACAAGTCAATTTGTTGATCATCTGTATGTGTGTGTGTGTGTGTGTGTGTGTGTATTCACTCTCATATATCCACGCCTAGTCGGAAGCCCATCTAAATTGGCGCAGTCAACCAACTTTCGCCTGCAATCAATCAACAAAACTGTCAAACTGCCTTAGCTACGCCGTGGTTGTGTGTGTGTGTGTGTGTGTGTCGATGATGTTTTAGTGGTGTGTTCGCATGTGGTGGTGGTGGTGGTGGTGGTGGTGGTGGTGGTGGTGAGGTGAGCACATGGAGCACACACTCGCTAAGGCAATTAAGCCCAAAAATGCCAATTAACCTTTGAGTGCCATGCACAGCCACGTAGCGAGCCTGAGCCTGCATTGTGTGCAGTGTACACTGTGCACAATGAGTGAGTGAGTGCAGTTGTTGTGTGCAGGGGCATGAAAGATTAAATAATTACCCAGTCGCATAACTCAAAAGTGAAACACATACATACGTGCATATAAATATAATTTATGCATGCACACAGCAAAGGAGACACAAACCGAAAGCAAGAGAGAGAGAGAGATGAAAGTTAACTGGACTGCAATTTATCTCATACAGCTTTTTGTCCAACGGCATCAAAAGCTCCTTCGCTCCCTCTCTCTCTCTTTTACTTACTTATACTCAAGCAGCTCTAAATTATGATATAATTTATGACGCGACATTTTCATCAGCAATTCGTTAAAGCTCATGCATACATATATGCATTTTTTTTTTAAGCTGTTCCTCTCCACCTCGCCACCCTTTTTTCATCGTGCTTGGCGCTAGTTGATAAATGTATTAAGCCACTTGCGTACTGGCGAGGGGGTGGCAGAGTTCGGGGCAAACAAAGCCAGGCGACGACAACACGAATCGCATGTAAAATTCTTATTTTAATCGATGCAAATATGCAACTGCAACAACAACAACAACATGAACAACATAAACAATCAACGACGACGCGTCGTCGCCGCAATGTAGCCGGTGGTGCATGCAACAACGTCAGCGGCGGCGGCGGCAGCCACTCCACTTTTATATGACAGACTCTGGCAGCACGGATCGAAGTGTGTGTGTGTGTGTGTGTGTGTGTGTGTGTGTAGAGAGAGAGAGGCGAAGAAACAGAAAACCGACCATCGCGATTAATAAATCAATTTTCACAATAAACAGTTGCCAGCAGCAGGCGTGCCCACGGTGCACAGTGGGCTAAAAGTATAAAACAAAAATTATAATAAGTAAAAATAAAATATGATTATACTAAGTAAGAGAAGATATAAGAAAGAAGCGTAAGAAGATATTTCAAAATTATAATTATAAATTATGTTATTCCGATACTTAAGCTATATAAAAGTTTCATTAGAACCCTTCAACAGTTTTTGCCGGACTTAAATCCACTTGAGAACCTTTGCGGTCAGCAAAGGTGTTTCAGGGTGGAAGGCAGTTAGTCCTTAAAGGACTTTAAAACGGCCATTGTCCAGAACTAGGCATCTATCGAGAAGAAAACCTAAGAAAATTTAGTAAATTCGATAAACAGCCGATTGGAATTGGTTGAAAAACGAAAAGGCGAAGCTATTTCATACTAATTAATTAATAAATTAAACTTCAATAAATTAGTGAATTCCTTTTATAGCATTTTATAATTTCAAACCTTTGCACAAATATCAATTTTACAGGAAGATTTCATTCAAAGAAATAATTTCTTAATAAAATAAATACCAACTGAAAAAAACTTTTATGTATGAAATTTATAATTCGATTGCCTATTTAAAAAGAAGTAAGAAGGCTCTAGTCGAGAAACCCCGACTAGACGATACCCTGATCCCTATACTTAACGCGTACAGTAAGTGATTGCAAGTATGTGTGTGTGTGTGTGTACTGCATGCTTGACTTAACTTCAATGTTCCATATCTCTGGTGTTTCTCAACCGATTTTAATAAAAACCTCACAGAAATAGAAAACAAACTTGTACTGCCTAGAGATAAGGCGAGCTTATGTTCAAAGCATTGAGTCTCTAGCTCTCATAGTCTCTGAGATCGACGCGTTCATACATACAGATGGACGGAGAGACGGACGGACAGACGGACGGACATCGCTATATCGACTCGACTGTTGTTGCTGATCAAGTTTGTATGTACTTTATGGGGTCGGAGATGCTTCCTTCTGCCTGTTACATACTTTTGCACAAAACCCATATACCCTTTTTCCATTTTTAATGGGATCAGGGTATAAAAAGACGACCCAAACCATACGCAGCAGGCCAGCTGCAGACGGTTTGCCTTCGACACCAATGAGCATACAAACACAAACACAAACATACATACACATACTCATTGAGCACATTGAAGAAGACTTTCTGCATGTACACACAGACTATGACCTACGACAAACTATAAGCAGCAAAGCAAAAACAAATTCAAACATAGCGGTAGTCCGAGTAGATAAGCGTTTCTCATTCGACGCACTCACATGCATACACACAAAGACGGAACTAGGCCTAGGCCGCCCTGAATCCGTTTGGCCATCGGCAAATCAACAAAATTTAAAAATTAAAAAAAAATTTGTTTAAAATGAAATAAATGTATAGTGTATACATTACTTTGCCGTCGGCAAAACATAATTTTGTATTTGCTACTATAACTTTTCTAGCAGCCATACCATTCAAGGCAAAATAACCAGCAGCCCAGCAATTCCAAAAGTATCAAATAATTAGTTTGCTTTTTTTTGAGATACTCTAAAGTTGCTTTTGCGTGAGCTCTGATAAATACATATGTACATATGAGGCTTTCAGCAACCAGACAGTGCCGAATACATACGACTCAGCATCAGAAGTTAATACACAAAGCAAAAACAAATTCATACACGGCGGCAGACAGAAAAGTATAAGCAATAAAGAAAAATAAGAATCAAATTGGGAGAGATATGAAGGGGAAATAGGTGCTTATTCGCAGAGCGCAAATACTAACTGTAAAACAAGTAAGAAGGCTCTAGTCGAGAAACACCGACTAGACGATACCCTGATCCCTATACTTCACGCGTACAGTCGGTGCTTGCGAGTATGTGTGTGTGTGTGTGTGTGTGTAGGCGCCTACTGTATACTGCATACACAACTTCAATGTCCCATAACTCCGGTTTTTCTTAACCGATTTCAATGAAAGTTTCACAGATTGTCATTATTTTGTTAAATAATTCAATTATTGGCGTTTCAAAGTTTTGCAATTTCAAGATTTTGTAGTTATCGATCCCATGTGTATATCGGAAACGGGAAGAGTTATCGAAAATCGGAAACAAACTTGTACTGCCTAGGGATTAGGCGAGCTTAAGTTGAAAATCTGAAGTCTCTAGCTCTAATAGTCTCTAAGATTGACGCGTTCATACATACGGACCGACGGCGAGACGGACGGACAGACCGACAGACGGACGGACGGACGGATATGGCTATATCATATCATATCGACTCGACTGTTGATACTGATCAAGAATATAATATAATATATACACAGATGCTTCCTTATGCCTGTTACTTACTTTTGCACAGAACCATTATACCCTTTTTAAACATTTTTAATGCGTTCAGGGTATACAAATGTATGAAATGTTTAATATTTGTTTAAAGCTTTAAAATTACAAATGACTTTATATATTTTAATTAGGAAATATTTTGATTGATTGATTCCTTAATGGGATTTCGGTCTGATCATCATTTGTACAAATTTAATTGCGTTTAAATGCCAAGTATACCAAACAATTCTGTCAGTTCCATCTCCTAAATTTGAACGTGGTCCATTTAAATTACTAAATTTATAAAAAAGAAAGAGAGAGAAAGAGTAATGAATTAGTTTGGCTAAAAATAATTAAATAATATATCTTGCGTTAATTACCATCTGGTACAATCATAAAACCACCAAGCAGAATCATATAGTTTCGCACAGTTAAATACGTCAGATTTATCATTATCGCGATCTTTTGTTGAAAACTTCATGTGAAGGTTGTAAGTCAGTGAATCACCAGCAGTTCCAGAATAATCTCCAAGCATTTTAAACTCATACGACTCTGTCTCGTTGCTAATAAGAAAGTGATCGTACCTAGCATAGGCAGTATTACCGTCAAAGTCCTCCAGATGTATATACAATTCGTGGGGCTCAAATTGTGTCAGCAAGTGAAGTTTCTCCAGTCCCAAAAAGAAGTTTCCACGCAAATCTCCAAAGCCTGCCTTATACTCATCCCAATTTCGATTAAAGCTCACACTTCCATCAATTCTTCGCTGGACTACAGTCCAACCAGAACCTGCCAATCTGGAGTCGCAGGGAGCAGAGAATGTCCCAATGTTGGGCAAATTGAACTTATACACATCGGTCGATTTGCCCAGACAGTTTGAAGAGATAGAACTCGGTTGCAATTCTGAACACTTTACCTTAAGGTCGTTCAATTCTTTAACATTAGCATTGTTATCGGATTTGAGTTTACTTATCTGTTCATCCTTTAAAGCATTCTCCTTTTGAAGTTGTGTTGTTGTCGCATCTCGATCATGTATTTGTTTTAGAGCGGTGTCCAGTTTCAAAAGAATAGTCGCCCCTTGCTCGTGAATCTTAGTTTGGAATTCCCCAAACTTTGCATCGTTCGCGGCCTGTTTTAGTTGACTGTTTTGCAGTTTAAGTTTAACTATAGTCATTTCTAGATCTTTTATAGTATTTTGTAGTTCCCCAAACTGTTCCTCCTTCGATCTTACACTGGAAGCATAGTTAAGTAACGGTTTGACGATCTTGTAGCAATATTTGCCACACATTTCGTCTTGTTCGCGGGATTCCTTGAAACACTGTAGAAAACACAAAATTAGTTTTGATAGGATGATAGTTTGTTTATTTAGAACACTAACCGATTCACCATCAGATCCATAACTTAAATTGAATAGTGAAGCCATCAATAACATTATTAAGAATCCTTGTTGCACATTCATTTTAATTATTCGCGATTTAGTTTCGGTTTGTCCTTGTTGCACATTCATTTTAATTATTCACGATTTATTTTATGTTTGCTGCACAGCTATACAAATTTTGTACTAACTAAAACGAATTCCGCGTCGAAAAATGGAACCTCGTCTTTGACAATTTCTTGCGATTTATCAACATTGAACTCCGACCGATTTAGCAAATGGTTTTTTCCCACTTCCCGGATGCCGCTTGACGCTTGACATTTGTTTGCGTGTGCAAGCTTATCAGAAGGTCTGACGTCATATTCAGTTGCTAGAAATATGAATACTGGAATCGCTCGCGATTAGAACGATTTAATATAAGTATGCTTGTTTGATGCCCATACGAGAAATAACGGAAAAGAAGGCTCTAGTCGAGAAATCCCGACTAGAAAATACCCTGAACCCTATACCTTACGCGTACGGTCAGTGCTTGAAAGTAAGTGGGGGTGTGTGTGTGTGTGTGTGTACGATTATACTGCACACTTGACTTAACTTCCGGTGTTTCTCAACCGATTTCAATGAAAATTTCATAGATTTTCATTTTTATTGCATGTTTCAAACGTTACCTCAAAGTTTTTCTGTTTAAGATTTTGTTCATATCGATTCCATGTGTATATCGGAAACGGGAAGAGTTATCGAAAATCGAAAACAAACTTGTACTGCCTGGAGATTAGGCGGGCTTATGTTCTAAATCTGGCGTCTCTAGCTAGTTACGTACCTTGACACAAAACCATTATTCCCTTTTTTACCATCTTTAATTGCATGCGATTAATCAACATTGCTCTGACCGATCCAGCAAATGGTTTTTTCCCACTTCTTAGAATCACCTAAAAACAACAGCATAATCCGGATGCCGCTTGACGCTTGACTTGTTTTTGTGTGTGCATGCTTATCAGAAGGTCTGGCGTCATATTCAATTGCTAGAAATAGTATAATACTGTGGTCATTTGACACCCATGTATGAAATAACAGAATAGAAGGCTCTTGTCCCAACTAGAAGATACCCTGCACCCTATTCTTAACACGTACAGTAAGTGATTGCAAGTATGTGTGTGTGTGTGTGTGTGTGTGTGTGTGTACTGCATACTTGACTTGACTTCAATGTCCCATATCTCCGGTGTTTCTCAGCCGATTTCAATAAAAATTTCACAGATTGCCATTATTTTGTCTAATGTTTTCCAAATTTAAGATTTTGTTGATATCGATTTATACATACGGACGGACGGAGAGACGGACGGACGGACAGTCGAATTTGGCTATATCGACACGATTGTTGATGCTGATCAAGAATATATATACTTTATGGGGTCAGAGAAGCTTCGTTCTGCCTGTTACATACTTTTGCACAAAACCATTATACCCTTTTTACCCATTTTTAATCTTCAGCTTCAGGGTATAAAAATATTTAAAAAAGTCAAGCAAGTAAAAGTTTCGAAAAAAGTGAAGAAAATATGATGCACAAATATCCATTATACTGAGCTATATATAGTGTCTGCTTATGAAAACTGAAGGAAATCTTATAATAATTAACTACAATTTGCCAAAAGTAAAATATTATATAGTTTATATATATATATATATATATAAATATTATAATATATATAAATTTCTCGTAGAGAAAATACAATTTGACAAACTTATTAAAAATAAATTCCTAGAACTTTCTTTAAATTGTTAATCGAAGAATTTTTTAAAAAAAAAATAAATATTTTGAGTTCTTTTACTTAAAACCAAAAACAATTTATGGAAAAAACGCGATATTTTGTAATTAATGAATTTTGTGTGTTACATTATTATATATTATATATGTTACATTATATTATTTTATCATTATATATATTTTTTCGTATTAAATAAAAATACACTCGATTTTCTCTATTTCGAAATTACACACGAAATGTTTCTTAATGAAAAATTAATTTTATTATTAATTAATAATAATAATATACCACTGTGCCAATTGCCCCTGCCTTTTTGCACTCGACATGGTTAAGCCTGTATTGGGGGTAAGTGTGTCTCACACCAATTCGTGTCTTGGGCAGCGACATAATAAATTAACTGCCCTGCAATTATTCTCACATTTTCGCAAAGTGAATAAAAATTGCGAAAAATTAATGCGGCATCTCCATGAAAGAAACGAAGCGAAAACATGAAAGTGTCCATTATAAGTGCGGGTCTCGAAAGTGAGAGCTCATGCAAGGGATTTGCTGAGCGTGCAATAGGTGGAGAATGGGTGCCGAGGGGTCGTCACAGCTGGCTGTCTGACCTGACCCTTAGCTTACATTTACCATTTACCATTTACGATTTACCATTCACCTTGAGCAGCGCTGGGCCCCCAAAACGAAAAAAAACCTTTTACCAATCCAATTTTGAATGCAATTGTTGCTTTTGCTGTTGTTGGTTGCTGCAGTTAATCAAAATATCAAATTAACTGTCGTGTCTGTGCCAAATAAATCAAAATAAAAGCCAGCTCCGGCTACAGCTTGGCCGCCAAATTCACCACTGTCTCTGTCTCTGTCTCCCTCGCTCTAACTACTGCTCAGCTGTGCTGTCCCTTATGAAATTTTCGTATATGCTGGCAATGATGAGTGTGATGAATTTATTATAGGCACAGAAGCTTACACGATACCATGTTTGAGCTTTGAGAGTGTGAGAGCGAGTGAGAGTGAGAGTGAGAGTAGGCGAGTGCTTTCTGTGTGTGTGTGTGAGTTTGTCTCGTCAACGCCTTTAACGGTGATTATTCAATGTCAAAACTTAATGTATCCAAATTGCAGTTGTCGGCAGCGGCCAGCCATGAAATTGAAAAGAGTCGCCGCTGCTGCCGCTGTGATTGAGTTGATAGCTAACTCCCAGCCAGCTGTTGCTGTCTTGCATAGTTTTAGGCGTGCGTCGTGTACAAAAGCAATACGACATAACGAATGGCCACAATGCAGCTGGCAATTTGGTCATTTCAACTTGAAATTTAAACACAAGCTTCAACTTAAACTCAAACTCCAAACTCAGCCAAAAGCAGCAGCTGCTAAAACTGTCAGACACAAAGAGAACTAAAAAAGAAAGAGAGGAGAGAGAGATGAAAGGGAAGCGAGAAAAGCTTGTTACCATAAAATTGGTGTAAACGAATTGCAGTCGCAGCGGCCACAGTGCAAACTCATCAGAGTAGGAAGCGGTAGAGAGAAGAGGAGGGAGGAGAAGTAAACTCGCGTCATTGTGAAATGTCTGTAATTTGGACAATTTGATGAATGGTTATTTGCCACGAGATGGCAAAGTGGTCATTATTCTTTATCACTCCACTCTACACTCTTTTCCTTCTCTCTTTCCCTCTCTGCTCCGTTGTTGTCGTTGCATCGCTTTACTTACTTTACATTGCGCATTTTGTCCGCATTGCACATTGTTTTTTGTGTGCAGCTTTGGATGTTTGTGGTTGCCTTAATGAAGGGCATAATAACAATGTCATCAAGTTTGCTACAACAACAACAAAAACTCTGAGAGGAAGTTATTGTTGCTGCATCATTTCCTACGATGCTTAAGAGCACTCTATTAAGATTTCTGTGTAGAAGGAAACAAACTTAGAAACTAAGTAACAAAGCATTCTTTGAAACGTATTTGTATTAGGGAATTGATAATGAATAAATATTGAAATACTTATCTTAACTGTTCGGAAGTAAGTATGTCATTAGGAATAATAAAGTTTGAAACCTAACGAGCGATCGATTTGGCAGATCGTTATATAAATCAAAGTACAAAGTACAGAGTACAACTTATATTTAAGGTTTTTGATTTGAATGATTTTATTATTTTTTTATCGAATACAATTGCTTTTAGTTATATAATTCTTTTTTTTTTCTTCGAATATTTATAGAGCATTCTAAAGTCGTTTTCTCCGTTGTCCTTTTTAAATACCGCAATTACTTAGCTCTTAGATATAAGCGTGTGTGGGCATAATTCACCACACACACACACACACAGTAAATTTTAAATTCAACTCACCTGACAGCAATGCAATATTGTCATTACGGTCAGGCATTAGGTGCGAGAGGGAGAAGGCCTGAGCACCGTTATCGCGCTTGCCAAATTGCAGTAGCGTAAAGGAACGCATGAAGTGTACAGCAGAAGACGAAGAAGAAGAAGAAGCATGACCGCACAAGCACTGGGGCCCAGAAGCCTGAAGACCCAAAACCAAAAACCCATCTGTTAACTGGCCCGCCTCCTTTTAGCTGGCACAACTACAACGCCTCCTTCTGCTTCTACGCCTTTTTCGTCGTCTTCTTAAACAATGCGTTCCACATGGCGGCAGGCCTAATTACAAATTTCTTGGTCCAAACAGTGCAAAACGGGCGAATAACGAATGCCGTGATTAGACCAGAATTGTGCCGCGTAGAGCTTGCATTGCCCATCCCAATGGTTACTTGCTGCCCCATTGCCGTTGTTTAAATGCGTACGAAATAGATTTATGTGCTCGTATTTTACACGCTTAATTCCAATATGCACACAGACACAACACACATGGAAACACACACACACACACACACCAAACCAAAAGCAGCCCGCAGGCCGCGGCACTTGCTGCACTCGATCCTCTCCCTCTCTCTCCTTATGTCGCTCTTTTTTTGCACTTGCTCTCTCTGGTCAGATTGTCTGTATGTATGCATTATGTGCTCTCACATATTTAGCAATTGTCGAAAATGAACGGTAACGACAAAAGTTATAGAGATGTCGACTTCTCGAGTACCCTGTAATAAGTTATTATTCTTAGTACAGTACAACTCAATGTGCTTAAACAATATATTTGAAGAAATTTAGTTTTGAATAAAATAATTTCAAATATTTTAAGTGCATATAAAATCATTTATTGATAAAAAAAAATGTTTGAAACAGATTTAAAATCTTTATGATTATACATATGAATTTATTAAAAAATCCAACATCATCGCACTTCTAAAAGAATCAGATACTTAAGATATATAAGATATTATACATAAAAGTAAATATGTTGTTGCACCCTGAACTCTCTGCATATATGTATTTATTTTTCAGCTTTGCTCATTAATCAAATTTTTATTTTATTAACGTTTTGAGTCTGTTGCTGTTTCGTTGCCTGCCGAACCACCAGGTTTGGTTTTTCGTTTTATTAATGGACTTCGAAATGGCCTAGACACGCCTAAATTGCAATTCTCTCTGGGCGCGTAATTTATCTGTAAATATGAAAGCATAAATTTAAAATATTCGTTCACGTTATAAGTAATGTAATGTGCATCTATCAATATTTATTGTTATAACTGATAGCTGAAAGAGGAATCAAGTTTATGAAATAATTTAAACATATCGAAAATTCCGAAAAGTTCATTACCTATGCTGTGAATCGTCGCTTACAAAAACTTAAGTACTCTCTGGAGTTTGAAACACTTAAACATTAAACTAATACGCTTGGTTGCTCATTTCGTCGACATCAACCCAAAGGCATAAGAATCCAGTTGAAAAGGATCAATTGTGATGAGGAAGTTCTTCTTTTGCATACGAATGGACATACAATTTTGTGTGTTGATTGTCGTTTGCCGTTCACTTTTAGCCTGAGGTCAGGTTTTATATGTGTATGTTTGCATGCTTCACCAATTGTTTTGTGGGCAACTCTGTCACTCGAGCTGTCAACCCTGCCACTGGCACCAAAACCGACAAGTAGTCAGTTGAACTCTAACCCAAGTAGATGCCCTTGAGGGCTTGTGTGGGTTGAAAATTAATAATGAAGCAGCAATTGTGGAATTGGGAATGAATACTCCAAACCCAATTATATTAAATACTACCCATTTATTATGCGTGCTGCCCACTTGATGACCATTCAAAAAAAAAAAAAACTCTCGACTATTGTATACAATGGAAGCAGTCATTGTAAATAAAACCGCTTCGATAGGGGCACGAAAGCGAAAGAGAAAAAAAAGAGAGACACCCCGCAGTTTATGCTTATAACCGATTACACACAAAGCCATTTGCCGCTAGCTGTGTTATTGGGATCTCTGTCCTGGTTGACCCCACGCTGATTTCAATTTCTCAAACGCAACGTGAAACGTTACAAAGTAATAACGATGATGACGATTTTTGCGCATTTCTTGATTTCTGAATGATACGACAGACCCAAGGCACTTTTGTCGGCAGATTTCTTTATTATTGACTAACCGCATGTGGCCCAAAGAAAAAAAAACAAAAAAAAAACGAGAAAGAAGCAAAACGAGAGATCCATTCATAAAACCCGTCGACATCGCACTAATTCAAGTTGAAATGTGTGAACAACACACACACACATACACAGACAGTTGGAGTCGATTTTCGATTCCCAAGACCACAACGCTAATGATTAATGTATGAACACACTTTGAGTGAGTTATGTGAACAAAGAGAGAGAGAGAGGGAGAGAACGAACAGAAAATACAAAATGCAGTAGCAATGCGGCGCTGTCGATCGCGACGAGTGTCATTAAAGTTGACTTAAGCGCAGCTGGAAGCGTCATCCTTTTCAACTCATTCCAACTCTTAAATAGAACTCAACACAGTTGTGATTTGTCGAATATGATTTGGTGTAGAGCACAAAACACACATAATTCATTTCACTTCAGTTCAGTTCATTTCAGTTCAGTTCAGGGATAATTGGTTCTTCTTCGGTATTCAGTTCATTTGAACGTTTATGCATCATGCATGATCATCATCATCATTATCATTATCGAGTAGTTTGCTGACGCAGCGTAAATAAATCCAATTTGTAACGCGCGTGAGCTTTTTTTTGTTGCCAGCCATTTGAAACTGTTTTGGCCAGTTAAGTTGCTTTCCGGTTACCACAAACATGACAATCATGTATTCCTTTTTTATACGCTTCGATTTATCGCATTTTAAACGTACATACATGCGTACATATGTATACTCTTATATAGTTTTTGTATCATTTATAAGAGTTTCGTTCTGCAGCTTTGGCTGATGGCTTAATGCTACTTGGTTAACAAAATCGCTTTAATGTTGGCCAAGTAATGATCAATGATCGCTTTTGGGCCATAAGAAGTGTGACCAGGCATTATGTTTTCGATATAGCTAACAAAAATGCGCGAGATGAAAGAAAAATCAATTCCCATTCTTATATTTATATGATTTTTAAAATAACATAACATATTATAGATCATTGAATAGATCATAAATAAAATAAATCTCTAAAAATGAACATGTAAATATTTTTTTTGCATAATTTCACTCTTAAGTTTCTAATTGAAACACAATCTTAGCGAAGTTTTTATTGATTACTCTTTAAACCGTTGATCCTAACTCTAACAAACTTTGCTACTACATAAAAATACATACATATGTATTTATGGCTGTTCGCCTACATGATGTCAATAGCTTGAAGCCTTAGACACATAAATAACTGGAAAGCAAACCGGAGACAGAGGCGCAATCGCATAATAGAAAACGTCGCTAAATGGCAAACAACCCTCAAAAAGCTCAACGCAAAGCTCGCGAAAGAATCCACTGAGTAGTTTTACACAGCCAGAGCATCGCTTGTTTTATGGCTGGCAATATTTTTGCATGCAGACGTAAAGAGAATGGGCGAGAGAGAGAGCGCGAAGAAGTGGTTGAGGAGAGGAGGAGAGTGTCAAAAGACGTTAATCACGTTGAGTTATGTGACGTTCTTATATCTGAGCCACCAAAGTGTCACGTACGCATTTGTTCCAACCCAAAGGGTTGCGGGCAGGGGAAGCCGCTTGCTGCGGCTGTCAGTTGACATTGTTGCTGTTGTTGTTGTTGCTGTTGTTGTTCTTTGCAATTTTAGCTGTTTTCTTTACTTTCTTTTGGTGCTGGCTGCCTGGGTTCTTTTTATCTGCAACACTGCAGATCCGGGCAACACACACAACAAACACACAACAAACACACAGACACACATGTGTGTATGCTTGCAACATATAGCCGCCACCCGCAAAGCCATATGCCACACACTCACAAGTGTTTTTGTTGGCATTTTGAAAAGTTTTTCGTGATTTCTTTTTTTCTACTTTTGTTTCACATAAGAGATTTTTCTTTGCTTTTGTCATGTGTTGTGTTGTGTTTGTTTGTTGTGTGTCTCGTTCATTGTTCCTTTTGCCATTGTCAACACTCTTGTGTCTCGTGTTTTGTGTCTCGTTACTGAACTTCCCCCCCTTGGACGCAACCAAGCGGGTGTTTTGGGTGCAAATTGCACTTTTGTTGAAACAAATGGAAGAAAACAATGCCAAAAGCAAAACATTTTTCCACTCGAGATACGAGAAGCGGACGAAGAAGTCCCTCTAGGAATAAGGGATTTCGAATTTGTCTAACCTTCCTTTTCATTTCGCTTAACTTTTCACTTTTCACAGCGAGCCCCCTCTCTCAAACCCCCTCCACCTTCTCCACCACCTTGCACAACTTTTGTTGACGCATTTATTTTTGCTGTCGTTGACAGTTTGACTTGTGTATGAAAGTGTGTGTACGTGTGTGTGTGTGTTAAATTAGTGTTTTTAGCATGTGCAAGATTCGGAAAGTAATGAGAAATGTCAGCTATCAAGTTGGTAATCACCAACTAACAGCCAAAGAAATCTTAACTTTAGTTACTTTTTGATTGTTTTGAATTCTGCATGTTTGAAAAAAAAGCTATCTCAACTTCAAGTCGTTCAGTTTCAATACTATATAGTCTACAACATATAAACTTCAAGAAAACTCTTTTTAAAAAACTCATGACTTAAAATCAATATACAAATAATGATTTTAAAATACTTGAAACAAGTGAAAAGTTTTTTCAAATAAGAGAAAATATTCTGAATTAAATCAAATCTCTATGTTCTTCGCTTTGTGTATAATGTTATATTGTTCAATGTTTAAAATGTTTAAATATTAATAGTAAATTTAAACGTACGACTTTAATATATGTTTTAGCGTAATTAAAAATATATTTTCTTAATGAAAAATTTTAATTTTAATGATCAAATAATATTATTTATTATGTGTTTAGTTTTCTGTCTTGCCAATTTCTGTTTATTTAAATCTTTTGTTTCGTTAATACCGAATACAATTTATTTATGTATTATTTACAGCTGACTTATCAAACAAACAAACAATTAATCGATGTGTATTAATTATAAATTTCAATTCAATCAATTCAAAATATACAAAAAAAACAAGAAGGATCTAGTCGAGAAATCCCGACTAGACGATACCCTGATCCCTATACTTCACGCGACAGCCAGTGTTTGCAAGAATGTGTGTGTGTGTGTGTGTGTGTGTGTGTGTGTGTGTGTGTATAAATGCATACTGCATACTTATTAACTTCAATGTTCCATATCTCCGGTGTTTCTCAACCGATTTCAATAAAAATTTCACAGATTTTCATTATTTTGTTAAATAACTCAATAAAGGCCGTCTCAAAGTTTTCAAAATTCAAGATTTTGTTGTTATCGATGCCATGTGTATATCGGCAAGTGGAAGAGTTATTGAAAATCGAAACAACGAAAACGAAGGCGAGCTAAAGTTCCAAATCTGGCTCTCTAGCTCTTATAGTCTCTGAGCTCGACGCGTTCATCAGACGGACAGACATACATGGCTCGTTGATGCTGATCAAGAATATATATACTTTATGGGGTCGGAGATGCTTCCTTCTGCCTGTTACTTACTTTTGCAAAAAACCATTATACCCTTTTTACCCATTTTTAATGTTTCATTGGTATACAAATTTATGAAATGTTTAATATTTGTTTTAAGCTTTAAAATTGCAAATGACTTTATATATTTTAATTAGGAAATATTTTTATTGATTGATTCCTTAATGGGATTTCGGTCTGATCATCATTTGTACAAATTTGATTCCGTTTAAATGCCAACTTTTCCAAACAATTCTGTCAGTTTCAAATCCTGAATTTGAATGTGGTCCATTTAAATCACTAAATTTATAAAAAAGAAAGAGAGAGAAAGAGTAATGAATTAGTTTCGCTAAAAATAATTAAATAATATATTTTGCGTGAATTACCATGAGTAACATTTATTAAACCACCAAGCAGAATTCCATGTTTTCGCACAACTGTGGGCAGCTTTATCATTATCCCGATCTTTTGTTGAAAACTTCATGTTAATATGGTAGTCCAGTGAATCACCAGCAGTTCCAGAATAATCTCCAAGCATTTTTAACTCATACGACTCTGTCTCGTTGCCAATAAGAAAGTGATCGTACCTAGCATACGCAATTTCGTTGTCAAAGTCCTTAAGATATATATACAATTCGTGGGGCTCAAATTGTGTCAGCAAGTGAAGTTTCTCCAGTCCCAAAAAGAAGTTTCCACGCAAATCTCCAAAGCCTGCCTTATACGATTCCCAATCTCGATTAAAGCTCACACTTCTATCAATTCTTCGCTGAACTACAGTCCAACCAGAACCTGCCAGTGTGGAGTTGCAAGGAGCAGAGAATGTCCCAGTGTTGGGCAAACTCAACATATGCACATCGGTCGATTTACCCAGACAGTTTGAAGATATAGAACTCGGTTGCAATTCAGAATTCAATTCAAACTGTAGTAAATACAAAATTAGTTTTGATGGAATGATACTTTGTTTATTTAGAACACTAACCGATTCACCATCAGATCCATAACTTAAATTGAATAGAGAAGCCATCAATAACATTATTAAGAATCCTTGTTGCACATTCATTTGAATTATTCGCGATTTAGTTTCGGTTTGTCCTTGTTGCACATTCATTTTAATTATTCACGATTTGTTTTATGTTTGCTGCACAGCTATACAAATTTTGTACTAACCAAAACGAATTCCGCAACGAAAAATGGAACCTCGTCTTTGACAATTGCATGCGATTAATCAACATTGAACTCTGAACAATCTTGATCAAAACATCCGTTTATATAATAGATATAAGTCAATGCACTGAAATCACAGAAGAATAAAAGCTCATTGACTCTTGATTTTTTTGCGTGTGAAAGCTTATCAGAATGTCTGGCGTCATATTCAATTGCTAGAAGTCGTATAATACTGTGGTCGTTTGACACCCTTCTATGAAATAACAGAATAGAAGGCTCTTGTCCCAACTAGAAGATACCCTGCACCCTATTCTTAACACGTACAGTAAGTGATTGCAAGTATGTGTGTGTGTGTACGCGCATACAGCATAGTGCATACAAAACTTCAATGTCCCATATCTCCGGTGTTTATTATCCGATTTCGATAAAAATTTCACAGATTGTCATTATTTTATTTTATAATTCAAATTGCATCTCAAAGTTTTGCAAATTCAAGATTTTGTAGTTATCGATCCCATGTGTATATCGGAAACGGAAGAGTTATCGAAATCGGAAACAAACTTGTACTGCCTAGGGATTAGGCGAGCTTAAGTTCCAAATCTGGAGTCTCTAGCTCTTATAGTCTCTGAGATCGGTTGGCTCATACATACAGACGGACAGACGGACGGACAGACGGACGGACAGACGGACATGGCTATATCGACTCGACTGTTGATGCTGATCAAGAATATATATACTTTATGGGGTCGGAGATGCTTCCTTCTACCTGTTACATACTTTTGCACAACTTCATTATACCCTTTTTCCCATTTTTAATGGGATCAGGGTATAAAAAGCCAAAGATGAAGAAAGACGTGAATAATGTGCCTGGAAATGGGGCAGATCATTTGTCAGTTGGACAGCGGGAGACAGCATGAGTTCCACTCACAAAAACACACACACAAACATATCACTAACAAGTAAGAAGGCTCTAATCGAGAAATCCCGACTAGAAGATACCCTGCACCCTATACTTAACGCATACATGCAAGTATGTGTGTGTGTATTGCACATACTGCATACTTGACTTAACTTCAATGTTCCAAATCTCCAAACTTGTACTGCCTAGAGATTAGCGAGCTTATATTTTAAATCTGGAGTCTCTAGCTCTTATAGTCTCTGAGATCGACGCGTTCATACATACAGACGGACAGACGGACGGACATGGCTATATCGACTCGGTTGTTGATGCTGATCAAGAATATATATATACTTTATGGGGTCGGAGATGCTTCCTTCTGCCTGTTACATACTTTTGCACAAAACCATTATACCCTTTTTCCCATTTTTAATGGGATCAGGGTATAAAAATGCATTACAATCTTAAATACCTTTTGTATTCCGTGTTGTGCGTCTGAAGGCGTCATTGGCGTCGGCGTTGGCGTCGGCGTCAGTGGAACTCATCAATCGGAGTCAGATGGAAGGCAACGGCGCAATAATCAAACGTTGTAATTATGTATTATTTATTTTTATTTATTGTATTATTACTCACGTTGAGCTCTGGCTCGGGGTTCGAACAAATTTAACTGATTTATCGTTGATAAATTTATGAAACTTTTCTCTCTACCCTTTTTTTTTGTTTTTTTGGTCTGGCCACTCCGTCGTTTGGTGAGTGGTGAGCTGGTCAGTTGGTTGCCTGTGGAAACTCATCAATATCATTAATCATAAAATTAAGTATCATTTATATTAATTTATTATTGTACGGCAGAAATTTCAGCGCTGCCCCAAAACTGATTTATCACATAATGCTCATTATCATGATGATGTTGTGCTCATTTCAGTCACTCACTCACTCAGTGCCTCCCTCTCTCGCTCTCGCTCTCGCTCACGCTCGCGCGCTCTTGCCCATCATTAATCAGACGGCATTGCCAGCATTGAGGAGGGCGAATTTCAACTTGGGCTTCGACTCTTCGTTTGTCATTAGCTCTGTGTTGTTGCTGTTGTTGTTGCCCTTCGTTCGGTTTTTCGTTTTTTTCGTTGTTTCGTTTTTCAGTGATGCTCGGGGCGCAGTAATTAATTATGCGCCTTTTGTATTCTACCGACAATTTACAGTGCTTTATGTTTATAAAAAATTGCATATAAATTGAAAACACTTAATCATTTTGATTTAACATTTTAATTAAAATATAATATACACCAAAAAACCAAAAAAAAAAAACACAAAATAAGGCAGCCCAATTGAACTAAAAACAACTACAAGCAACTTTTAGCCGAATTAAGGCTAACTTAACTCCAACCAATATCGATATATAAGAATAGATGTGTTTGTTAGTGTCGAAGGCCAAAGCAATGAATGAAATAATAATGGAATCCTTTTTTGTGGCTCAACACACAAATCAGGCCAAGAGCCTTGCCACTGCCAAAAGTCATTACAACAAGCGAACTGAGTGGGGCCAAAGGGCCAAAGGAGCACAAGAAAAACAACAAAAACGCCAAATACAAAACCCGCCCTCAAAGGAGTGTAACTAGGAATGGACAACTTGCTGGCCAATTCACAATTTAACAAACTAATAAATATATTTTAGCTTTCCGTGTGTTAGTCAGTGTGTTTGTGTGTACGTGTGTGTGTGTGTGTGTGTGTGTTTGTGTGTGAGCAAAGCGACTGCTGTCTGGTTTGTCGCATTGAAAATAGAGCGATTCCTTCTGGAGCACAAGAAGCAAAGAGAAAGGAGAAAGGAGGAAGGAGAAGCAACGGCAAGCACTAGAAATATAAATCAAAGGTTGCACTAAACTTTTGGCCTGCTCGATGTCGTTGCCAGCATAACAACAAGGCTCGCGGACAGCACACCAAGAGAGAGAGAGAGAGAGAGAGAGAGGGTGAGAGCGAGCGATGAAGATTAAAAACAGCAGCGGCTGGAGTTAAGAAGAAGAGCAGCTGTGGGCGCTGTAAAATGCATTTTGGGCATTCGAGCGACTTTTGCCAGCTTGATAACTTGATAGGTGCTGCATTCACATTGTTGTTGTTGTTGTTGCTGTTGTTCGGTTGTTGATTGTTGTTGTTGCTGTTGTTCGGTTGTTGATTGTTGTTCTTGTGTGTGTTTGTTGCCAACAAGGACACTTCGGTTGTTTGTTGCTTTCGAGGATGCGCGGGGTTTCGGATGCTGGCGGGGCCCGCACATGGCTTGCAACTGCCAGGCTGTCGGATATGCACTGACATAAATTGCTTCAACTGACAACGACAGAGCCAGCTAGGGAGAGAAGCAGAGAGAGAGAGAGAGAGGAAGAAGATACTGCAATGCTACCAGGAACCTTGCCCCATGATTACTGCTTGCTTGCTTGCCTTCCTCAGAGCCTTGCTGCCTGCCAAGGCAATAACTTTTCGTCCTGGCCTGCGTACTTCTTCTTCACCATGCAATCCCATCCTATCCCATACTATCCTATCCTATACTATCCTATCCGGTGCTGTTTGGGTGCTTTGGTGCTTTGGTGAGCTCCGGCTCGACGTCTGCAAGCTTTGGGGTAAAATTAATATTAAAATGGAAGCATCGGCTTCCATCGTTGGACGCATTGCAATGCAAGGACCCCCCACTCATATATACACCGATATATGGCGCAGTTGAGGACAAGAAAGGAAGAGAGCGCTGGATGGGGGTGAGGAGAGGGGGTGAGGGTACAACGACTAACGCCAGTCAGTGCCAGGCCAAAGGACATTTCCAATTTATTTACGCTCAGAGGCACTTTGTCTGACTCGCCTGGTGCCTTGCCTTAACATCACCTCTCTCTTTTTCTCTCTCTCTCTCTCTCTCGCTGTGTGTCGTTCTTTACGCTTTTTGCACTGCGTATGACAGTATTTGTGTAGTCTGTCAGCTAGCGAAAGAAAGAGAAAGGCAGATTTTTCCACTCGGACTCCTCCCTAAGCTAGTTTGAACATTTTTTCCTCATTCCTCGTTCCTCGTTCCTCATTCCTCGTTTCTCGTTCCTGTTCTTGCTGTGTTTTTTTGACTCTCACATTTGGACAGCAAAATGTTCCTTCTGGTTGTGTTAGCGTGAAAAGTGTTGAAAGGTGTGAAAATGAAAATTTACTACTTACCGCCAAGATTTATGCTTTCTCTCTCTCTCCCTCTGTCTCTCTGTCTCTATCTCTCTCTCTGTCTCTATCTGTCTGTTTTCGTTTTGGCTGGACAACAACTTGCAACCGGAGCATAGCTGCAAATGCAGTGCAAATCTTGTGCCACATGGACTCGAGACATTTATGACATGAACTCATATACACAAACAGAATGAGAAAGAGAATCATAAAGTCGTCCTCTTTATGTCTTTTTTTTTTTTATACCCTAATCCCATTAAAAATCGGAAAGAAGGGTATAATGGTTCTGTGCAAAAGTATGTAACAGGCAGAAGGAAGCATCTCCGACCCCATAAAGTATATATATTCTTGATCAGCATCAACAGTCAAGTCGATATAGCCATGTCCGTCCGATCGTCTGTCCGTCCGTATGTATGAACGCGTCGACCTCAGAGACTTTATGAGCTAGAGACTCCAGATTTAGAACATAAGCTCGCCTAATCTCCAGGCAGTACAAGTTTGTTTTCGATTTTCGATAACTCTTCCCGTTTCCGATATACACATGGGATCGAAAACAACAAAATCTTAAATAGAGAGATAACGTTTGAGACATAAGATAAAAATAAAAATCTATGAAATTTTCATTGAAATCAGTTGAGAAACACCGGAGATATGCTACATTAAAGTCAAGTGTGCAGTATAATCGTACACACACACACACACACACCCCCACTTACTTTCAAGGGTTCAGGGTATAGTCTAGTCGGGATTTCTCGATAAGAGCCATCTATTATTTATTATTTATTCTTAGAAGGGTATCAAACGACCACAGTATTATACTATTTCTAGCAATTGAATATGACGTCAGACCTTCAGATAAGCTTTCACACGCAAAAAAATCTAGAGTCAATGAGCTTTTATTCTTCTGTGATTTCAGTGCATTGACTTATATCTATTATATAAACGGATGTTTTGATCAAGATTGGTCAGAGTTCAATGTTGATTAATCGCAAGAAATTTTCAAAGACGAGGTTTTATTTTTCGACGCGGAATTCGTTTTAGTTAGTACAAAATTTGTATAGCTGTGCAGCAAACATAAAACAAATCGTGAATAATTAAAATGAATGTGCAACAAGGATTCTTAATAATGTTATTGATGGCTTCACTATTCAATTTAAGTTATGGATCTGATGGTGAATCGGTTAGTGTTCTAAATAAACAAAGTATCATTCCATCAAAATTAATTTTGTGTGTTTCTACAGTGTTTCAAGGAATCCCGCGAACAAGACGAAAAGTGTGGCAAGTATTGCTACAAGATCGTCAAGCCGTTACTTAATTATGCTTCCACTGTTCGATCGAAGGAGGAACAGTTTGGGGCATTTCAAAATACTATAAAAGATCTGGAAATGACTATAGTTAAACTTAAACTGCAAAACAGTCAACAGCAACAGGCCGCGAACGATGCAAAGTTTGGAGAATTCCAAACTAAGATTCACGACCAAGGGGCGACTATACTTTTGAAACTGGACACCGCTCTCCATCAAAAGAATGATCAGGGTGCAACAATAATAACACTTCAACACCAACTAGACACCGCCCTCAAGCAAATCCTTGATCGAGATGCGACAACAACACAACTTCAACAGGAGAACGCTTTAAAGGATGAACAGATAAGTAAACTCAAATCCGACAACAATGCTAATGTTAAAGAATTGAACGACCTTAAGGCAAATAACTCTAAATTGCAATTGAGTTCTATATCTTCAAACTGTCTGGGTAAATCGACCGATGTGTATAAGTTCAATTTGCCCAAAATTGGGACATTCTCCGCTCCTTGTAACTCCACACTGTCAGGTTCTGGTTGGACTGTAGTTCAGCGAAGAATTGATGGAAGTGTGGACTTTTATCGGGATTGGGACGAGTATAAGGCAGGCTTTGGAGATTTGCGTGGAAACTTCTTTTTGGGATTGGACAAACTTCACTTGCTGACACAATTTGAGCCCCACGAATTGTATATATATCTTAAGGACTTTAAAGACAACACTGCCTATGCTAGGTACGATCACTTTCTTATTGGCAACGAGACAGAGTCGTATGAGTTAAAAACACTTGGAGATTATTCTGGAAATGCTGGTGATGCATTGAGAGTTCAGATTCACATGAAGTTTTCAACAAAAGATCGGGATAATGATAAATATGACGGAAATTGTGCGAAACATTGGAATTCTGCTTGGTGGTTTAATGCTTGTTCCAATTGGTAATTCACGCAGGATATATTATTTAATTATTTTTAGCGAAACTAATTCATTACTCTTTCTCTCTCTTTCTTTTTTATAAATTTAGTGATTTAAATGGAGTACATTCAAATTCAGGACGTGGAACTGACAGAATTGCTTGGCGAGATTGGCATCGAAACGGAATTAAATTTGTACAAATGATGATCAGACCGAAATCCCATTAAGGAATCATTCAATTTCTTAGTTAAAATATATAAAGTCATTTGCAATTTTAAAGCTTTAACCAAATATTAAACATTTCATACATTTGTATACCCTGAACGCATTAAAAATGGGTAAAAAGGGTATAATGGTTTTGTGCAAAAGTAAGTAACAGGCAGAAGGAAGCATCTCTGACATCATAAAGTATATAAATTCTTATATATATATATATATTCAGCATCAACAGTCGAGTCGATATAGTCATGTCCGTCCGTCTCTCCGTCCGTCCGTATGTATGAACGCGTCGATCTCAGAGACTATAAGAGCTAGAGACTTAAGATTTAGAACATAAGCTCGCCCAATCCCTAGGCAGTACAAGTTTGTTTTCGATTTTCGATAACTCTTCCTGTTTTCGATATACACATACGATCGATAACAACAAAATCTTGAATTTGCAAAACTTTGAGATGGCATTTACATAATAAACAAACAACTTAATGACAATCTATGAAATTTTTATTGAAATCGGTTAAGAAACACCGGAGATATGCAACATTGAAGTTGAGTGTGCAGTATGCGCGTACACACACACACCCACACACACACACACACAAATACACAAATATAAGGTCCAGAGTATCGACTAGTCGGGACTTCTCGACAAAAGCCTTCTTACTTGTTATTAACATAATCGCATGTCTCGATAATTGGTTCTGACTGATCAAATGCTCTTTCTTTGTTTTTTTTTTTAAATCGACTTTTATGTTAACAATGTGCAAAGGATTCAAAATCATTTCGATATGATAAACTATGATGACAAGTATAAAATCTACTTTTAAAACTTTGCTAACCGTTGAAAGTAATCCAAATGTTGCCTCAATAATCAGATAGATTAATTGGATATGATTGAAATGTTTTATTATTTATATGCAAGCTCTTAACAAATGATGTCTGTTATGTCTTATTTGTCTAGCTTGCTGTCATCGATTCGCACAGCTTGCAACTTGCCACAAAACAACAACACAAGCAACATGCAACAAGCAACATGAAAATCCTGACGGACACGCACATGATAAATTATTGTATGTGTTACAAGCGATGAAATGCCAAATCTGCCTCTTTCAGCTCATCAAGTGGCTTGGTTGCCAAAACAGTTTGCCACAAACTATAAATATATATATATGTGTGTGTGTGTGTGTGTGTATGTAAACATAAATGATACTATATATAGATGCTGCATTCTGGGCGTTACCTAACAACCCAGAGGACGAAAAGTTCCTGCCACTTTTCAAGTGAAGTCGTCCAGAATCGAGAGCAGATTCTACAAAGGAGCTCTAGCTCTAGCCAGGTCTTGACCACGCCCCACTTTGGGGGCAAATCTCTGTTGCAGCCGCTTGGCAGTGGGCAATGGGGTGGAGTTGGGTGGTGTTGAGGCATCTAAGCTCAACGGGCGGCGCCATTTACCAAGTGTCAAAAGCAAAGCTAAAGCCATTGTCGACATGACTTTGGACAACAACAACAAAAACAACAACAACGACTAGAATAAACAACAACGAGAACAAGACGAAAAAGAAGAAGAAGTAGAAGAGGAGTCAGAGCAGCTGGCACCAAAAAAGTAAAATGCTTTGTTGGCAATCGCTGAGGAGTTGCCAGGACTTTTGGGGTCTTGGCCCTTGTCTGACGCTCCAGGGAGAACAGCATGTGTCAACTTTGCTCTCTCTCTCTCTCTTCCCCCCCTCCCCCTCCCCCCACTCACTCACCCATTCTCTTCGTGTCTCTAACAGGGAAGGAACTGAAAGAAGCATGTAACGAGAGAAGAGAAGAGCTTTAGGAAAGTGGGTGACAAGTAACCGGAAAATGTATTTTATTGTTTGCATCCGGACATTTCGTTTTGCCATACTTTGTATAACGCCTTCCCTTCCCATCCACTGCTCCACCACTTAGAACAAAAACACGCCCCCTTTACGCCCAACCGCCCACTGCCAATCTAAAGTCTTGGTCTACACTAAATTTGTCAAGTAATTGATGATATTGCACTTTTGCCGAATCAACCTGGAATAAACAGTCGAAAGAGAAAGTGCAAAGGAAGAGTTTGAAATTGTTTTGCTAACGTTTAAACAATTTGGTTCTGCCAATAAACCTTAAATCCAACTAACTACTAACAAACTTTTTACTAACTAACGAACTTAACATTTTTATCTGTTTTTCTTAATGCCATAACAAAGAGAATAACTCTTGTTCTGTGGTATAGCAAAAGTCACAAATTGATAGAAATAAAAAAAAACTTATTTTCCACTTTTCGAATTAAATTGAACAACGCCTAAGCAATAAATATATATACATGCATATAAAAATTAGCTACGAATATTTGTTTTAAGTTTCTTTTGATAATTTGCGTTTTATTTATACATAAAAAATAATATTTCTTCTTGGAAAAAGTGATTTGAAATCATTTTTATTAAATACTCTAAAATTCTTTTGTTAACTTTTATATGTTATCTTTTTCTAAATAATGACAACAGTTAAATTGGAACACGATTTGGTTTCATTTATTTTATGAATGATCTATAAATTTAATCCTTTGAGTGCATTTGAAGAGTTATTATTGATTATATATATTATATTACATTTATTAATATTTATCTTATGTTTGTTTATCATAATCAATTTTGTATTCATTTACTTGTTTTCTGGATAAAAGTTGATATCCTAACTTAATAAAATAAATAAATTCAAAGGGGTTAAGTATGGACCGAAAGAAAAAACCATGAATAATTTTGTTTATATCCTAGAATCATGTATTCACTTTATATTTGAGTTTTTGTAAGGAAGCGATACTTAGAACATTCATCATTCACTTCATTCAAGCAAATATTTATATATTTAAGCAAATGTTTATATTGATCATTAATTTATAATTCCTTTAGATATTTTTATTACATCAAGGTTTTGTACAATTCATTCATAGCACTACATTTAAGGGACTATTCCACTTGATAAGACAACATTCTACGAATAAATGTTAGCGTACCTTCGAGACATTCCACAGACAACTAGTAGAGTATCTTCGAGACATTGTTGAGCAGCGAACCGCATTGTTAGATTTGCACTTGAAGAACTTGAACCTGAACCAAGCAGAGATTCTTGCACACAACTCTCCTGGCATAGTTTGGCAAGTTGATAGATTGTTCGAATATGCTGCTGCGTATGAACGAACGAACGAACGTACGAATTAATGAATGAATGAATGAATGAATGACTGAATGACAAAATGAATGAAGGAATGAACGTTGTTGCCTTCTGACGCTGCCTAGATTGATGGCCAAAATGGCTGTTGAAACAACGCTCGAGCGAAAGAGAGAGAGAGAGAGAGAGAGAGAGAGAGAGAGAGAGAGAGAGAAAGACAGGAGAGGGAGAGTGACTCGCTGGCTGGCAGCAGCAGCTTCGGAGCTCAATGAAGAAAAATAATCACCAACATCATTTATTTTCCGTTTTGCCTGCCTGCCTGCCTGCCTTTCTGCCTGCCTGCCGCTGTACAACACACATCAATCTTTGTTGTTGCCAAAAGTGGGCAGCAACAACAACAACAACAACAACAGCTATCGACCATGACCATCCCATGCCCGGCTGTTGCTGTTGATATATCTGCGTATATATATATATATATACATATATACTCGTATACTTTCCAGCTTGACAGCTACTGACGGGGCAACGCCAAAGCTTTTGGCTTCAGCTTCAGCTTCAGCAACAGCTGACAGACGACAGACGACGACTTTTGACGTTTGCCTGCAATTAACGGATGTGCTTGCCGCTACCGATCCCCCACTGCCCGCTCCCAACTGCCCACTGTCCCATTTCGGTTAGTTCAGTTGGCAGTGTTGAAAAATGTGTGCAGCTGCAGGTGAAAATGGGCACAGCGAATGCTGCCTAATGACATGACAACCAGCCAGCCGTCGCAACTCCTCAACCTCCTTTCCATCACATCAAGTCATTTAAATCATTAATTCCCGAATGCCCACACACACACGCACACACACACACAGACGGTGGAGAGTCTAAGGGGAGAATCTGTCTATGTCCTTGTTGGCCAAGACTAATTTGTAGACCGGGTCGTCAGCTATTTTACTTAGCAAGCAAGCAGCTCTCGTCAACAGCAACATTTCGATCCTTGCTGTTTTTGTGGCGGCTCGTTATGTGACTTCCTTTTGCTGCTGCTGCAAGTCACTTGAAAAGTCGTTAATCATTTTGGGTAGCCAAATTTTACAACAACGGGAGGAAGAGAGAGTCGCGAAAAGCTGCTTGAATCCATCACGCATAGCGAATGTGGCAACAACAACAACTAACAACAGTCGCATCAATGTCAACGTCAGAAGGCAACGTGAATGCGGACAGGTGGAAGAACCAACAAAAGCCACCCACCGGGATTGGTTTGGATTGGATGGGAAAAGTGCGAGTGACAGCTGTAAACAGATGAAAAGTGAACCAAGTTATGAAGCAAGAAAATTCCTTGCAACTAGTAGAGATTTATACATTTTTTAGTATAATGTTGGATTTCAATGGTTTGCTGATTTAATCATCAATAATATAAGTAAGAAAGTTCTAAAAAATATTTGTATAAGTTCAAAAAGAGCCTTTTATTCTAATTATAAAGTCAGCTCAAAAAACGCTTTTTTATGGGCGATGATTGAGGTCGGCTTTTAGGTATTTAATTTTAAGTTCTTGTCACTAAAGTATCTAAAACTAGTTGGCACAATGGATGCTTACAAACATTGAAATCATTTTCGCTCATTTGGCTTTATTTAGACTCCGAACCAACTTCGGTTCGTCTTTAAAAGTTGACTTCACTAGCTGTGCCATAACTTAAAGTCAAAGGTTCTAGTCTGGATATGTTTATCAGCTTAGACACACACCGTTACCAGCACCAACCATTATTAGGA
>JAWNNW010001081.1:0-103452 GCA_035044465.1 Scaptomyza tumidula
AAGCATCTCCGACCCCATAAAGTATATATATATTCTTGATCAGCATCAACAGCCGAGTCGATATAGCCACGTCCGTCTCTCCGTCCGTCCGTATGTATGAACGCGTCGATATAAAAGCTAGAGACTCCAGATTTGGAACATAAGCTTGCCTAATCCCTAAGCATTACAAGTTTGATTTCGATTTTCGATAGCTCTTCCCGTTTCCGATATACACATGCGATCGATAACAACAAAATCTTGAATTTGGAAAACTTTGAGACGCAACCTAGAACATTAAACAAAATAATGACTATCTTTGAAATTCTCATTGAAATCGTCTAAGAAACTCCGGCGATATGGAACATTGATGTTGAGTATGCAGTTGCGTGTACACACACACACACACACATGCTTGCAAGTATTGAATGTACGCGTACAGGGTTCAGGGTATTATCTAGTCAGGATTTCTCGACTAGAGTGTTCTTACTTGTTTTGTTTTTTCATTATGAGGTTCATTCCCATTTAGTTGGTGTCGTTTACATGATATTATAATTCTGTTGAAAACTAGATAAAAACTGTTTGATATTTATTAATCCGACAACAAATCTTTCAATGTTTAAATAATTCATTTTTGATTCTGTCACGACAAATAGCATCAATTAATGCAAATGCAAATATTTTATTGTTTTTGTTGATTTTTTTTTTCATGCATTTTAATTATGCCCACAATCAGATGCTCAATTAAATTCATAAAACTTGTAGCAACTCACGATAATACTTGTTGCAACAGAAGGCGTATATAAATAGTTAAGAAGAAGCAATTAATAAATATAAATTGACTGGGGCGTAAACTTGATTTCAAAAACAAGTACTTGAATCAAAATCATGAGACTCTGGGGAGTTGTTTAACAAACTATATATATATATATATATAAAATGTTTGCTTGATTATGATTAAAATTCAATATATATAGAGAAATATATGTATAAAGAATACAGTATAACTCGATTATAACAAACTGGTATATAAGACAATATTAGTTTAAGAAATATTTCATGTCAAATCAGTTTTTATATATATTTATAATTTTTGCAAGCTTAAATCTTTTGTCAATTTATAAATATTTTACTGCATACTCATATATCCATAGATTAAATATCAAAGAGTATTTAATGTTCGGTTAATCGAATCCAGCCAAATGTTCATTCGTGTTTCTTGTTGTTATTTACATTGTATACATATGCACATATGTTAATTTGGCATATGAAGCCGTTTCCTCTTTGAGCCACACACAACACACACAAACTGGAATCTATGTATGTAAATATGTACATATTCACATGTATGTATGTATGCACATATGTACATGTTTGTAAAATATTACATTGTTTGTTTGTGTTGTTGTTCAACATCTTAACATCTGCGCGTTAACATTTTATTAGAATACAAAATGAAAGCTACTGTTGTCTAGTTTTTGTTGTTAGAGCTACTCACTTTTAGTTAACTTTAAATAATAACTCCTTTTGAGATTTAAATATATTCATATTGAAACGTATATGTACATTTGTGGATGTCTGCACACCTTTGAGTTTGCCAGCAATTTGTGTTATTTATGTTGTTGCCTTTCTGCTTTGCATGTGAAAAAAACCAGTTCTTTTTTTGTTTGTTTTTCGAAGTTCATGAAAGTCGCTGTCGCCCTTGTTTCCACCAACCAACCAACTAGCCAACGAGTCAGTCAGTCAGCCAGCATCCGGCAGCAGCCCACGCATTGAACTGTTCCCCTGATATCCCTAAGAGATACAACCATATATATATATATATAGTTGTATATCTCTGTCTTTCTGTCTATGCTGCTTGCCTTGTTGTCCACGCGTCGTAGTTTGACGCGTTTTTAATCGCGTTGTGCTTGTTGTCTTGTTTTTTTTCTGCTTGCAATTTCATTAAAAAAATATGCGACACTTAATTAAAATGCATGCAGACTTTATTCCTGAAATTAAAGTGACTCGCTGCTAAGACAGCGTTGCGCACTTTATTAAGCATTTTGACAGCGTTTTGATTAAGAGGCAGCTCCACCAAGCGCTTGGCCAACAAAACGCCCACAAATTACTTTTTGCGTTTACTTAAAGTTTTCCTTACATATTTATGTACTTAATTTAATCGGGTAGTCTAGTGTGTACAAGTTATGTTGTTTGTCGTTTTGACACGTTCAAAACAGTCAATAAAGTCGCGCATATAATATGCGCATAAATGCAAATTTATTTTCTGCATTCAAGTGTTTTTATAAGAAAGCAATAACAATTGTATATAATGTTCACAGCACTTGATGTTGCGATTAGTTGGTGATTTATTTTGGATGTCTCTCCTTGTGCTCGGTGGCCATGTGGCCATGTAAATATCCAAAATGTGGCCGCCAGTCGCCGGACTTATAATGCAATCGATCAGAATCAGCATGGCAGAAAAACGTTAGAGCCAGTAAAAATTTAAACATCTTGCTAGCTTGCATCTTGACTAACAAATTGGCTCGCCGTTAATATATTTAGCCAGTTGATTATAACATATAGTATATAGTATAGCTGATTTCATTAGAAATTAATGGCAAATAACTTTATATAACTGACTATAACAAATGGATTTTGTATGCCTGAAACGCTTGAATTAATTCTTCAAAACTTTTCTAATAAAACAAATATGCATTTTTTAAAGTCTCAACGGTCAAATCTATATTTCTAATATGTAATAAATATGTTGAATTTAACATATCCCTTCTGGAAATTTATTATTATAGCATGGTTTTCGTTAATATAGGACAAAGTTAGGTATTTGAATTGCTCAGATTAAGATATCTTCCAGATTGACATTATTAACGGTCAGTAAGTTAGTGTCTTCAACGTTGGCTTCTTTGCGAACGATGGCATACAAATCGACGCCCAACATTGTCGGACAGTTGTGACCCATTACATTAACGCCACAGATCTGGCCATCATATATAAGTGGATTGCCTTGGGTAGGCTGACAGGTTGACGTATACTTCTTGTTTTGCACACAAATCATGGATTCGGTAACTATTGTTCCCTCCGTATCGTTCAATTGCTGCCTGCACTCATCCAAGGAAAGGACCTTAGCAATCTGATTGTGTACGACTTGACGGCTACGTATATATGTTGGCAGCTCCACTTTCATGTTCGCACGCAAGCTGGACGAACAAAGATTAGCTGTAACGTTACAGAGTTGCACTGGTTTCGTCAGATCCTGAAATGTCACTAACGAATCCTTATCCTTGTCGTTCCCTCTCTCAAACTCTCCAAAAATATCATTTCTCATAGTCTTGATAGTAAAATGGAGTTGTTCAGGATCATTGAAGCATGTGGCTGCAGTTAAAATAGTCTGTTGCGTTATAAGAGTGCCCATGCAAACGAAACTGTTGTTATGGTAGATGCGCACCATTAGCTTGCGTAGCAGTACACTTTTATTGTTCCCCTTCACTTTTATGATTGGCTCAGAGGCATTTCTCATACGCAGGGTCCGTGGTTCTACCGGATAAATGGGACGAGGCACTGGTTTATAGTCTTTTTGCGTTTTAAAGCTGTGCTGTGGCTTGTAGTCGGACAGCATGTAGCGATGGTAGTGATAATTAGGATTTGCATTTGATGGTTTGAACTCGATGGAAACCATCAACAGAACTAGCACAAGATATTGATATGACATATCTGAAGATTTGTTGAAAACTACCTTATCACAAATGCTGTTTAAAAAACGAATCTTAAAAGTCACCGTCAACAATTAATTCGTAACACATGTTGCAACCATTCATAATGCATAACGCTACATTTTTCATGCTTTATTCTAAGTCACAATTGTATTGTTAATTTTGGTTACAAAAGATTTCGAATGAATGATTAATCATCAATTGTTAGATCAGGGTCACTCCACGAGTCTGGTATCAACTGGGTTCTACGCGTTGTTGCCGAATCATTAAAGGGACCAGTGCCAGTGAAGGCTCTCAGTAAATCCGTTGCCCTCTGTATAAATGGAATGGAAGGCTCGATTGCATAATAAACATCAACCTTGCGATTACCGTTAAGCTCGTCACATTGCTCGCCATATAGGTTGATGCCAGCTAACAAATTATCAATGATGAGCGGATCGCCGGGACGGGTATTACAATCCCCTGTTTTCTTATTTGACACACACAAGACACCATCGTCGTCGAACGGAATGTTAGTTTTGCCAATCTTCTCAAAAGAACTCTTGCAAAGTTCCAAAGCAACGATTTTTGATTTTAACAGAGTGATATCATGGCTTAACGAATCGACAAAGGCCAAAGTTACGTTCGACCTAACCCTTGGTAGTTCTCTGTATAGGTGTATATAGCGATACTTGCGACGATCGAGTTTCGTTTTCAATGCAAGTAGCGCAATTTCATGAGCTTCCGAGTCACCAACCTTGCTAGTTGGTAGAAAAACTGATATTACCTCAAAGGTTTTCTTGCTCTGGCTGCCTTCAAATTTGTTTCCCAGAATCACAGTCATTTCGCTGGCTTTGTACTCAAGAGTAGGATTAAAAATTGTCGCTGGGAAACAGCGCGAAGAGGTAATGATCATACGCCGAGAGATTAGAGCGCCAGTACAAATCTCCAAAGACTTGTGCAGAATGTGCACGTAAAAAGTTTTGTGCACTTTGGCATCAAAATCTGGCAATGACTTACGCTTGGGTGCGGCCGGATTATCGCGTTTTTCTAAAGCTTCACGTTTGTAGTCGACGTGATCGGCTCGTTTGTGAGCTCGATTGTAATAGGATGGACGATGATAGTTCTCCTCATATCGTTTAAGCCAAGTGCCGAAAGTAATCTTCGCACTGAACAGCACCAAAATAATTACAAAACATTTCTTGCTCGGTTTCATCTTTCACTAAATGGACAACTTGTTCTAGTGAAATCTTTAACGAGTCAGAAGTTAATCGGCGGCATGGCGAAAAACATTAAAAATAATTAACATGCAACTTATTGTCACGCTTTTGTATAACAAGATTTGTTCTGATGTTCTGAATGTTCAAGGTTTTTTTCCCACTAGTAATTTAGATAAAATCAGAAATTTTCCTTAATTTTGAAACCTGATAAAAAAGGTTTTTTCAATACTTCGAGGAATGTGAGGAAAACTATTTAGCTCAGCTAAGAATTTATTCAACTTTATGTGATAAATGTTAATATGATAAATAGTGTTAATCATATCTGTTCTTTGCAATCTAAGTTTCCATTTTGAGTTTTGTCATTATAACTAGTTTTGTTAATTATTTATTTTTAATTGCCCGTCTAACAACTGACAACCGCAACTATATCACAACGTGTAGCATTTCCTTCATACAAACTTACATCCATTCATAGATTCAGGCCTTTCTACATATCAACATGCTTGGCTTACAGTTTTACGATATGATTCATCTAACGATTTCCGCTGCCAACGCGCATCACATTTTCTATATACACACATATATCGTCGCCTCGCCTCGCATCGCATCGCGTCAGTTTTTTTTTGTTAGGTGCAGTTCCCTAGAAGCCTCTCCGATAGTTGATTTTTCTTTCCGTTTACACATACAACACATTCGCATGCACATTCGCATTCGCAATCGCATTTGGCCGTTTATCATTTCCCTTAAAGGCGTGGGATATATGGTCGTGTCATAAACATTACGTCAAATCAACCAACAACAACAACAGACCGCCCAGGCTAAAAATACTCCCACTACCACTACAGTGACAAAGAGAGAGAGGGAGAGAGAGAGAGCTGCTGCTGAATACCACCTGAAAACGCTGTTTGTCAATGCATTTTGTTTAGTTGGTTGGCTTTCTAGAATGCATAAGTTTGCCAACTAACTCAAAAAGTGGTGAAAAACAAACCTACACAAAATGGTACAGCTACCAAGAAAAGGAATATTTTTGGCCAAGAACAAGTTGACGAAATTGTTGCGTTTATTTGTGTGGCAGGGAATGAAAAACAAAAGTTTCGCACGTTGTTTTAAATCTTATTTTTTTTGACAAACCAAAAAATAGCTTGAGATAAATATATATGGCTGATTACTTATTAAGAAATCAGTTTAACTAAAAAAATGATGTTAAAGCAACATTTTACCACAACCAAAAATAAAACATTTGAATCAACTTAAGTCTGCTTTGCTTGCAAATAAAATCAATCACCAAGAAAATCTTCAACTAGAAGAAAACATTTTAAATCTTATCTATTCTGATACAAAACAAAGCAGATGCAATGTAAAAGAGGCTACAAAACAACATGATATATATATATTATATATATATTTACTGCAGACAAAAACAGAAATACATTAACTTTATACTTATATATTGTTAATTTAAATATATAGCGTGGATATAGAATATGTGTAGTCTGGTGCGTTGTCATTGGCTCAATTTAAATTGGTCTGGTCTAAACATTTGCTGTTGGGCCGTCATCTGTTGTTTTATTGCTTTATTTTTATTGCGGTCTAATAAAGTTTCCGACGCGCTGTCTATGAGAAATCTAAAAGCGTATTCTCTACAACATACATATGTTTATAGATATACTACTACTCAGTCTATGTCTGTACGTTTGTTGTACTAAATATATATATATATATATATATTTGCTCTCATAATGATTCGCATTGTTAACGCGGGTGTACACTAATTGTCATTGCTAATTAACGGAGCAGGTGGTTCTCAAATTGAGAATTGCAAACGAATAGAAAGGAATGTCAATATGTAAGCAAATGTGGTCAGTTCTGTTAAATGGGTAAAGGGTATTTCTTTTTTTAACGATTAACACGATAGGCAGGTTTTTGGATTAAAGAATAATAATAACGAAATTTGTAAATTCTTTTAAGCTTACTTTAAACATTTGAGTTTGTTTTTGTGTTAACATTAATGATACAAAGCTTTAACGAATTTACCCATTTTTTTAATTCAAAACTTTAAGTATTGTGTTAAAATTTTGACTTATTGAAAGAAAGTCATCTTAGTTAGTACCAAAAGAATATTTGAAATATCAGCGATTTGTTTAAAATTAAAAATAAATATACAACATATTATGTACAAGCAATGAAAAGGAAATATTACTATCAATGGAGGTCACTTGTCAGCCTAACTGCTCTTTGCTCTTTGCAGAGATCATTTCAGAATTTCTCTTAAAAAAAAAATCCCTTTTAATGTTTTCGAAATTTTTGTGTCAGTCAAGTGTGAGAGGCAGGACAAGCAAACAATGCAGGCACATATCCTGTTACAGCACATACACATACATACACACATATATGCATACATTATATATGCCACTCAGATCTGTCTCGAAACTGTCGACAGAGTGTGCTTGTATGTTGCACACATGTGTGTGGTGAACGCGCGTGAAAATTACTGAACTGATCCGTACTTTTTGTCTTCTCTTTTTTATGTTTTAGTAGTCTGTTCTGCATGCCGTCCGTCTCTCTGATATGGATATATGTACACAGGACGGACGAACGAATGGAGGAGCGGACGGGTAAAGCAGGCAGCTGCTTTCGCTTGTCAACGTATGATATACAGAAAAAGAAAACTAAAATACTATCCGACAAGTAAAATTAAATGTATCTGCAAGATACAAACATACAGCTTCCTGCCAGACAGTCAGAAAAAAAAATCAAAAAAAAAAAGACCTTCATTCACGGTAAATTACAATAACACTTCATTTGGTTTTGACGATTAATCAAAATTTATATAATTGCAAGCTCAACTCAACACTTCCACCAAATCCAAAGCAGATAAAAGTGTGTCTGTGCATCTTGAAGATTCATTTCAACCAAGCATTGTGTATGAATGAACAATGAAACTGAGAACCCTTCATAAACAAAAAGAAAAAGCTACTAGCAAATGCCCTTATGCATTGGTACAGTATTCTCTGCATATGATGCCTTTTAGGTTTATAAAGGGAATTGAAGATTAATGAACAGAGCTGCGTTTAAGGAATTCGGAAGATTATGAGTATAGAGAGTTTTTATCTAGTATACCCTTTCCAATGTCTAATAAATAAACCAAAATTCCACAAGTCATGCCCCATATCAAGGACATACGTGTAGATGTAAATATTTAAATACTTTTTTAAAAAATATACTCAAATTTTTGCTCAACTAAAATTCCTTTGGCACTTTTAAGTATCTTGTCTTTTTTTAAACTCATTTAAGGGGGCGTATTTTAAAATTTATTTTTATATATTTCATTAAACATTTTACCAACAGACCTTAACAATCAACAATATATAGTTTTATATACGCTACAATAAACGAGTTTGGGCTCCGCAATAATGTATTTGCATGACGATAAAGCCTTAATCTACGTGTTTGCGTATTTCTAGGAATTTTATTAGCATTTTACGACAGACTCTTCAGTTACGATGATTTTTGAAAGTTCAAGAACTCAACAAGGGACCAAATTAAACAATAAAAACAATGTTATAAAAATAAAATTTTTTTACAGTCATATTCACAAAGGAAAAAAAAACAAATAGTTGAGCAATCGCAAGGTTTCATTTACAGTAGTGGTGTAGATATATCTTGAACGGCCGATAAAGTGAACAAACTGTATACTAGGAGAAAGATTAAAACTTCTTCTTAACAAGATAACTTTCGTTATTTAACAGACCCTAGTAAAAGTTAATTTTCTTTAACAAATAATAGTCTTAAAAATGCGCATTAAATTTTTTTTTTAGAAATAGCAGTTTGAAGAGTTAATTTTTCAACTTGTCAAGTAACTTGCTTTTATTTCGTTCAATTCTTATCTCAAGTACATCAGACTTTATGAGACATTTTTTATTTCAGACATAACAATTGCAACTTTGGTCGCCAAGCAGTCAAAACAAAGCTAAGCATGTTTTGACTTTAAAGACGCGACAATTTTCTGCTGATATTGCAACACAGTGAAAGGGTGTGCAAAAGGGGGGGTGGTAGGGTTACAATGCGAATATGCAGGCCTACAAAATCAATGACCTGTTTTGCGTGCCAAAAATCAGTTAACGCAGCTTTTTGATGAATTTTAAAAAAGAACTTGTAATTAAAAAGTAAAAATTGCAAAAATATTCGCAAATGGCTTGAAACATATTTACGAAAAAGTCAGCAAATTATTTTTATAAAAAAAAATTATTATTTACTTTTGCAGAAATAAGTGCTTTAAATATTGTCAAAATGTGTTAAACATATAAAAAAAATATAAATATTTTAAAAATATATGTATTTATATTTTACTTTTGCACCAAAAAATTTCTTTCTAAATATATTGAAGTATGTATTGTGCTTAACCTGAATACTATAAGATTTATATATTTATATATATAACAAGAATTGAAAAGTATCATTTAGAACAAGTTCAATTGAAGTGTTTAACAAACTGTGTTGGTGTTGGTATTTTGAACGAACTAAAGAACAAAAATGAGATTATTAAAGGAACTTAACAGCTGAACGAACAAAATGACTAAGCAAACGTATAAACTAATTCGTTCATTCATTTGTTGCTTTTTAGTTAACTAACTTAAAATTTGAGCTAGTTTAAAAATATATTAGCGTATCTGCTAGTCTATCATTTTCTTTCGCATTGTGCTTTTTGACTTGTTATTAATAGTTTTGTTTGTTTGCGCTAGCAATGCTAGCTGATAAGATTCGAGTCAGCCTAACATACCAACAGTCGGCGCACATATACATAGTACATATAAATGATGTATGTAAGTATTAAAAAGTATACCTGAGTTAGTTTACTGCCCCAGACACAAACACACACATATAGACGCAAGTCACGTTGCTTTATCAGTGTTGTTTTTATTTGTATGTTGTTCATTGGAACATTTTATGTGTTGCGTATTTAATCATAAATGAAAATAAATGATAGCACAACTTGCACTCAAGTATTTCCTCTCATTCTCTTAGCATTTCTGATATTTGGGAGCGGTTCAAAGTTTTAATCGTAAAGAAGAAACATTTTAAAAAGGCCGCCAAAAAGGCAACTCAAGTGAAATAAGCTTTATTTCATTTTTCACAAATCCTCATCAAATTTGTCACACCTTGTGTGTATTTTTATTCCATTAAAAGAGACTGAGGATTAGATGGACCTGAATATTGTCTGGAGACTTGTTGCCTGACCGCCCATGGCGAATTTAATATTATAAAGAAAACGCACCCAAAACTAAATCACACACAATTGACAGTTATACAAAAGAGAACCACAAAAAAAGAGAGAGAGAGAGAGAGAGCGAAAGACTCTTAACTAACACCTGGATAACAAAAAGCATATAAGTGTATGTGTGCGTGTGTGTGTATGTGTGTGTGTGGTGGAAAAGGTACAACTGTTTGATATTTAAAATAACATTTAATTAGTTGCCAATATAGAGCAAAGGAAACTTTAGATAGCTTAAATTTAATTGGATCTCAAACAAAAGTCAAATAAATAAACCACATTAAACTTGACAAGGATTTATAAATGTTTTTTATTGCATTTTTCAATCCCCTAACTCACAAATACTTAACTGATTTTTTCTTTCTTTGTGCCTTTTATTTTATTTAATTTAATTTCGTACAACAGACACATACTGCCCATCCGTCCTTATCAACTGCTCAGATGCATATCAAAATTAATTTAATCAAATCAAACAACAACAAAAAATGTTCTCTTGTCAACCCTTGAACAATTATTTAAATACCCTATGCCCATTTAAAGTATATATAAAGGGTTTGCACGATGGTGGTAAAAACAAACTTTATCAACTTTCAAGAATTGTTTTTTTTAAGAAGATCAAAACCTTATACAAAGTATCTGTTAGTCAGTCAACTGTAGTTTTTTGAAGTTGATTTCCATTCTACCTGAACACGTTCATAAAAAAAAATTAAGAAAACATGTCCACAACACAACAAGCAAAAGGCACACAAAAAAGGTGCAAAGAAGACTCTTCGTGTTCAGGGTCTCAAACGACGCTTTTATGGGCTATATAAAGGCTCTTTAAGACCCAAAACTCAAATGCAATACGATTAGAAACAGACACACAAAGACACAAAGAGAACACAACAAACAGTAGAACGAATTTGAATTTAAAAAACATTACAGGATTATTTTGAACATTGATTTTGTGTAGCAATAATCAAAAATCAGGAATCGTCTTCTTCTGCCTTTTTAGTTTCGGTGTACAAGGAGAACATGTTACGAAAGGGTCTAAGAAAAAGCAATTGTCGACTCCATCAAAAATTCCTCATGAAAGTCTCAAAATTATTGATCAACATAAATAAAATAACATGAGTACCAAGAATCAACAAGATACTTGACTAGCAGATACTCTGCACTCTATCATATATTTTTGAGTTTCTGCAAGTTAGTTTGAATTTTGATTATCATGATAAATAATATTATCATTATTTGATGTTCATAAAGCTGATAAAGGTTCAAGCTAGGAAATATCTTTAAACTTTAAGCTGTTATTGGTTTTGGGAACATCTATAAATTTTGGAAAAGCGAAAATAGTTATCGAAAACCTTCATTGCTTATAACAACTAACGCTTCATATACATCATTTTTTTTAGGATTTTAAAGAAAAATCTTTATTATAGAAGTTTACGAAACCACACGAGTATCTAATATGCCCATTTTTAGCTCGAAAATATTTTTGAAAGAGAGAGTATCGCGCATATGAAGCAAAATCACAAAAAGAAAAAAAACATGAACAACAACAAAAAAGAGAAAGAAATGTTATATTAATATTTACCATGAGCCTTCTTCTTTCTGGACATTGGCGCCATGTCTGGAGATGCCAACCACAACAATAACAGAAACGATGATGATTTTTATGCGAGGCAGTTGAAGCGCTTGCAATGCAATCTTGTTGTTGCTGCTGTTGTTGTTGTTGTTGCTGTATGTTGGGTGTTTGAGGCCCAGTTGCTAAGCTCTCAGGCTGTGCAACAAAACAATAATTGCGGCAGCAACCCGAGCCCAGAGCCGTAGATCGTGTAGAGAAACGAGAACTTCAGCTCGTTTTTAGTATATGTATGTATGTATGTATGTCTGTATGTATTACTGCCGACGACTCCTCTTTCCTTTTAGTAGAGATTCGGCTTGACTTGATATTTTTGTTGTTTGGTTCTGCGGCCGGAGGCGGCGGTAACGGCGGTGACGGCGGCAGCGTCGGTCAAGCTGGCGACACCATGGAGCCCTATAAAATAAAGTCCCAGACTGCGCACGAAAAATTATGGGTTTTGGCAAACTTGATCCAGGCAGCAGGGTTATTCTCTCTCGCTCGCTCGCTCTCTTCTTGCTTTTTATGTTGTTGCTTTTAGTTTTGTGATGCTGTTCTTGTTGTTGTTGTTGTTGTTGTCGGCGCTGGTGTGAGCGCGTGATCACCACGTTGATTGTAATTATATACGAAAGGTGGCAATACAAATCAGGTGAAATCCGACCCTCTTATCCCTGTGTGCAGTCATTCAGTCAGTCAGCCAATACTAATTGTATTTTAATACATTTAGCTACTTTTTCTATTTAGTTAATTAATTACTTCACACTGAGATACACAACGATTACACAGGTTTTTATTTTTTTAATTTTTCCACAAAAAAACAATCTTCACTCTACTAAAATATACTTTACAGTAGTGTACACATTTTTGTAACATTCTTTTGATAATTTGTAGCCATTTGATCTGTAGGAACTCTTAAGTTATCTTTGCCATTTAAAATTCTCGGGCTATTTAAAAACCACATGAAACTTTACGAGTGACAGAATAAGTAGAGCCTCTAACGAACGACACGCGCAGATACGTCATAACACGAGTAAAACGTATCAGGTACTGAATGCAGAAGCAGCAGCAGCAACAGGCGAAAGCCAAAGAGAGCGGCTGGCAGTAGCCTCAGAACAGCATGCCGCTCACACGCTCTTTCTCTCTGCTGCTTTCAAGAACTAATGCATTGTGTGTGCAAGACGTGCGTTGGCGTCGCTGTGTCGATAGCGTGTGGGTGAGAGCGTGCACAGCACGAGAGAGCGAGCGCGAAATAGTTGTGAAGAGCACCAGAGGGAGAGCGTCAAAGGAGAGAACGTGTTTTTCGTTTGACCGCGCTCACTAGTATATCAAGTTTTTGAATGCAACGAATTTGTGTGTGTGTATGTGATTTGTCGGTGTGCTGGTATCCAGATCTTTTTATGCTGCGTTGGGGCTCTCCCATATTTATTTGACATATGCTTTTGAGGTGCTATATTTATAATATTTTTAAAGTGTAAATGTTTTTCGAAAAAATTGTGTAACATATCAAAATACTTCAGCTTTTTTTTTTTTTTTATCTAACTAACCAACCCATTATTTAGAAACTTTTATTGGTTTTGTAACGTTTAAAGATTTGCGTGCCTCAATTCAAGATTGTCTGAAAAAAAAACGAACCTCAACCTCGCGATCGTGCTCTCGTATTTCGATGCCTGCTTATTATTACAGACAGTATCTAGATAAAAAGCATTTAGACTGCCCGTCGCGGCTGCTGTCGCTGGATAATTGCCAGACTCGTGGTCCTTTTTTTCGCATGCTTCCATTTACAAGTATTCCCGCAGACAGTAATAACATGCAAGCAGCCAGATCAACAGCATTTGTATCCAAATTTGTTATGGTAATGTCTGAGTACATGAAAATAACACTTGCACACAAGCACCTTTTAAAGATAAACGATACCTTTGCAGATGTCACAAATGATTTTCGGTCAAAATCATTACACTTAAGTATTTACAATGCCAAACAGTAGTCGGTTTTGCAGTACCTAACCAAAAACGCTCACCGATTTTCGGTTTGCTTCCACAGGTAGTTATGATAATATTTTTGACATTAAAAATGCATTTAGAAGCGGTTTGGCATTAGCCTAAGTAAGACAAAAGAGTAGATAGTAGTAGAGAGGACCGGTCAGTAGAGATATACAAATTTATGAGCACCAACATGAAAAGTAAGTTATATATATATGTTCAACTTTTTAAAAATATTTCATGGTATTAAGGACATCATCTAAACTTTTTATCATTCGATAGTTATTTATAAGACACTTCTTTGCCAAAATCATCAATTTTGAATGAATGATATATATATATACATGAAAAATCAGTCTAAAACTTCAAGTTTTCTCATTTATCCTTATAAATTTGTAATTAATTATTTATTTACATTATTACAGCCAGCGAAGAGCATTAAGTCTTCGACATGCTTTACACATCTTTCGTTTTTAGGGTTTATTCATGTTGTTGTGCTTTGTGCTGTTATTAAGTTGGAGGTGCTGTTGGGTTACCTTCGAGGTGTGATTTTTCAAGTGTAGGAGTCATGCGGCGCACAGTCAGGCACACACACACACACAGACACACAAAGTGTGTGCTCGCCGCCTCTGCGTAGCCTGTGGTGCTCCAAACAGACATTGGATGCAGTTTGCTAGGGCATTACACTAAAGAAGTATACCGAGTATACAAGCCAAGGTACACACAGGGTAGTTGGATTTTTAAAACCAAAACAGTACCTATTTTTTTTCATGTTTTTTAAATTTATTGTATTAGGCAATAGGTTGATCCTAAAACTCCAACTTAAACAAAACTTCTCTGCACATTTTTTACATTTGTATGCCTGCAGATACGTGTAAATGTGTACAGGGTAATCTCTCGTTTCACCACTATCAACTGCTTTTATCTTGTTGTTGTTCTTTTGCAGATATGCGCTCACTTTGTACATGCACGCTCTGTCTCTGTTGCTCACAGTTCTTTCGTATCCACCGTTCATCTGACTTGCGACCAGGAGAGAGCAAATATTAAAAGAGTGTAAGAATCGCGTAGTGTGTGCTGTGCTGCCCTGCTCAATTGGATACATTGTCGAGCAATTGAAGAACACGAAACAACAAAGAAAGTGAGCAACAAAAGAAATAGAAAAACAACAAAATGTAAGGCGCGAAATTTGTTATTATCTACACACAAATAATAATGCAGACGCAATGGATTTTACTCAAATCTTAAACTATTAGCACCTATATCTTTCTAGAGTGTTTCAATTAATAGGCACAAAAAGAAAATCCAAACAACAAGCACAGTCTGTATATATACATATGTGTACATTTATACATATTGTAGTTTTTCATGGAAGATTTTGAGTATTTCTGGGAAATGAAAAGAAGAGGAGGGGGGGGAAGAAAAAAGCGATGAAACACACAATTCGGACAACGTTCCAGACAAAGTGGCGGGCCAAGTGTCTGAGTGTGTCTGGAACGAATCAACAACAATTTAAAAATACTGTACAATAGATACACAGACTGAAGAAGAGAACAAAAAGAACAACAGGTCAATGCAACATGAAGGCATGGCCAACAGATGTACGCAACACGCATCCAAAAAGCAACAAAACAAAACAAAATCAAATCAAAATCAACCCCGAACAAAAAAGAAGTTATTTCCAAAAGGTTAGAAATGTCATTTCAAGTGTGACTGGGCATTAAATCAAAGTCGAAGAACAATGCACATACAATCTTCAATTTCTGGGAGCCAAACCATCTTGTATCTTGTATATGTATCGGCTGTATCTGTTGCATGGACATTTTCGCTGGTATTGTACAACGAACAGCAAAATTGTGTCAACGTGGGCGAGACGCTTTTGTCGGTCGTTCGGTGTGTATTAATATAAAGACTAAAAGCATTTTATGTTCGCTGCACACCAAAATATAAAATATATATAAAAAACATAAATTCCACACTTTGCAAGCGTTATGCAATGCAACGAAAAATTGTTAAACAACAAAAAATTTAAAATTCACTTAAGAGTTAAAGTTAAAGTAGAATTAACTAATAGAAAATCACCAAAAAAAATATATAAAAAATATACAGAAATAAACCTTTTTTAACATTTGTAAATTCATTAAATATTTTTTTCTTTGTAATTAAATATTAATAATAGTTGTAATTGCAGTAAAATGATATTAAAATGTATCTGAGTGTATATTAATATTTTAAACAGGTGTTTAACTCTCGTTTCCCCTTAATTGAAAGTTAATGATATACGTGTATCACGTATTGTTATAACAAACAACATCAGCTAGAAATACTATAAGCAAACGTCTCAAATAGTGTGAATTTCAATGAAAAAATTCAATTCAATGTTATCAGCAAGTAAACGCAAAAAAAAAACATATTAGGATCTTTGTGCTATATAATTGTGTACCAAAAGTATCAATAACTCTAATTTTGACTTAACAAAATTGTTATTGTTACTTAATTGTTTTCCTTCTTGTGTAATAGACAAATACTGTAACAATGATGTACATAATAAATAAAATCGTATCACTTAAACATTCTTTATCAATATTCTTTAGTTAATGCTTATTAAAACAAATATTGCTATTTAAAAAAGAAAAAAAAAAAAGAAATGCGAACATCTCTCCCCGACGGGGAATTGAACCCCGGTCTCCCGCGTGACAGGCGGGGATACTAACCACTATACTATCGAGGATGTTGTAAGCGAGCAATCAAAACGTATATTTTACGCTCTTGTCATACGTTTGTAGTGAGCATGCATGCTCCGCTCCCACTTGCCTACGTTCATTCGTTTATTAGTTCGTTCTCTCGCACTCACCAACTTTTATGGGTTTCTCATGTGTGACCCTAGTGACTGTGGCTCCGGTCAGCATGGCGGCAGCAGCGGCTGCTTCCACAACAGTGACATCTTCGTCAGCTAATACAACATAAGCGCTAAGCACACCTGCAAAGAGTAAGAGAGAGAGAGTGAGAGAGAGAAACTATGCATAAACAAATGTGCCATAAACTTGGGCATTAAGTTTGTGAAATCAAAAACATAATGTGATATTTAAGCATATTTTTCACTCAGGTTGTACGATAAATTATAGATTTAAATCGCGTGGGGGTATCTTAGTCAAATTTAAATACTTAAATAAAAAGCAGTAGGTCGTTTTGGGAATAACAAAAGCCTACAAAACAACAATCGCCAATCACATGCATGAATTAATAATAATTGATTTTTGTTTTGTTTTGTTTTGTTTAAGCTCAAACCGACCGGCTGGCTGGCTTATCAAATATAATTGCCTTCGACGATGCACTTCGTTTGAAGAGCCTGAGTTCAAGAGTCTTTTTCATTAAGTGGATATGTATATGTGTATATATGTACGTATTTTTGCGTGTGTCTCTTAAAAAGTATGTCAGTCAATGGTCAATTAAAAATCAGCTTGTTGGGTGGCACAAGCGCTAATAAAAATATTTATTTTTATAGCTATGAGTATCGCCGATCTTAATTTCGTTGCGATGGTCATCTTAACATTTCGAAAGTTTTTTCCAAGAAGTATGTGTATATAAAATAAGTTAGTTTATGGTATTTTTAATATGTCTTGATTATTGCAAATATTTACAGTTTATTTTACAATTTTCTTAATCATTTTTTCAAGTTGTTAAATTTTTTGAATTATTTCCATTTGCTCTCATCATTTTTGTTTGACCATTTTTAGCTTTAAAATAAACATATTATGAAGAAATGATTTTGTTGTTTATTTTACTTTTTTTAATATAATTGCTTTTTGAAAAGTCATTAACAGCTTAAAAATTATTATTGACGCATTCAAACAACTTCAAAATGATTAATTAATTTTTAAGTTTTAAGCTATGCTAACAAACTTTGAATACCCTTTAATTGCCTGTTTGACTATTGATAAAAAAAAAATAAAAAATAAAAATCTGGGTTATTCACACACACGAAAAGTGTTCGCGTAGACAGTTACATGAACTATTTGTCACAAGAAAGTAAGGCTGAAATAATCGTTGTGCGATAATGCCAATTTCCGAGAAACAAAATGCAAAATAGAAACGTGACAGGCAACAGTTGCAACACTCGTGCACTTAATGGGTGCGGCAAAGAATTCTAATCAAAAAAAAAAAAAAAAAACGAAAAACAAACGAAATGATTGAAAAAAAAAAGTAGAAACTGTTTAAGGCTGTTCAAAGAAATAAATAATTAATCAATATGCATATTGCAATGATATAGTTCACGTCGCTCTCATCGCATTAAAAACGATTCCTCACTAACGATACGATAATAAAAGCAAATGCTGACTGCATGCCAAATTTGATATAATTGGCAATATGCCTAGCCAAATGTGTTTACCATTATCCATTAGCCAAAGTTAGCTAAGACTTAATGAAGAATCCAACAAACGTATCAGAACGTGCATGTTTTTTCACTTAACTTAATTACATTACATTTTCTTTTTAAGGGTTTCTTAGTATTATTTTTTTTTTAAGCTACAAATGACTTTTGGGCCTAATTGCAGAAGTAACAGAAATCTTTGTTGTTAGGTTTGCCATTATAAGTTAGGTTAATAACTATATATTGGCATTCGCTTGACAGATTTTTAACTTGATCCATGAAATTAAGTGTTGCTAGTTTACGACAAAGCCATAAAAATTGATTTTTAAAAATATTTTAAGCTGTTTAAAATATAATTCTTTGATAATCCAACAATTTTGCAAAATTCATTAAATTCATTTTCAAGCATCTTATAAATTAAAAATATATCTTCTTGACTTTTATCTGAAAATATATTAAAAAAATTTGCGCCTGGGAAATAAATTGCAATTTTTGCAATCATTTTTAAGAACGGAATCTATAAAAATAGATCAAAGTGCAAATTTTTAATTTTTGTATTTTGTTTATCTTTTTGCTTAACTTTCGATTTAGATTCTTGAAGATGGATACGCAAAAATATTCTTTGAACTGAAAGTAAGTCAGAGACAGCGAGCAAAATTAGAAGAAATATATATAGTATATACACGTATTTGTGGGTGTTGCCAGTGATGCATGGTGCACAGAGTTGGGGGCACCTCCGTTTCAAAAGATCTGGTGCATAGCAGGTACATGCAACAATTACACTTACACTTCTTCCCCGCTCTCCATTCTACCCGCCTTAAATGAAATCAATTAAAATTCCACGCACACATATTCAGAAATTCATAAGACGAAAAAAACCCGGCTGGGCCATGTTTACGTACGTATATTTTTCTTCATTCTTTTTTTTGGGCCTATGCATTTAGCATGGCCTAATGAAGGCACGTCTGTCTGAGACTACACCCACATGGATGCAAACGTCATCATCATCCAACTTGATCATCAAGTACATGCAAGTGGTTCTGGTTGTGGTTCTTTGAACGACCACAATCGAGGAGCCCTATGAAAACGAACCCGAATACGAATCCGAACCCGAACCCTAACCCGTTGGCACTTCAAATTTGTTTACAACACACACACACACAAAGCGGCGAACACTCAGTTTTTGTTGTGCACTTTGTTGCAGCACTTGGGCATTTTTAGCTTAATCATATAGAAATGCAACACAATGTGGCATTAATTTTCTTTGGCGCTGCACTGCACGGAATCGAAAATTGTTAACTCATCATACATGGTATAATAACATAATCAATGGGCGGTTCTTTGTCAATTAGTAAGGGAAACTTCTCTGCAGGTGTTGGCAGTTGGATACAAATTGTAGATCATCTAGCTTTAACAAACTTATCCCAAAACACCTCTGAAATAAATCGAATGCGTGTTTTCTTAACAAATGAGTATTATTCCATACAAAATCATTTCGCAAACTCTTTTCTTTCAATTGAACATTACGAAACAAGTAAGAAGGCTCTAGTCGAGAAATCCCGACTAGACGATACCCCGATCCCTATACTTCACGCGTTCAGTAAGTGATTGCAAGTGTGTGTGTGTCTGTGTACGCGCATACTGCATACTGCATACACAACTTATATGTCCCATATCTCCGGTGTTTCTTAACCGAGTTCAATAAAAATTTCACAGATTGCCGTCTGTCCGTCCGTCTGTAAGTATGAACGCGTTAATCTCAGAGACTATAAGAGCTAGAGACTACAGATTTGGAACTTAAGCTCGCCTCATCCCTAGGCAGTACAAGTTTGTTCGATTTCCGACAACTCTTCCCGTTTCCAATACACACATGTGGTCGATAACAACAAAATCTTAAATTTGAAAACTTTGAGACGCCGTTTGAAACATTAGACAAAATAATGACAATCAGTGAAATTTTTATTGAAATCAGTTGAGAAACACCGGAGATATGCTACATTAAAGTTAAGTCAAGTGTGCAGTATAATCGTACACACACACACACACACACCCCCACTTACTTTCAAGGGTTCAGGGTATAGTCTAGTCGGGATTTCTCGATAAGAGCCATCGATTCTGTTATTTCTTAGAAGGGTATCAAACGACCACAGTATTATACTATTTCTAGCAATTGAATATGACGTCAGACCTTCAGATAAGCTTTCACACGCAAAAAAATCAAGAGTCAATGAGCTTTTATTCTTCTGTGATTTCAGTGCATTGACTTATATCTATTATATAAACGGATGTTTTGATCAAGATTGGTCAGAGTTCAATGTTGATTAATCGCAAGAAATTGTCAAAGACGAGGTTCCATTTTTCGACGCGGAATTCGTTTTAGTTAGTACAAATTTTGTATAGCTGTGCAGCAAACATAAAACAAATCGTGAATAATTAAAATGAATGTGCAACAAGGACAAACCGAAACTAAATCGCGAATAATTAAAATGAATGTGCAACAAGGATTCTTAATAATGTTATTGATGGCTTCACTATTCAATTTAAGTTGTGGATCTGATGGTGAATCGGTTAGTGTTCTAAATAAACAAAGTATCACTATTCTCAAAACTAATTTTGTGTTTTCTACAGTGTTTCAAGGAATCCCGCGAACAAGACGAAATGTGTGGCAAATATTGCTACAAGATCGTCAAGCCGTTACTTAACTATGCTTCCAGTGTAAGATCGAAGGAGGAACAGTTTGGGGAATTTCAAAATACTATAAAAGATCTGGAAATGACTATAGTTAAACTTAAACTGCAAAACAGTCAACAGAAACTGGCCTCAAACGATGCAAATCAAAAACTAGTGGAAGACTTTAAAAATCAAATCCACGATCGAGATACGAGTATAATAACACTTCAACACCAACTAGACACCGCTCTCAAGCAAATCCTTGATCGAGATGCGACAACAACACAACTTCAAAAGCAGTGCGCATCAAACGATCAAAAGATTCACGAGCAAGGGGCGACTATTCTTTTGAAACTGGACACCGCTCTCAAACAAATCCTTGATCGAGATGCGACAACAACACAACTTCAAAAGGCGAATGCTTTAAAGGATGAACAGATAAGTAAACTCAAATCCGACAACAATTCTAATGTTAAAGAATTGAACGACCTTAAGGCAAAGTACTCTAAATTGCAATCGAGTTCTATATCTTCAAACTGTCTGGGTAAATCGACCGATGTGTATAAGTTCAATTTGCCCAACATTGGGACATTCTCTGCTCCTTGTAACTCCACACTGACAGATTCTGGTTGGACTGTAGTTCAGCGAAGAATTGATGGCAGTGTGAGCTTTAATCGAGATTGGGATGAGTATAAGGCAGGCTTTGGAGATTTGAGTGGAAACTTCTTTTTGGGTCTGGAGAAACTTCACTTGCTGACACAATTTGAGCCCCACGAATTGTATATATATCTTAAGGACTTTGACAACGAAATTGCGTATGCTAGGTACAATCACTTTCTTATTGGCAACGAGACAGAGTCGTATGAGTTAAAAATGCTTGGAGATTATTCTGGAACTGCTAGGGATTCATTGACTTACAATCTGCACATGAAGTTTTCAACAAAAGATCGCGATAATGATATTGAAGCTAACGGACATTGTGCAAGATTTTATCAATCTGCTTGGTGGTTTAAAAATTGTTCTGAGAGGTAATTCACGCAAAATATATTATTCAAGCATAATCAGCCAAGTTAATTATTTATTCTCTCTCTCTCTTTCTCTCATCCTTATGACTCTAGTAATTTAAATGGACCACATTCGAATTCAAAATCAGGAACTGAGAGAATTTTTTGGAATCAATGGCATAAAAACCCAATTAAATTTGTACAAATGATGATCAGACCGAGGCCGTGCGCCACAAAGGAGGCAGAAATAACTAATCTCAAGTCCGACAACAATTCTAATGTTAAAGAATTGAACGACCTTAAGGCAAAGTACTCAGAATTGCAACCGAGTTCTATCCCTTCAAACTGTCTGTGTAAATCGACCGATGTGCATATTTTGAGTTTGCCCAAAATTGGGACATTCTCTGCTCCTTGTAACTCCACACTGGCAGGTTCTGGTTGGACTGTAGTCCAGCGAAGAATTGATGGCAGTGTGGACTTTAATCGAGATTGGGAATCGTATAAGGCAGGCTTTGGAGATTTGCGTGGAAACTTCTTTTTGGGACTGGAGAAACTTCACTTGCTGACACAATTTGAGCCCCACGAATTGTATATATATCTTAAGGACTTTAAAGACAACACTGCCTATGCTAGGTACGATCACTTTCTTATTGGCAACGAGGCTGAGTCGTATGAGTTAAAAATGCTTGGAGATTATTCTGGAAATGCTGGTGATGCATTGAGAGTTCAGATTCACATGAAGTTTTCAACAAAAGATCGGGATAATGATAAATATGGCGGAAATTGTGCGAAAATATGGAATTCTGCTTGGTGGTTTAGTGATTGTTATAGTTGGTAATTCACGCAAAATATATTATTTAATTATTTTTAACCAAACTAATTCATTACTCTCTCTCTCTCTCTCTCTTTTTTATAAATTTAGTAATTTAAATGGAATACATTCAAATTCAGGAGATGGAACTGACAGAATTAATTGGTATATTTGGCATTTAAACGCAATTAAATTTGTACAAATGATGATCAGACCGAAATCCCATTAAGGAATCAATCAATAAAAATATTTTTTAGTTAAAATATATAAAGTCATTTGCAAATTTAAAGCTTTGAACAAATATTAAACATTTCATAAATTTGTATACCCTGAACAATGAAACATTAAAAATGGGTAAAAAGGGTATAATGGTTTTGTGCAAAAGTAAGTAACAGGCAGAAGGAAGCATCTCCGACCCCATAAAGTATATATATTCTTGATCAGCATCAACAGTCGAGTCGATATAGCCATGTCCGTCTGTCCGTCCGTCCGTCTGTCCGTCCGTATGTATGAACGCGTCGATCTCAGAGACTATAAGAGCTAGAGAAATTGAAATCGGTTGAGAAACAACGGAGACATGGAACATTGAAGTTAATAAGTATGCAGTACACACACACACACACACACACATACTTGCAATCACTTACTGTACGTGTTAAGTATAGGGTGCAGGGTATCGTCTAGTCGGGATTTCTCTACTAGAGCATTTTTTTCTGTTATTTCTCAGATGGACATCAAACCAGCATACTTATAGAAAATCGTTCTAATCACGAGCGACCTCAGTATTCATATTTCTAGCAACTGAATATGACGTCAGACCTTCTGATAAGCTTGCACACGCAAAAAAATGTCAAGCGTCAAGCGGCATCCGGGAAGTGGAAAAAAAAACCATTTGCTGGATCGGTCAGAGCAATGTTGATTATTCGCATGCAATTTTCAAAGACGAGGTTCCATTTTTCGTTGCGGGATTCGTTTTAGTTAGTACAAATTTTGTATAGCTGTGCAGCAAACCGAAAATAAATCGTGAATAATTAAAATGAATGTGCAACAAGGATTCTTAATAATGTTATTGATGGCTTCACTATTCAATTTAAGTTGTGGATCTGATGGTGAATCGGTTAGTGTTCTAAATAAACAAAGTATCATTCCATCAAAACTAATTTTGTGTTTTCTACAGTGTTTCAAGGAATCCCGCGAACAAGACGAAATGTGTGGCAAATATTGCTACAAGATCGTCAAGCCGTTACTTAACTATGCTTCCAGTGTAAGATCTAAGGAGGAACAGTTTGGGGAACTACAAAATACTATAAAAGATCTGGAAATGACTATAGTTAAACTTAAACTGCAAAACAATCAACTAAAACAGGCCGCGAACGATGCAAAGTTTGGGGAATTCCAAACTAAGATTCACGACCAAGGGGCGACTATTCTTTTGAAACTGGACACCGCTCTCCATCAAAAGAATGATCAGGGTGCAACAATAATAACACTTCAACACCAACTGGACACCGCCCTCAAGCAAATCCTTGATCGAGATGCGACAACAACACAACTTCAACAGGAGAACGCTTTAAAGGATGAACAGATAAGTAAACTCAAATCCGACAACAATGCTAATGTTAAAGAATTGAACGACCTTAAGGCAAATAACTCTAAATTGCAATTGAGTTCTATCTCTTCAAACTGTCTGGGTAAATCGACCGATGTGTATAAGTTGAGTTTGCCCAAAATTGGGACATTCTCCGCTCCTTGTAACTCCACACTGTCAGGTTCTGGTTGGACTGTAGTCCAGCGAAGAATTGATGGCAGTGTGGACTTTAATCGAAATTGGGATGAGTATAAGGCAGGCTTTGGAGATTTGAGTGGAAACTTCTTTTTGGGACTAGAGAAACTTCACTTGCTGACACAATTTGAGCCCCACGAATTGTATATACATCTGGAGGACTTTGATAACAAAACTGCCTATGCTAGGTACAATCGCTTTCTTATTGGCAACGAGGCTGAGTCGTATGAGTTAAAAATGCTTGGAGATTATTCTGGAACTGCTGGTGATTCACTGGACTACAATAAGAACATGAAGTTTTCAACAAAAGATCGGGATAATGATAAATCTGACAAAAGGTGTGCGGAATTATGGAATTCTGGTTGGTGGTTCAAAGATTGTTCCAGATGGTAATTAACGCAATATATATTATTTAATTATTTTTAGCGAAACTAATTCATTACTCTTTCTCTCTCTCTCTTTTTTATAAATTTAGTGATTTAAATGGACCACATTCAAATTCAGGATATACAAGTGACAGAATTGACTGGCGAACTTGGCATTTAAACGCAATTAAATTTGTACAAATGATGATCAGACCGAAATCCCATTAAGGAATCAATCAATAAAAATATTTTTTAGTTAAAATATATAAAGTCATTTATTAATAATTTTAAAGCTTAAAACAAATATTAAACATTTCATAAATTTGTATACCAATGAAACATTAAAAATGGGTAAAAAGGGTATAATGGTTTTGTGCAAAAGTATGCAACAGGCATAAGGAAGCATCTCCGACATCATAAAGTATATATGTTCTTATTCAGTATCAACGGCCCATTCGATATAGCCATGTCTAAGCTTGCCTAATCCCCAGGCAGTACAAGTTTGTATCAAATTTTTGAAAACTTTCCCCGTTTCCGATATACACATGGGATCGATATCAACAAAGTCTTGAATTTGGAAAACTTTGAGACGCAACTTAGAACATTAAACAAAATAATGACTATTTTTGAAATTCTCATTGAAATCGGTAAAAAAAAAAAAACCACCGGAGATATGGAACAATGAAGATGAGTTAAGTATGCGCGTACACACACACACACATACACAAATATAGGGTTCAGAGTGTCGTCTAGTCGGGATTTCTCGACTAGAGCTTTCTTACTTGTAATTAATTTTTTATTGGTTGAGGGTATACAAAAATAAATCATATTAAGATAAAGATTTAAACACCTTCGATACCATTTTTTTGAAATTAATATACCGTCACATAAAACCTATTAAAACTTTTAATAACAACACTGTCATTGATCAGAAGATTCCGATCGTTGTTCACTTTTCCACAGTTTATTTAATAGAATATGCTTTCATGAGGTATACAAAAAAAAAGTATTCTCAACATATTCATTAGTTTTCTAACTTTTTTTAAACTCTCTTCAAAAGAATTGAGAGGATTTTGGTTGAGATCAAGTAGCTAAATCGTAGTTTTAAACGCGAGCAATAATACATTTTAATTTTAGGCAGAAAGGATTTTATTTTTATTTTTCATGTTAGTTTTGGTTGCTTTTTGCTTTTTGCTTTTTTTTAGCCACACACACAGTACGAACAGTTTGTAATCATAATTCACAGACTGTGAATGCACGTTTGTATATTTGTTAAATATTTTTGTATTTATTTGCCTGGGGCTTCTTCTCATCAATGTCAAAAGTTTGACTGACGTTTGATGTATAATTGAAAAGGCACCGCATGATGATCATGATTCTGATGATGATGATTGTTTCAGTACTTTTTATATATATAATTTGTACTAGTACACGAAGCAATAACATTATGGGTGGTCCTACAACGTCACTGTCTGTTGTGGGGACATACACTATATATATGTATATATATATATACATATGTGCACCATACAGAGCTCTCAATTTCAAAGGCTAGACAAAGTGAACATAATTGAAGATTTCCGGTCAGTTCAGAATACTACTAAGTAAACACAAGAAGCACTTTTCGTTCCTTCTTCTTCTTTTTTTTTATTATTGAATAATGTCACCCCGACAACAACAACAACAACAACAACTGATGAGGAGCTGTTGACACGGCAATTTAATAATGCAATGCAATGGGTTTGCTGCTCTGTGAACGATGATCACAGCTTTTAAGTATGAATGTTGCCACGTCGCCAAGTAATTCAATACGACCGACAATGGCGATGGGGCACCAAGAAATATGTATGTACGCCACGTTTTGAAAAAAAAAACGCAAAAGATCTTCAAATAAAAATAAAACTTATTGAAGTTAAGGGAGGAATATATTAGAGAACTATATTATCTAAATGTACATTTTATATACATAAAATTATATGATAAAATCAAGCAGAAGATGAGTGTTCATTTTTAATTAGTTGTATGTTTAAGATAAGTTATTCGTTTTGAATATTTGAATGATTGTACGAAAACATAAGTCATTACATTGTTAAGAATTATGTAGAAAATATTTATTTTGTTATCAGCAGTAGATAGTAAATATAAATGGAATTTTTTACTGTATTTTTTTGTACCATCCATTAAATTTGCTTACTTTGTTTAGACATATGTTTAATGGAATGAACAAAAAAATAGTTTTTGCCTTTCAACAGAAATTGTTATTCAATAGATTTTCGCTTAAAAACATCTAAAAATATTCATATTTAGTACATCTTCAGTTATTTTTTCTCAAGTTAATATTATAAAATATTCAAATGAAACATAGCTTATTCGCAGATGTGAACTATCTTAAGGTTTTTCTTTAAATATAATCGACCTTTATTGTTTTTTGCGACTGTGCTCGTTTTGTAATCTTCCTAACTACTTCATAAGCGAATTTCTACACCGTTCCCAACTGCCTCCGTGGCGCAATTGGTTAGCGCGTTCGGCTGTTAACCGAAAGGTTGGTGGTTCGAGTCCACCCGGGGGCGAAATAACTTTTTTCCTTTTTTATTCTTACTACGAATTTTTTTTAACAACTGAATACCATGAATTGAAACCAAAATAATAAAAAATGTTATACTTAAGCACTGCAATATTAAGTATTAACTGAACATAAATTTGTTAACATAAATGCATTTTTAACGGACACACAAAAATAATTGAAATTAATAATAAATGAATACAGTATTTTATTTGTTAAGAAATATGTTTGAAAGTCATAAGAATATCTTTAGGTAGCTATATTTGGTATAAAATTTAGTTTTATAATTTTTAACACATTTTGGTTTAACACACTTGGCCAGTTGCAAGTTTCCAAATGTGGCAAAGTTGTGGTGCGTGCCCCATAATTGAAAGAAGCAAGCAACCAACGCTAACGAAAAGTATTTGAACAATGTGGTAAACGTTTTGTGTGGTTTTTCGCCAAAAAATTGCAAAAAACCTGAAAAAAAACGTTAACAAGCAAAAAGCCACAACAACAACAACAAACTCACACAGAGGCAAAGCAAAATGACATATCTGATAATGGAATATCACCTCTAGCAGCGCCAAGCCAAGCCAAGCCAAGCCCAACGGGCCATAACCAAGTTAACCTGGCCGAGGTTAAGGCGGCAGCGGTGGCGGCGGCGACACGCTGCCGCTTGTCTGCTACAACAAGATGCCACAAGTTTGCCCAAAGATGCAACAATTGATTGCAACCGAAGCACAATGCGAGAAGGATGCTGCTGCTGTATATGCAACAGTCAGGGTCGTTGCCTCCACCTCCAGCTCCTGCTGCTACTGCTCCTCCTTCATCTTCTCCTTTTGTACTTTGCAATGCAAAAGACGCGACAAAGCGTCGTCGTCGTCGTCGCCGATGTTGTTGTTGTTGTTGTTGCTACTGTGCTGTTTTTGTTGCTGGTTACATGAAGTACAACACAAATTGTGGTGTCAAACAACATGTTCCTTGGTTCCAAAACAGGGCGACACAAGACAGACAAACCAAAAAAAAAAAAAAAAAACAAAAGACCAGACAGACAGTTGCTCAAAAAAAATGGTTTTTGGTAGATCTAATTGGCCAGCGCATCTGTGACTGATATGGGCCTACTATTTTGCTTTAGACACGCAAGCTACAAAAGTGCAGGAATGAGACGAGGAATATAGGAATACAGAACGGAATCCATACAGAATGCAGACAACGTAATGAGGCACAGCCAGTGCCAAAAGACATGAAGCACAATTTGCTGTCTTCCCATAACCATTCCCATTCCCCTGTCCAAATCCTAATGCCTAATTCAGTTTCCTTCACAGACACAAACACACAAAAATAATGCATAAGACAAATGTTGTCGGAGTTCGTTGGCTGTCTACTACAGTCTACTAAATCCAAGGTAAGAAAGAAAGTGAAAAATATATAGTATAAATTAAGTTTTTATTTTTGATGCACAATTTTTGGGTAAATCGTTTCGAAAATACATTAAACACATTTTGTGCTTTATTGTCTTGTTTAAGAAATGCATAAAATAAGTATGATATCCAACTGCAACAACAAAATATTGATTTAAGTACAAATATTTTCAAATTGTACAAACAATTAAATAAGTTTAAGCAGTTTCAAATATATTATTTGCATATTTTAAAGTCCATTCTTGATTTGAGTACGAATAAAATACTTAAATCAATTACAAAAAGATATTAACAAGGAAAAATTATCGGAAATCAAGAACAATATTTATTTTTGTAATAATTATTACTTTAAAATCGAGAAAATTCAATAATAGTTCTTAAACTTAGTGCTAAGATGTGTTTTGAGTTTAATTGGTCTTAAAAGTGAATAAAAAGAAAAGCTTTGAAACTTTTTTTTTTAAATATTGTGGTTAGAACATCTGCTTTATTTGTATTTCTAGCGAAGTTGGGAAAAAGGTTTTGGTATATTTAAGTTCACTGTTCTTTGTGGGATAAGTATTAGTAGTAGTACTATATATCTTCTAAGCTGATAATTAAAAAAAATGATAAAGAAGTAAAGTAAAGCACAAGTAAATTTTTAAAGATTAATATTCAATATAAAACTATAATTTAAAGTGTTTTCAAGAAAGTGTTTTACAGTAACTATAGAAACTCCTTGGTACAAATCTTTGCCATAAAGAAAAAAAGCAAAAAAAAAGGTCATATCATGATTAAAGTTGACGAATTTCTTAAGCAGGCCACAGGAAGAAGAAATATATATCGTTTCCTTTGTCTTGCTTTGAGATGGTGCAAACAGCTATTGTTTTCATGTCTTTGTCGTTGTTGTTGTTGTTGTTGTTGGTCTTTGGCACTTCACGTTCAAAATGAGGCAGACAGCCGTGTTGAACAGGAAGAAGCTGAAGACAGCGGCGGCGCGAAAAAAGGTGGCAACTGAAATAAGCTTTGACAAGGTAAATTATCCAGCAAGCCGTTGCATGGAATCGCTGGAAGCTGTGAATTTTTAAGTGCCCCAACACGCTGCCAACCTGCCTCTGCCTGTTTGCCTGCCTGCCACATGAAAGACGACTGTACTAACTGACATTGTTGCCTTGAAACTGACCCCCATGGTAGGTAGTTGGTAGTTGAAGTTGGAGTCTTATTATGTTTCGACGTATAATAATTTGATGGTTGGCTTCGTCTTGATGCAATTTGCAATTGGCAATGCAACATTCGAGGCGTTGAAAGGCATATTAAAAGAACTTTGCAATTGCAACGTTAAGCAACTTTTCTTTCCATACACATGTATATATATTTATATATATATATTGAAATTACTGCAATGAAGCTTAAGTTGAAGCTGCTGTTGCTGTTGCTGCTAAAGCGAGAGTCAGAGATGGACGTGGCAAGATTTGAACTGAGCCATTTATGTTATTTGTGCTGGTCTCGCCATTTTTGTCGTTCTTCTTCTGTGTTGTTGCTTATATGGTCTGCCATGATGCCACAATGGGGGCTGGCTGCGTCCAGTTTTAGAGAAGGCATCTTATCTGAGCAACGGCATCATTATTTCACACCAAACAGCCAAACGGCCAAACAGCCAGGCTGCTGAGCCAGTCAGTCAGCAGCGGGAAAGGCAGCAAAGGCAACAAAAGGGCAATACAAGCCAGGCACAAACGGCATAAATATTATGGCCAAGTTGTGTGCGCACAGGGACTTAAACAGATCTCATATCGAATACAGTACGTGGGTCTCCTCCACTTCATGGCATTGCCATGAAAATGGCTTAAACATAAATTCAACCAACCAACCAACCAACAACAACCAAAACGAATCCGAGTAGGCAGAAAGGCTTTGGTTTTGGCTCTGGCTTAAAGCTCAAAAAGCCGGTCCTGGCTGGAATGGAATAGTCGATGTGCTGCAACAGATTAGTAAGCAACATAGAGTTTGTGAGTTTGTGTCTCGACTCTGACTCCGAGTTTCTTTGCTGATCATCAGCAACAAACACACATACAAAAAGAAAGAGAATTCGAATTGTTAGAGAGCTCGTATATTTTGTCAATAAGGAATGCTCAATTCGAGCTGCATAATAAATTATAGATTATTGGCAATTGTGCTGTTTCAACAACCTTACATTAACTAAACTACAATTATATATATGTTTTGATATTTACGCCCACTCTTTTGGCTTTTCAAATCGTTCAACTGTTGTCCACACTAAGGTGTAAATTTTGATGCCCGCGAATATTCCCCAAAGAAACGGAACAAATGCTTCTTTTTATATATCTTCTTTTCTTTTTCTTTTTTTTTAGTTGAAGACACCCCTTTTAATTTAATTTTATGTCAAGTCAATTCGACAGGCCGCAAAACGTGCCAAGAATTTTAAATGTTTGTGGCAAATATTGCAAGCTTGCAACAATAACAAAACATTTGAAACACGAAAGAACAGCTAAGTAGATACCCTTGAAAAATTAATTGAGTTTGTACGCGTTTCAAAATAAAAATTTAAGGTATAAGTTCATAAGAAATCCATATAAAAAGTCGAAATTATTTTATGTCGGAAGCAATTTTATAAAATAAAAATAACTTTCTCAAGGAAAGTCTCATACGGATATTTATATAATTTCTTCTTAGTTACAGAAAAAATCTTCAAATACAGTCGAATAGAGTCGAATTATAATTATTTAGTTTCTTCTAAGTTCCAAAGACACTTGAAATACAATCGAATAGAGCTTTAATAACAATTTAGGCTTAATATAATAACATATTTAAAGATATTTGTTATTTGTTTACAACCTTCGATTATTTAATTTATTTTTAAAAACTGTTTTTTATTTTAAACTGCTTGATTGATGCATATTTGAATATCACGATAAATAAATAATTATACCTAAGCATGTGCATGGTATAAATAAGCAAAAAGCTGAGCGAGGCTTAATTGCCTCGATGCACATGAGCGTAAGAGATAGGTGTACGAGTGTAATATTTAAATAAAAACCTGTGTTTTTCTTATCAAGAGTAGAATCTATAACTGCAAATGAACATTGATCTACAAAAGGAATACGTAATAAGTAAAAGAGAATGCTTTTTTAAAAAGTCCGTTATTATTAAATACATTGATTACAGATGAAACAATCAAAATTTAGCTTTAAATCAAGTCCAAATGATTTGACTATAATAATTTCCTGACTAAAAATCTCAATTACTTAACACTTAAGTCTTAATCTACTTATTTTGAAGATTTCTACAAAAGCACATTGTAATAATATTCTGACTTAAATAATCTCTGATCTCTACTCATATTGAAAACTTCTGCAACGAATTCAATTTTTGCTGTTACTGATATTAAGTGTATACCCGTTTTAAAAATTAAATGTTATGCAGGGTGTATTTTAAGTAAACGCTAATGCCGGTGAACGTAAAGTGTGATTAACGCGTACCTGCGGCTGCGTGTGGACCTGGAGAGAGATCTGTGGATTGCGACCCGTCTTGTCCAGTTCGTTTTGAGGTTTGGGTTCTGCCTTTTTGGCACAACGTCTTGCCATCTGTCCATCTGCCTGCCTGTCTGTCTGTCTGTCTGTTTGGCTGTTTGTGTCGTTTCGTCGCCCGTCTGTCGTCCTACAGAAACGGCATCAACGTTGAAATGCGCGCAGAAGCTGCACAAAATATCGCCCGAAACCTCAAACGATCTGTCTGTCTTTCCGTCTTTTGGACTTTCTGCCTACTGCCTACTGCCTACTACCTGGAACCTTTAGTGGCTAGCAGCTTAAATGCTTCACTCGTTATGTTTACCACAGGCGGCAGCCACAGCCGCAACCACAGATAAGCAACAAAAGCGACGTGAAGCTCGAGCTCTGCCTTCTTGCCTCTACCTTATGCCCCAACCTTCCGCCTCTGCACTTTGCATGCATTCACAGTCCGACCGTGGGCTATTTTTGGGTCTTTTTCTTTTTTTTTAATGAGTGGCTGTCTGGTTGGACTCCGTGTGGCAAGAAGGTTCGCTCGTTCGTTCGTTCGGTGACTGCATCTTTTTAAAAATATTATTTACGTGACACTTGATTTATTGTGAACTTTTTCTTTTGACAGATTATGTGGCGGCTTGATTCCCTAGTAGATGGCTACTGTTTTCGGCTTGATTATTGCTTGCCAGCGATACCTGTTGCAACTGTATGTGTCTGCGTGTGTTTGTGTGTGTGTGTGTGTGTGCTTGTGTGGCACGCCCTTATTATGATTATTTTCTTTGCGTTTTTGCAAATTATGCGTTGCTGTTGCTAAAATGCTGTTCTTGCTGTTAAATCGTTCTTAACCTTTCACTAGACTAAAAGGGGGGAAAACCCCTTAATGATATTTTCAATTAACTGTCAAACAAAACAGAAATCGGAAATGCGTTCTTAATCGATATAACGGCACTTATTTGAGATATTGAGCAAATTGTATCTTGTCCTGGCACTAGATAAAATCAAAGCCAAGAACTCAAAAACCTCCTAACTATTCGTTAGCTATAGCTATCATCAAGTAGTATTTTGTTATAATACCGATTGTTTCCTGAATGAAAAGCTATGTAAGATAATTTCCAATAATGTTCAAGTCCCTAACATCAAAATCTTAATTAAAAAAATCCTCTCCTCGACTGCAATATTATTCTTATTTGATAATTATGTTATTTGATTCGTTATGATTATTTAAAGACTGCTTAGATGGAAGGTTCCACAATGCCGTTTTAATTAAAAACCAGTTTTTTTCTTTTCAACACTCTGTACTAACAAAATGATTAAAAAGGGTATATAGAAAGGGTAAATGCAACAAGCAAAAAATATATAATTAACTATAACGTGTTCAAATTAAAATTATAAATAATTATTACCAATTAGTGTGTAATTTTTTAGGTACTTAAATTTTGTAATAATTTTTAATATAATATACTTTTACACGCATTTTTTTTTTTAAATATATTTTTATTAACATCTTAATGAAATTGTTTCAAACCTTTTTTTATTTTGTATCTATTTTTATTTATTGTAATTTTTATGATATTACATAATTATAATTAATAAACCATTTATATTAAGCCAATAAGCCTAGAAAAATCGTATTTTTCGAAAACGTGGTATCATGAAGTCGTGCTTTTAATGCGACAACAATTGCATTTTTCCTGTTTGACCAGACATTAACAAACTCAAAATGTTGATAAGCTATTTTAATTTAGGAATGAATGTTATAGCGTTTGCATTGTGGGTGCTATTTAACTATGCCACATGCAACAGTTGCAGTTGTTAAGGTTGTTGCTGTTGTTGTTGGTGCAACCGTGTGTTATCGTTAAGAGTTTAATCTTTATGGGTTATGACTGCACTCGAGTCGTTGTGCTTGCTTTGAACAGCCAATTCCCTGGCTAAGTTATATTTATGTAGCCTGTCAAAAATAACAGCCCTAATAAACAGAACTCAAGCTCAATGTACACATACATATGGTATATATATATATATATAGTGTATACTTTTTTTCAACTCGAAGGTGGCGATCATTTAATTATTGACACACTGATATTGTCATAAATGTGACAGCGATAAAAATCTATAGTTAAGGCAACAACAACAGGGAGCGAGTTGAATGAATATATAAATAAAGCTACTTTTATGAGTGCGTTCTGGGATCTGTTTGAGCTGTTTGTTGTGTGGTTTAATGGTTCTCAACAAGGTACACACAGGTTACAAATTGTTTACATACTTTCCAGCTAATACTGTACAAAGGCTTGAAGCAAATATGGAATAAATATTTCTGATGACGCACAACTTTATTGACACCTAGACAATAAAATCCTGAATGAATATATGCAAAATCAGATACGACTTAAAGTGAAATTCTAGGAAAAAATCAGATTAACTTTCCGCATAAACTGACGATCAACAAAAGTAGTTTTAAAGTTATTTCCGCATCTTTTCTTTTCTTGTCTTGCCACAAAAGATGATAAATGGCTTTAAGTCCAAAGGAATCGAAAGAAATATTATGCCACATTCTTTTCGTTATTCGCATCTCTACTCACGACGTTAAATTGATCCTATCGCAGCATACTTTATTCTTAGCTGGCATAAATCTTAAGCTCAAGAAGCCAAGCTCTTTACGCTCTTTATGCGCAACAAATCACTTGATTAGTTTTTTTCTTTCTTTTCTTTTCTTTTTCGTTTCTATCCCTGGGCTAAAAGAGGTTCAAATGGAGGTGTATGTAGCTAGATTATTTTTATGGTTTTTTGCTTATAGTAGGATCTTGTTATCTGATTGTTTCCAAGGTTGCAAAGTTAGCTACAGAATAAGTTTGTATTAGAAATCAGAAATATTACTGCAAAAGATCAACCTTTCTAAGGAGAGGTTATAAAAAGTGCAACCAACACAAGAATGAATCTTAAATTTTGAAAAAAGACCAAAAAAAGCCAAAAAAAAAATTCAAATTCCGCTCAACTATAGCGAGGTGTGAATAAATGTGTTTCGAATTGTTGAGCTCACGAAAAATAAACATCAAAAACAAAAGGTAACTCAAAGACTAAGCTTAGTATCAGTGCGAAACGCAGATCAGGGTTTGAGGCACGTTGACGTGTTGGGGCTGTTGCACATTTCTCAGAAACGATGCGAGAGAGTTTTGTGGAAGCAATAAATAAAACAGCAAGTCGCAAGCAAGCAAGCCACAGAGCGGCATTTGGCTTTGTGTCCTTTATGAGTGGTGCGGTTTGGTTCTTGTGCGAACCTTGCACACCGCATAAGAAATAAACTTTATTTATTTGTGCACAAAAAGGATATGCACAAAAGAAGAAGAAGAAAAAGAAGACGAAGAAGAGACAAGCCACACTTTCCCACTTTTACTCCATGTCGCACTCAATTAGTGTGTGTATGCTGTGTGTACGCGGCAAAGACCTTTGAAGTTGTTGTGCCCCCCAACACCTGAAGGGACGGACAGCTTTATAGATGTGCGGGGAATTGACAAACAGTTAACACGTATGTAACTCGTATGTATACACGTTCAAAGATTCTTCGCGGGTTTCGGCTTTGAATTTTTGATTTTTTTTCTTTTCTGTCCGTTGATCGAAAAGGAAAGAAGCGAAGAAAACTGTTAAAGGTTAAAGCATTAAAATAAAATAAAAGACTGCAAGAAAACACTCTAAAATAGTTAAATAATATTTGAGCATTTTTTCAAGAATAACACACAAAACAAGTAAGAAGGCTCTAGTCGAGAAATCCCGACTAGACGATACCCTGATCCCTATACTTCACGCGTACAGTCAGTGCTTGCAAGTATGTGTGTGTGTGTCTACGCGCATACTGTATACTGCATACACAACTTCAATGTCCCATATCTCCGGTGTTTCTATTTATGCTTAATGTTTTAAATGCCGTCTCAAAGTTTTGCAAAATCAAGATTTGGTTGTTATCGATCCCATGTGTATATCGGAAACGGGAATAGTTATCGAAAATCGAAAACAAACTTGTCAATATATGAATTAAGAAAAATTTTCTTTCGAAACCAGTAATTACAACATTAAAATGTACGCAATCGATCAAGTTAATGCATTCACAAGTCTAATTGGTTACCCACAATAACACATCTCTTATCGTCATCAACAACAACAAATAATAATACCTGTTTTATGCATTATGAGTGCTCGTTTTTTGAGAGAGACACAAGCCAAGTCTGATAGATTCAAGTGTCAATGCAACTTAATACCACTTAACAAATTGTCAAAGCAGCATGCGAATTAGTCTTCATTACGCTGATAAATCTTGGTAAAATTGTTACAAAAAAAAGCTTTATAACAAGCAACTTGCGCAATATTTCTATACTAAAATACCAGCGAAAGTCTCGTTTTGGAGTGTGGGACAATTTTAGTGTTTTAAGTGCAGCAATTGCATTGGAAAGGAAAGTTCAGTTGACAGTTGGCCATTAGTTATTATTTGCCATATAGATTGATGGATTGTGCGTGGACTATCATCATTTATCTAGCCAAACACGGACAGCGGCGGCAGCAGCGTAGAGTATACATTTGTCGGCCTCCAAACCTTATATGGCAAACACTTGATCGTAGACAACTTAATGATGAACGTGGCAGCTTTAAAGATTAAAGTTGTGATTTTTGCAGCAACAACGAATACAACAAAAAATAGTTATGGTGGCGCCACATCAACCAACCAGCTACCAAATGTGAAGGAAGCAACAATCACTACAGTGATTTCATATTTTAATTAAAGTTTACTGGGGCGTGAATCATTTGCCAACAACAATAACAACAACAACGAAAAAAACATCCCAACAAGAACCCTGAAATTAAGCGACAGCAAAGAACAAGAAGTAAATGTAGTCTAGTTTTAAGTAAGTGACTAAAAGATGACCTGTAAATGAGATTTTCAATAAGAAGATAAGCTAATCCCAATGTTAAGATGTACATAGTATATGTGAATCATAGTTTAAGCATATTAAAAAAATATATTTAAATAAGAAATTTTAAAGATTTTTCTTTATGCCATTTATTAATAGACTTAATCAGTATTCATCTTAAAAATTCAATATAAAATATAAAATCATTTTATTGATTTCATTTATTGTAATAGGCAAACTTTTTAGAAGTTAATATATTTTTTTGACGCATTATAGCAAGAAATTCTAAGCAACGAAAAGGTTTATAAATATATTATGTTGTTTTATGTATATATATTTTTTAGACGATATATATAAAAAAATTCGAATTAAACAAAATGTTTATAAAACTCATCAATTTCCATGCACAAGAGACAATTTGGTATTAATTGGTATTAATAATTATATATATTTAAAAGTCAATTTTCTCCAGATTTGATAAACTGTACCAAATAAATGGTTCTTTCGAGTAATGCAAATATATTTTTTTTGTCATTAACTTATTAACTGAACTTTTTTAGCCCACAAACAGATTACTAAAAATATATTCAATATAATTTATAATTTAATAATAAAAGCATTTAAGAGACATCAAAATGCTTTTAAGAGTTTTTATTGTCTCTTTCTGGGTAACAAACAAAACATTTAAAAATCGCAAAGGGTATTTAGAATTAAGAACACAAGCCGGCGAAAACCACAAAAGGTTGCTGAGGTAGAATGCCGTGCAACAAGTGTCACGCAGGCGGGGCAACATGGATAGCAAGCATCGCGTCGCCAGCATCGCCAGCGTTTTTCAGTCTTCTTGTTTTTGTTTTCGTTCTTGTTGTTGTGATTGTTTAATGTTGTTGTTTGTTGTTTGTTGTGGTTGGTGTTCTGTGTAGGTAAAACCACGAAATGAACGAGGTGTTAAAGTAAATATGTAAACGCTTGCTACAAATTTAACATGCAGCGGCAGTAATTGAAAAACCATGTTGCCACAAGACGTGCAACATGCTGCCAGCGCCCACCACAAGAGTTCCGACAAGACTTTGCACTGAGCTTCAATTGGCCAACACTGATGCATATTAAGTATTATGTGCTGCCCCTTTTCAGAATATATATTTACGACAAATATGTAATACGGAATTTCCTTTAAGTAACAAACAAATAAAAAAATAAAACAAAAAAAAAACCTTGACTTTTGTTAGCTGTTTCTAATTTGGACTTGTTGTAAGCTGTCTCTCTGGTTCAAGATTCCCAACACAGCGGATGCTGCAACAACAACAACAACAACAACAATCACAACAGCAGCTACAACAATAAACATTGTAGCCGGTTCCCTCTGCTTGTATATTTTCTTTCTCTGTTGCTGTTGCTGCTGCTGCAATTGCCACTGATCGCGTCGATTCAATTAGTAATTCTAAAAGGCAGCAAGCAACGCCTTTTGCATCTTAATGAGCTACTACTCTTGTTGTTGTTGTGGTTGCTTTAGCATTATTATTTGTTCAATACCAAACAGCAATCACGAGAGTCAGCGGCAGCAGAAGGAGTCTGTCTACACACGTTGAGGTTTTCCAATTGTCGGCGGCACTGCACTTTTCATGCCCAAATGCAGTTACACTCAATGTTGCAAGTTGCACAGTTGCACTGTTGCCCGTTGCATTCACATCGATCAACCGACCACATTGGCTATTTTTGTCGCAGTCGTGCAGTCGTCGTCGCTGTCGACGTTGACGTTGACGTCAACGCACACTTGTCTGTCAGCATGCTTAAGCGTTCGTCTCTCTCTATCTTTTTTTTCCACAGAAAAGTTAATTCTGTTATTTTATAAATACCCTGTACACATATAGCATATAAAGGCTAGGAAGTTCATTTAACATTATAAATTATTTAGCTGTATTTTTTTTATAAATATTTGTAATATTTAATATTATAAAATAAGAATCGTATTACACAGAACTATTTCATGATAATTATTATAAAGCAGTTTTATGTTTATTATTATAAATAGATACTTTAAGATTTGGTAGTTAAAGATTCTTTGTATTTTGCATATATATTATATATATTTGGTCTTGAGTCAAGCATTCACTTGAATGTTTAAAGACTGACTTTAATATTCAAATTAATTTATGTTAAAAAGTATTAAAACTTTTATACGTTTGTACCGAAAGTAAACCTTAATATTAAGTTGGAAATATTTTTGAGAATTTTATAAATGTTTAAATAATATTCCTGAGCCAATTGTACCTCGATTTATCACATGTTTTCTTTTTTCTGTTTAGTAAAAGTTTAAATTGTTTAACTGAGTATTTAATAGTCGTTCACTCTCTTCTAAAGCATTTATGAAATTTTCTGTGTTTGCTTCTATTGCAGTTGTAATTACCGACCGCTACCATTTCTGTTCGAGCCGTATTTACCTCAACTTGGACATATATAAAAAGTTAATTCTCAACAGCCAAATCATGCATTCTCGCATGCAACTAATCAATGCGGCATTTTGAAGCGACATTGTTGCAACGCTTTTTTCTATGATATACTGTGAGAGACTTGACCGGAGTTTCGAGAAAACTAAATTATCACATACATTTAAAATATTTTTAGATTCGTTACGAACTTCTAGTATGTGAGTAGTAAAAGAAGAAAACTTTAAACTGGAAATATAAATTTATAGTTTATTTATAGACAACTTTTTAAATCGATTGCTGGACTATTTACCAACAAACGTTGAAGTTTTAAAAGCTTTTACTTGGGTTATGAATCATAATGCTATAATGATCAACAAACGATGTCTTATCACAGCCTGCCCGTGACATCCTCCAAATGCAGCTTGACACCATAAGCAACTGATCAAAAATATGGCCAACTCCTAGAAGTTCACTCAAACCACCTTAAACTTAAAAAGAGGAGACTTCTTTCCGGTATCAACCATCCCTAGCAGCGAAAGAGCCGAGCAAAACTCACCTTACGAAGAAAAGAAACACTCAAAGCTAATATGAAGGGTTTCCGATCTGGACTCACTGCCAGCCGAACCAAATGTTACATCATTCACAGGTTCCAAAACGAAGCTCTTAGAACCATTTACAATGCTATCAACTCCACTAAAACGTGAAAACTCACAGTCAGTTTGGAGTGTCTTGGGTTCATCAGGAGGTTTTTAGGCTGAGGCACAGCCCACATGTGGCGGTGCTCAGGCACATCAACCTCCTCTTGCCATCAAGCTGCTAGACAACAGCATAGTTACCCGCCGTCACCATCTGGCCTTTTCTCACCTTAACCTCCCCCCCACGCCTCCTTCTTTTTGCACCTTTACGAATAAAGATCCTCAGTTTAAACGTTGGTTTTGAAGTTGTAAAGATTAAGTATTGATTTTCAATATCGCATCGCTTACCCATCGTTTAAAAATTGCCCATTCACGATTACCAGACACAATATATTTAAATATTTTCTTCCGCTGCATGCATTACAGCCTCTAATCTTGTTTCACTTCGCATGTCACAAATACTTAGTATAGTATATGAACGATAATGGCGATAAGCGTATTCAAAGCTCTATATATACATTTAATAGAATTTGTTCAGTCGAACGTTCAGGTTGTTTCAGACGCTCAATCAAAGACGAAACAAAGCTTGAGGGAAATTTAATCATAATTATGTTTTTCATTTTGCTTGCCCATGGGCTGCTTATTTTGGCAGCATGGACTTTACTCAAGCATCTCAATCAAAAATACTTTATTCTAAGTCTAGCCAAACGTGTCAAGACCCAAGATGGTAGTCCACTGGAAAGCAAGGTGTACGTAATGCCAGGCAAGACGAGATTTGGTAACAACTTCGATATACTCAAAATGACGCCATGTACGTATGAACTGTTATCGTTTCAATATTCAATCAATAACTTTTCGAATACTTTAGCAATACTCTTTCAATTTGTACGTAATTCTTATGAAAAGGCTGGAGGTCGGCATTATATTTGGTATTTTCTACGGGCACCAATGTATAATGTGGTTCGCCCAGAGGAAGCCGAGGAAATCTTTCAAAGCACAAAGCTAATAACTAAGAATGTTGTATACGATCTGTTAAAACCCTTTATGGGTGAGGGATTACTAACCAGCACAGGTGAGCAATAGTAAAAAAGAGTATTACTAATACTAGGACGTAATACAAAAAGCTTATCTCTTGGATTACTTATAGATCGCAAATGGCACTTTAGACGAAAGATGTTGACGCCAGCATTTCATTTTAATGTACTGCAACTATTTTTGGATATATTCAAGTGCGTATTATACTCTATATAAGTCCAATGATTATGCCACTAACATCTTAAACTATTGCAGGGAGGAATGCCATAAGTTAGTTAATGTATTGCAACAAAATTTGGGCGACGAATTGGATCTTTACCAGGTTATTCCACAATTCACACTGAACAGTGTTTGCGGTGAGTTTTAAAGACATTTGTAATTGGATTGGCCAAACATTTTTTTCTCCGTCCCAATTTTTCAAAGTGTAAGGGGAGTTGTCAAAGTTTTTGACTCCGAGGCTATCTTGCATAAGACCAATAACTTTACATATGTATATATTCTTCATTGACTTACGAAGTTGAGAAGATAACCCCTGTCCGTCTGACATTAACGTTTATTGAATTGGACATTCAACTTGGCAGCAATCCGAAGCATTTTTCGTTTAACATTTGTTCTTGCTTCGATTGCATTGTTATAATTGCCTCCGTTTGTATGTTTGTGCTATCTAGATGTAGTGTATCGCGATGACCTTTTAGTTAAAGTTTAGTTAAATGGCTCAGCAGTTTGGACTGCAGCCAAAGACCTAAATATAGGAATATGTGAGTTTAAATAAGAATAAAATGTTTTCTATTTACGAGCAGATAGCAAAATGAACTTTGAGTAAGCAGTTTAGTAAGCAGTTTACAGCAAGCAGTGTTTTGTCAACAATTATTTTCTAGTTGGCAGATTTTCCAATAAGATCATTCTCCTTTTAAAGTTCCAAAGTATATTATTTATTAAATATACCCGGTTATTAATTTTACTTAGTTTTCAAAGATTGTTTGTGTGTGTATGTAACAAAGCCTCAGTCTCATCAAAGCAGTTGATATGCAGCTTTGATAATTTACTTGGAACCTAGACAAAGTCATCTCCCTTACAACCAGTTTTAATGATTTACAATTTTATAACAACTAATTTATTTTCTTTAGAAACTGCACTCGGTGTAAAACTTGATGACATGGAGGAAGGGTCTCGATATCGTAAAGCAATTCATGACTTGGAGTCAGTTATTGTTGAACGTTCATTAAATCCGTTGCAGTACTTTTCAGCATACTTTTACATATTCGGCAGCTATAGAAAGCACATTAAGAGCCTTAAGATAGCACATGATTTCTCAAGCCGCATAATTCAACAAAAGCGACAGCAAAGCAAACAAAAGCGAACCGGATCTGTGGATGAATTTGGCAGGAAAACAAGATACGCGATGCTGGACACACTGCTGGAGGCGGAGAACGAGGGTCTAATCGATCATCAGGGCATTTGCGATGAGGTCAATACATTTATGTTCGAGGGTTACGATACCACATCTACTTGTCTAATCTTCACTCTGCTTATGTTGGCCCTTCATGAGGATGTGCAGGAACGCTGCTTTGAGGAACTGCAGCATTTGAAAGCCAAGGATAATCAGGAGCTGAGTGTTTTCGATTTCAATGAGCTGGTCTACTTGGAGTGCGCGATTAAGGAATCTTTGCGTCTCTTTCCTCCTGTGCCTTTCTTTGGTCGCGTGTGCACGGAGGAGTGCATTGTTAATGGTCTTATAATGCCCAAGAACGCCCAGATCAGTATACATGCCTTCGATATAATGCGAGATCCGGCTCACTTTCCAAATCCCTCAGAATTTCAACCAGAACGTTTCTTGCCCGAAAACTCTGTGGATCGTCATCCGTTTTCCTTTATTCCATTCAGTGCTGGACAAAGAAATTGCATTGGACAAAAGTTTGCCATGTTGGAGATAAAAGTACTACTAGTCTCCATATTGCAGAAGTTTAAGCTATTACCTATTACTCGAATGGAAGATATTATTTATGAATATGGCATTGTGTTACGATCACAGAAAAGTGTTTGTATTCAATTACGGCAGCGTTAGACAAATTTATGATTTATATGAGTGAAAATTATAAATAAACGATACTCTTCCTATACAAATATTACCCAGCGAAATCTTAGCTACCTTTACCTTGCAGCAAATACTCACAATGAAAAGCGGCAAATTAAAATGTGTGATGACAACCCTACCAAAACACAAGACTTGTTGTATGTGAACAATTTGTAAACATTGCAACGCAGTGTACGATATTTAAGAAATGCTTATGTCGCAAAGTTAACAATTTGAATGTTATATGTTAACAATCAATCACTTTAACGTCAGCATCTCTTGCATTTGCTTTTGGGCCAATGGCTGGCAGAAAACTTTACAAGAGCATTGACTTTTCAACTCGTTATTGAACATTTGCATTTAGCGTGTGCATGTCTGATTTATATACAAACAATGGCAAACCGAACTTGCCACATTTTGCTCAAGGGCGCAAATGTCTAATTTAATTATAATTATATTTGCGCATCGAATAACAAAACAAACCGCACACCTTCACAAAACACACACACACAAACATATACGAATAGATGTACACATTTAAACGCGCAACAAGACAAATATAAAAATGCAGCAGTTCTGCACCGAAAAATCTCGGCAACATTTACACTTACCTATTTGCGTTTGCACAAACAACACAAAAACAACACAAATTAGTGAAACACTTGCGATGCACATTATTTATGATTTAACTTGCACAGCAAAACACAGATTTTTTGTTTTATTTGGAGGTATTTGCTGCTGCTAAATGACAAACAATAATGTACAAGATTTAACCAAAAAAAAATGACCTAAACAAAGCACTGATGTTAAATACCACTAGGAAATACCAAAAAAATACCTTCTGTGTGGCCACATTGATTGTGGTGGGTATAATTTAAAAGGTTGCATTGCGTGGGATATTTTGAAATAATAGTTAACAAGTGTAAAATATATAGCTTTAAGCAGATGTTAGTTCTTAACAAAATAAATAGTCCTGTGTGTAAAATGAGCATATACACAATCTAAACGTATGTGTGTGCTTGTTTTTAATAACCAGATTGCCTTATCCACCTCTAATGACCATTCGTTTGAAACAGACAGTTCATTTGAGATTGCTTATGTGTGTGTCTACATATACAATGTATTATAGATAACAGCTATCTGCTAAGTTTAAGTTCGTGTTTTAATAGGCGTATGTTTGTATGTTTATAGATAACAAGCCATGGGCGACGTAACCGATTGAACTCTAATAAAAACAAATACAATACAATATAAGTGAACTTATTATTTTGACCATGAACCTATATTTACAATTTAATACAAAATAGTTTTTCAGTCCAATTTTATATATGATTATCATTCTTGCTAAAGTCCTCCTGGTACTCTTTGTTCACTTTAAGTTTGTGATTTATCACACTTGAAGCTGGTGGCTGCTGCTGCTGTGGGTAAGCAGACGGCGGCTGCTGTCCGTATTGTGGTGCGGGTTGGGCAGGTTGAGCAGGTTGTGGCATGTATGGGTTATAGGGCTGTTGCTGCTGGCTGCCTGGATACGGACTGGGATACGGATTCATAGGCGGTTGACCGGGATAGGGCTGCTGACCAGGATACTGATTCATTGGCGGTTGTCCGTAAGGCGGGTACTGGTTATACGCTGGCTGAGGATACGGATACGGATACGAATACGGATAAGGTGGATAGCCAGCATATGCTGGTGGCGGATAACTCGGATAGGCTGGATTATTGTTTTTATGGTTGTGTTTGCTGTGATGATGTTTTTTTCCACCGCTTTCATCACTATCGCTTTCGCTACTATCGCTATCTCCCAGGACATGGCCTGTCTCCCAGAAGACGATCAGCACTAGGCAGATTAGTGCTACGTACTTATTCATATTGGTTAGTTAATGAGACCCGCGAATCGAAATTCGGATGCTGAGATCCCAAACAAGACTGAATGAATGACGTGAGACTAAGCAAATTGAATGTCCGAACAGAAGACGCAATTCTATAATATATACATTGATAAGAAGCAAAAAAATACTTATACTAATATGCGCATATAAATTTCCATCCAAAAAGTGACATATGTGGTTGACAAATACACTTTTATACAATTACTCATTTATGGCATCTTTTGAAACAGTGTCTGCTGTAAAGCAGTGTTCACTGGTTCAAAACAGTTTGATATATATAATTTCGATACTACGTCCATTGCACTTTAAAGCAACTTTATGTAACAAATAGTACAAAAAATTAATTAAAATAAACAAAAAAAATATTTTGTGATTTGTGCTTTGATTGTTAAACAACTTTAAAAATATATGTATATTTATTTATAAAAATTATTACAACAACAATAAATCACTCGCAAATTGTAGAAGTGATAATGGAAATTCCAGTGGTTTAGTTCAATTCCTTATCATAATTCATGAAGCGTTTGAGTCGGGCGCCATTAAACGGTTCTTCGCTGCCTGGCGGAAATTTACGCATCTGAATAGGTATGAAAAAAATGAACATAAATAACTTGGAATTAAATTTGAAGAATTTTTTTTCTTTATTGTTATTGGTACATATACAAATATACTTACTTTTTGCACAGACTTATCAAGAATATAATTTTTAATCCTTTAACCCAAACCAATTTGTCGTTAGATGTACAAGGAACATTTGCTTTATTATTCAATTATATATATATTTAGAAATCATTTAAATAGGAGTATATAATATTTGTATCATGTCAATTTCCCCGTAAATATTCAAAATTTCAAATTTTCGTATAGCTTAGTTCAAGCAGCGAAAATTGCATACTGTTTGAAAAAAGCTTTTTGAACTATTTGGCAGTACTTGTATATATATATAAATATATATTATATTGTATATAATAATGGTAGATGGTGTATTGATAACTCTAAATAAGTAAATGTTGTATGTTTGTTTGTTTGTTTGTTGTTGTTTTGATATGTATGTAAGGTAAGTACAGCAACAAAATTGCGATATTTAGCTGTGTTATCCAGTTACTCAAAGCTGCCAGCATATGGTGCAATGATAATGTACAATAAGCTGTTATTTTGTATATACGTATATTTGTTGTGTTGTTTTGTGATTATTTAATTAGGGTTCGTCTTTGGCGAATCGTTTCTGTAATTAAATAAAACTCAGTATTAGAATGTCTTAAGGGATTATATGTATTACTTAGGTATTAGGTGAGTATGAGTGCGAAACAAAAAATACATAATGGTGTACTTTTCATAAACAACGTGAAATCGTTAATCAAAATAGTGTGCGATATGTAAATTTCAGTTTTGATCAACAATTAATGGGTTATTAAGTATGTGGTTCAAGGAATTCCAACTATTTTTGAATACTGTGTGAACCGAACATAAAGTATTACAAAATTGTGTTGAGTATTGCCATATTTTGGTTAGGTAACTAAATAGCAAAAGGTATCTAAACTTCAGTATTACGATTATAATGCTTAGCATTGCATTTCCTCATTTTTGTGTTCAACCAAACGTGATAAAACATATTGGCAACTGGCACTGACAGGCACAAAGAGCTTGAAAATGAAAATCCATCAATATTTATATATAAAGCTTACCATAATTCTGTATTTCTCCTTGCACGCATAATCGGTTTCATCAATATCCAGATAGCAATCTGATTTATAATCGGCTGGCAATGGGTTTCCCTCATATTCGCATAGTTTGTGCAAGGGTCGTGCTCTATTAAAGTTCAAGGGTTAGATAACTATCATACATTGTATTTAAGGTTAGTTATAAATAATCATATTACGTGACAATAATTTTGTTCATTGTCGATGGCTTTTGCATTGGACAATAGAATACATCGGGTGTCTTCTTATCAAATACAATCTTCCTCATCATATCCTTTTCCTTATGGATTGCCTTGCCACTTAGGGTGGCCCAAGTGCTACACACTAGTGTTGCAAGAACTACGATTCCAAATAGTGTGTTCTTCATAATGACAGAAATATCTGCAATATAAACAATTTAAAATGATAGTAAGGGAATTAAAAATTAATCAATTACATTCTCAAATTATTTTTTGTACATTGGTAATTGTGGTCTTTGACTAAGGCTTTTCACCTTCACCTGTAAGCATACTTCACAATGATATCATCGATATTTGAAGCTGACTCAGCACTTTAAGTTTCGCCTACACAAGAGCCAATAACCAACCTTTCATATATTTCCTTATTAGGATGCATATGAGCAAAAAATACAGTTTATTTATAGAGCCACAACTCTAGTTGCTTAGAATTGTTAATTATACAAGGTGAAATTTAAGATGGATGAAATTTAAGCACATGCAACCTTGAGCGTATTCAGAGTCTCTCCACGGCTAAAGTAACAAGTAAATATTTAAGACACGATTGCACAGGTGAACTTACAAATTGACTTTATTTTGAAACAATGTTTGGCTTATATTGCAGTTGCTTAGCTTAAATACTGTATAGATTTGCCACAGATGTAATTTTGCATTGATTAACAAAAGAAACGCACTTCTTTCACCTCTAAGCTAACTCAAACTGATGCAAACTAAGCAAATCGTACAAGTCGCACAACCAATGAGCACAGAAAAAGCTCTTTGAGTCTTAAGCGCACTTTTAACGCGTATGAGCATGCCCAAACCGGTTTTCCTTACCATTCAAAAGTAATCAAGACTAAGTATGAATGTATGTATGTATGTAACTATGTACATTTGTACATAGGGAACATAAACATATAGCAAACACTGTAAAGTTTATTTGTACACTTTAACTATCATAGTTGAAATAAAATGAAAGTCAATTATTACTACTGGCTTTTATTTTTACCACTGGCAGTCGCTGACAACGATTTAAATATGTGCTGTGAAATGTAAACAAGCAATTGATTTGGTATTTTATTGTGTGACCATAAAAAAGTTGCAAAAATGCAGAAAAATACTTTAATTTTTAGTAATAAGCAATTTTATCAATTGAAATGTTTTTAAATGTGTAATAATATTTTGTCTTTCCAAAAAGACCAGCAGCTCCTGAGCTCGTTATTCAATTTAATAATAGCACAAAAGATTGCATTTTATTCCATTCAAAATAACAGCCATGTTATTCAGTATATCGATACTTATTCACGCAATCAGCATGTGTATGTTTTGAATAAGAACAAGAAATACAGCTTATAGGAATCTAAGGAAATTTTGTTAAATATGTTACGACATTGTACCCGGTTTGGAATACAAAACATAAAGTCTATTTCAAATGAATGGACGATACGTGGCATGGCGGGCCATTCAAAATGGGCAAACATAAAGCACATAAAAGCGCAGAAAGATGGACTGCGAGCGGCTTTATTTACAAAGATTTCGAGACAAATTCGATTAGCTGTGCAGGAGGGTAAATCGCCAGATCCAGCAATAAACTCTCTGCTCCGTTCGGAAATAGATAATGCATTGAAGAAAAACATGCCAATTGGAACGATACAGAGTACAATCAAGAAATGTCAACACAATAAGGCCCAGTTGAAAAAGCATCGAATGGATATTAGATTTAGAAGGAATGTATATATGATCTGTACGCTATATAGTGATAATGTGGCTGGTCTAAAAATGGATGTAACGCCAATTGTCAAAAAAGCTGGGTAAGTTAATGTTAGTCATTCAGTATTAATACATTTCTTATATGCAAACTCAAGTTAAATAACTCTTGCAGCGGTGTATTTGTAGACGTTAGCCATATGTTCGAGGATTTTGGGCTAATCGAAGCTCGATACGACAGCTCTGTCTTGGCTCAAAATCAATTGAGTTTAGAAGAAAAAGCCACTGAGGATGCCATTCAACATGGCGCTGAAGAAGTCGAAATTGTTGACGCTGAGAGTGCTACAGTGAATGTAAGTAATTATAACTCGTAGATTTTTCGTTGATTCATGGTTTTTCTTTAGTTTATTTGCAGTCCAATTGTGTTGAGTGGGCTCACCAAGACGTTGGCACAAAACGGTTACTTTATTGAGAATAGCGAGCATATGTTTATACCAAATGTAAGTATTTAAAAAGGTGTCAATATTTCAAAAAAACAACTAACGTCTTTTTACTTGTTACACTTAAGAATCTCGTACAGTTAACGGAAGAGGATCAAAAGGCATACAATGTTTTTGTACAAAAGCTTCGGGATGTTCCGGGCATGGAGGATATCTATGACAACGTGGAGTAAAGTTTTAAAGCGGCTATTTTGTTTTATATAATAATGTTTATTGTACATTCATACTCTATGATTCAAATAACATGCGTGTGATTCAAATTACAAAGATAAACTCAATTTCTCTTGGTCCTACTGCTAATGGAACAACATGTAAGCTAAAACACTCTTATATCAAATGCTCTTTACAAGGCGTTACAGTGTAAGTGCTGTCTGTGAAAGATGATACTACTGGGGTTCTTTGTTTTTCTTTTTTATCGAAGATCCAACTGAACTGCAAGTTATATAAAGATTAGCTTAGTTTTTTTTTTTTTTAATTTGTTATAAGTACTTACAGTTGGTGTGGATTATTGATTTATTACGTCGGCAAATGAAGGATTGTCGCGAAGCGAGATATACGAAAGATCTATTTTCATCTAAATAACCAATTTGTTAGCCGACAATATTGTAAGTATGTTAACATTTGTGTTTTGTTATACATAATCAATATTTGAATCATGTTTAATAATTTAGGTATACTTGAAATCGTAAAACATCATAAAATAAATACTGCATACTTAATAAATTATACATAATTGTATTCTTTTAAGAAACCACATAATTTCGATCAATGGCTTATCTAAAAATGTTGGATGCGATCTTATGATACGTGTACATAAAAGTGATATAATTAAAAAAAAATTATATATGCAATAAAATTATATATAAATTTATATCCTGTTGCTCTTCACGGCCAAGTCCCATTACAATTTAGGATTATCAAAAAGTGGACCACGAGTTACAGTTATATCAGCATACGGCGCTGGTTGTGTTATGTGAAGTGCCTTAAACTTTTTCAATACCAGCAGTGAGTAGAATTTCTGTGCAGCTTGTTTCCTTGAGTTTCTTACGGTTAACTGGGATAGCGTTAAATGATCGTTATTATTGAAATGAGCCCGAACATCGACAAAGAGTTGGGCTGCTCTCTTGTTCAACACTCGCTCCTCGAACTGTTCGTCTGTTTCGTTCTCCATTTGTTCGTCGGCGGGTGCGGTGGGCAGGCCCACTGATGGTGGAAAATCGTAGTCATTCCAATCCGTTGATATTTCGCATGTCTTATTGAAGTTGTTGCCAGCCGCTTCTGTCTCATTGAGAATCGAACTGACTTGGTCGGTCGGCAAGTTGGGTATACAATCAATGTCACCGATGCCACCGTGACGCGGCGTCATTTGTCCATGCTCCAAGCCTGCTGGTGTCATATCGCCTTGATGGAAATCATCGCCCATGTCATGATGGCCATCCCGTGGCGTTAACGGTAGCTCATTGAGATTTGAGAAGTTTTCCATGTCGTTAAACGATAACAACGCTGGACTACTACGCATATTATCGAAAATTGTTGCTTCACCCTGTGGTCCCAAGCTTTCCTGCTCCTTTGTCGTTATATCCAAAGAGACGGCGGACGTTCCCAATGATTTCTCCTGCTCACGTACCATTTCGGGTGCGGCTAAACTTTGAGTAAGTGTATTATCTGCAACTGGATCAGCGACGGTCGCATCCTTTGATACATCATTCTTTCGCTTGCGTCCCTTTTTGTTAACGATTATTATTGAGCTTTCACCATCCTGGGTATAGAGCTCCAGTGCCAGTACATCCATGGGCGCAATACTTGAAAAGTCCTCCAGTTGTGTCGAACGTGAAAGCAGCTGCCGGTTATAATTATTCAAGAGTACTCGTGCGGGTATCGTACGGGAGGGCAGGGAAAATAGCTTCTCCACACCACCCGTCTCTTTCCAGTACATTAACCTCTTTGTTGGTGGTGCCAGATCCAGTGTTGTCAGTATATCAGATGTATCCGCCAGTTGTGCCTTCATTTCTTCGCCGGATATATTCTTCACCTCATCGATGATTAGTTTTCGCTTGCGTTTAGCTTTGGTTGCTCCTTTGTAGGTGGTTGCATCAATGGGCGCCAGCGCGAATCCCTCATCGTCATTTTGTACCAGTGTCAAGTCATTTAAAGCTGGGTCCGCTCCTGCATTCACATCTTCACTGAAACTATGGTCTTTTGCTGGAAAATCATCCTCCTTGTCGCCGGCCACAGATTTCGCACACGATGAAGCTGGCGATGGTGGACCATTAAAATTGTCGATGCCATCGTCATCCGAATAATCCGGCGGATTGTTAACCTCATTAATCGCTGTGCTTATGCCCACCGTTTGAGGTGGCTCGCCAAACAGGTCGTCCTCGAATAATGTTGGCTGGCCAAAGGAGTCACCAAAACCGTCGCCGTCCAGACGATCACTGGGCATTTCAGATTGTGTTAACCTTATATTTGGATCATTTGGTTCAGCAACATTGGCGAGAACATCATCATCGAACAGCTGATCATTCATATTGCCCGATAAAGGGCCACGCATCAACTCGGGCGGATCCCCCTCGAAGCCTATGTCACCGAAGCCATCGTCTTGCAGCGAGAGGGATAAGCTGCCATAATCCTCACGCATTGTAATCTCATCAGCTCGCGATTGATTAACGGAAAACTGTGCCTCAATATCAATGTCATTTAGCTCGGGTAGCGCGGTATCAAAATCGTGGAACACTTCGGGCAATGTGATGGCATTCACATTGGCTTCCCTGTGGCCCTCTGGCAGATCCACCATGCCTGGCCTAAATGCCATTTTAATTTTGACAAACGCCTCATTGCAGTCGGCCAGTAGGTATTTTGCTTTTCTTGAATATATTCGGACGACGCCAAGCAGTAAATGTCCCGAAGTGCGTAGCGCCAATTTTACTTTTGGCTGTAAAATTCCCTCCACTGATTTTTCAATGTTTGTTTCAAAGACGTGCGCTTTCGTTATTTTTTTATCCCAATGTGCTGCTAGCCAAATTCTGGCTAGCGGGCCTTTTTTGGCCAATATTATGTGTTCGTAAAACATTATTTACTTCTTTTTTCACTTTAATTCTTAATTTTTTAATACACAAACAAAACAGAGATGCACAATTTGCTAAACAACATGGCGACAACGATGCCTGTAAAAGTTTTCGATAAGAATATATCGATATTTGCATTGTTTACAAACCAGATATTATTTAGGTAGCCACATCGCCTAAGATGTGCTTTAGTTTTATTTTCTTTAAAATAACATTTACATTTATTTCATTTGTAAGTTAATGAATAATATATAACATAAAATGAGAATATTTATTATAATTTTCTTGTTTTTGTGATTATCTGTTTTAACATTATATCGGTATGTTAGTTTACCAACGCAGTATATTTCCTTTGGTATTTTTTTTATTGTGTGTTGTTGGTCTCACTGCGCTTGCAGATGTTTTGTAAATAAGTTCAATTATTCTAAAAAAGTTCTATTTTGACTAAAAGACAACTAACAATGGCCCTTAACGGGTTTAAAGAGTTCTTTCATAAAGGAAAGGTGTGTGTACGTATAAGGCATAAGTATGCCATCAATGTGCATTATCTTCAATCATTTTTTCGCACATTTACAATCATCGCATCTAGTTTGACAAGTAAACAAACATTTTACTATTTCACGTAATCTCTTTTAATTTGCAGACTTTCAGGCCGAAGAAAAGATTCACAGCCGGCACAATACGCTATTCGTTGCACAAGCAGGCCCAGGCCAGTTTGCAATCGGGCATCAATTTACGCCAAGTGGTGCGATTACCGGATGGCGAAAATATGAACGACTGGCTAGCGGTTCACGGTGGGTTACTATAAATAAATATAAACTCATTATTAATAATTCAAATTGTAACTTTGTGTGTTTGTGTGTGAATTTAGTGGTTGACTTTTTCAATCGCATCAACCTCATTTATGGCACTGTGTCCGAATACTGCAATGAAGCAACATGTCCAACAATGTCCGGTGGCTCTCGATATGAGTATTTATGGGCCGATAAAAATCAGTGAGTATTACTATGTAGCTCATTTGCATTAATTTTAATAGTGTACGCAATATAATTCCAGATACAAAAAGCCCACAGCGCTGCCCGCACAAAAATACATTGAGTTGCTCATGGACTGGATTGAGACGCAAATAAATAATGAAACTGTGTTTCCGGTTTCCACGGGTGAGGCATTAATACATTGATCAAAAAGGTTAAGCCTAATGCTTTATTCCCTTTTATAGATGTTCCTTTCCCAAAAACATTTGGATCGCTGAGTCGAAAGATTTTAACGAGACTGTTTCGCGTCTTTGTTCATGTCTACATACATCACTTTGATAGAATTGTCACTATCGGTGCTGTGAGTATTTTATTATTATTTGGTTGAAAAACTTATTAAATATATATTGTTTATTGCAGGAAGCACACGTGAATGCTTGCTATAAGCATTTTTATTATTTTGTACAAGAATTTGAACTGATATCGAGCAAGGAATTGGAACCTCTACACGAAATGACGTCCAGAATATGTAAAGATAAGGATTGAAAGATGCAAAAGCATAAATTGACATATAGCTTTTGGTAGCTTCGAATCTCAAGTCATAATTATATGTTGCTTTTAACTTTAATACCCATATATGTGTATGATTGTATGTTTAGTTATAAGTCTGTGATGTCAAAGCGTTCACCATTAAACAGAGTCAGAATATAATCGAATGGCTTTTTAAAGAATCGGATAAAAATTGTTGTTTAGTTCTATTGCTTCTTTATAATTTATATATATATATGATTATAATTTATAGATGACTTGAATCGTCTGGTTTCTTCAGTGCATGTATTTCATATTTCGATTTCGATGTATTGCAAAAAATGGGAAGACATTTTAAAGAATTTTATTAAATCAATATTAGCCAGGTACTACTCTCAAAAAAATATATCTAGCTAACTGAGCGCGACATCATTTTAAGATTAAGTATAAGAGAGTTGATTTAAAGCTTAAAATCCTTATGTCGACGGAATTATGATATTGGAGTAACGAGCCTTAGTTAATGGTCGTGAAGTGCTTTTTCCGATATCTGCCTTGTAGTCTTGGTAAACCGATGGTAATTTGGAATACGGTGAAAGCCTAATTGTCGAACGCATTTACAAATTAATGGGTTCAGGGTATAAAAATATACACACATACCCATAATCGACACGGTACAGAATGTGAAATCGTTCTGATTAAGTCTTGCTTACTTTAAAAACCAATGTGTAATCATTTGTACGGAGTTTTAAGCAATGTCCCGTTATTTATATGCGCAGGGGTAAGCAAGCCTGGTTAGTAAGTAAAGTTGTATTGTACCAAACGAAACGAAACGAAACGAAACGAAACTCCACCTACTGCTGAATGGCTAGGCAATTGTACAGACAAATTATTAGGTGTTTTATGCAAGCTTAATGTGTGTGTATACAGAATAAAGCGGCTATAACCAATAACAGTAAAGTTGGGTTGAGCCAGCCAACCTACAACCACTTAACAAGAACAACAACCAGCCAACGTAAAGACCAATGAGAATAAATTGCAAAACACGTAGGCAGGGCCGACACCTTTTTAGGGGTTGTTTTCGGTTTTAAATGTCTCGTTGCAAAAGAGCGAGCCCTAAAGAATTGAGCAATTTCTTCAATAACTATCTAGCGTATAGTAATAATACATTTTCCAATTTATTTAACCATAAAAAAGTGTTTTAATAAAATCAAATAATTATTTAAGTGGTTCCTTGTCTTGAATGCCTACGAAGAGGAATTTAAATTGAAATGGAAGAATAGATTATTATTGATTAAAACTTGTAAATTAATAAACAGTTGAATGTTTGTTTAAACAAGTGTATGCTTATGGCAATGAAAACTCATTTTATTTGTTTTTTGCATCACGCTTGTTGATTTCAAAATCTATTTAACTCTCAAAGAAGAAATCAAGTGAAACGTTGCTGTCGGACGCAACCGACTGCGGAATACTCTGATACACGAAGAAAAAAGAGATGTTGAGGAAAATAAATGGTGATCTCCGATTTGTTAACGAGGGTGTTAAGGGTGGCCGTGGCATACAAAGTAAATGCAGATATTTGGGGGATGTCATTAGCTATGTCAGCGGTCGGGGAACTTTTCTAATCATTGCACCAAAATATTTATGTGCAAGTTGACATTACCCCATAGCCAAGAGCATATAATTCACCCCCACACTTTTCATTTTCACCCCATCTGGGGCTTTTTTATATCAACACAGTCCTCGAAAGAAAACTGTGCAAATGAGCAATCAGCAATAATAAATAGATTGTTTTTAATTATGTCATTCTAACAAAAAGTTTATTTTAATACCCTTTGTCTTTATTTATTGCTACATTTCTTATTTTGTCTATATATATGTGTGTACGTGTATGTGTGTGTGTTTTGGTGTGTGTTAATGAGTGTATGGGTTGATATAATGATAAAAATATGCACAAAAAATTATAGTTTTGCTCAATACATGAAAATCTCCCTTCTACGCGATTCTCAAAAATTCTACTAAGTCATGAAGGAATTTGATCTCATTAGTTAAGTGTGAGTTTGTGTGTGTGTGTGTCTGACTGTTTTCGAGCTTTTTCAAAGATCTCTCTCTTTCTATTTGTCTTTCTTTCTCTCTCTCCCTTGCACAACACAGCTTGGGATAAAAAAAAGGTTAATAAAATATATACTTTTTACTCACAAAAGTTTCATTTTTACCCCCAAACATTTAAAAAAAGCTCTAGCTGTAAGGATGTGGATAATGTGTTGATCGTTCTTATCGATTTCCCTAGTCACCCTAGTTGCACACCAATTTCGACGTTCACACAGAAAGACAAGCAAACGGGCAGAAAACTAATATACTCATTAACTTCGGTGACAGAGTATTAAATAACACTCAACAGGATATGGAGTAAAATGGCATGCGCAATAGAATTTTTCTCAGTTGAGTTTGAGTGCGTGAGCTTCTTTGTGTTAGTTTTTATTTGGATTGGCAAAGGACGTGTAATGCTATTGGCCTTTCCCTGTGGAAGTAGTCGAGCGTTTTATATTGTAAAAGCAACTATGCGTCGGAGTAAAAGTGCTGTGAAGCAAACGAGACTAACATCATTAAATAAACCATAGTATTATTGGGTGGATACGAGTGTTAAGGAGAAACATGGAGCAATTAGCACAGTTTGTGAACAAATCGTTTGAATTTAATTTAACCAATAATCGCGTCAATCATTTATTCAATTCAATGACAAGTGCGCGTATTCATAAACTAACCGACGCAACAACAAAATCCATAATAGTTAACACAAATCGTTTGGATCGCAGTTCAGTGGATAATTGTGTCAATGAGGAGGAATCCATGGATATTGATATAACCGATATATCGGCGGCGGAAGAGAGTAGCTATGAAGATGAACTGGTTGTATCTAAGCCATTATCTTTGGTCAAAATTCGTTCCCTTCAACAAAAACCCGTTGTGAATATTCCAAACAGTGAACCCTTTCGTAAGACTGAACCTGCGCCTAAACCCAAAAACTGGTTAATCTCGGATCTATTAATCTCGGATACCCATTCAGAAGGTAATGTGAGAATTACAATCGAATTTGCAAAAGTGAAGAATTGTGAACAAATGATGCTAAAACATTTGAAATATTTAATTTATTATATATATTTTTATCTTTTATGTGATGCTTAAAAAACGTAATGAGTCCACATGCTCGAGACCTAATTAGTAATAATTCTTGCTTGTGAAAGTTTTGTTTTTATTATATTTCAGGCAGAGTATGTGATTATGGAAATTGTGTTCTGTATAGAATCGAAGATAACATCTTCAGCGCATAACAAGTCATACAAAACCTCAAGTTAATGAATTGTTATCGCACATCGGTTAAATATTCTACCGTTTAAATACACCAAATAAATATATAATATAAATATTTTACTGTTTATTGACGGATATTCATAAAATAGTTACATAAATAAGTTTTTAATTTGAATTTCAAAAGAACATTAACTCTATAACGCACATCTTACAATGGTATTGCCTCAAATTTCTACAAATGTTTTATAGATCCTTGTGCCTTAATAAAGATAATTTAAGTTACCTATCCTTGAAGAAGCAAATTTAAACTTTTCATTGGATCTCTAACTTATTTTGTTTCGACTTTCAAGTTTGGTAACAAATAAAAATCCGTTTATTAATAAAATATTTTAAGACTTAGTATATAATATCCCAGCAATTTAACGTCATTATTCCAATAAAATGTTATTTCTATGATTTTTGTTGATTGCACCGTTTTAAGTATTTGGTTTGATTTCAGACGAAAAATGTGAAAAGGCGTCTTCTGCTCGTTTAAATGAACCAAGTGCAGGTGTTTTAAGCACAGCTAACGGTTCTAAGAACGATGGAGATCAGGAATCAATATGCCAAGAGTCAGATTGTAAAGGTAGCAGCAAGTGCCCAAGGGATATGCAAACGTATGAAGTCGAAACAACGCCAAGTACGTATATATATTTATTTCGTTTTACAATATAAAAATATAATTGTATTTAATACGTTTAATAACGTATTTATTCAATTTGATCTTTAGATGATTTAATATAGTTCAAGCCTTTTGGAACTTTTTGGCATAATAAAACTCTATATGCCTTTTGTGTTCCTATTTAGAGGAAAAGTTTTGACAAAATTCTGTCTAGTTTCAAATTTAAAATATGTTTTTTATTTGAAGAAGATTGTACACTGTTAGAATAACCATTAAAAATTGTTAAGGGTATAATGTTTTGTGCAAAAGAATGGCAAAAGGAAGTATAGGGTTCAGGGTATCGTCTAGGCGGAATTTCTCGACTAGAGCCTTCGTACTTGTTCAGTTAAGAAATATACAGAGATTGATTCCTTAAGGGAGTTTTGGTCTGATCATGATTTGTACAAATTTAATTCCGTTTCGATGCCAATCTCGCCACACAATTCTGTCAGTTCCTAATCCTGAATTTGAATGTACTCCATTTAAATTACTAAATTTATAAAAAAGAAAGAGAGAGAAAGAGTAATGAATTAGTTTCGCTAAAAATAATTAAATAATATATTTTGCGTGAATTACCATCTATAACAATCACTAAACCACCAACCAGAATTCCAATATTTCGCACAACTTGCGCTACTTTTATCATTATCCCGATCTTTTGTTGAAAACTTCATGTTAATATTGTAGTCCAGTGAATCACCAGCAGTTCCAGAATAATCTCCAAGTGTTTTTAACTCATACGACTCAGCCTCGTTGCCAATAAGAAAGTGATCGTACCTAGCATAGGCAGTATTACCGTCAAAGTCCTTAAGATATATATACAATTCGTAGGGCTCAAATTGTGTCAGCAAGTGAAGTTTCTCCAGTCCCAAAAAGAAGTTTCCACGCAAATCTCCAAAGCCTGCCTTATACTCATCCCAATCTCGATTAAAGCTCACACTTCCATCAATTCTTCGCTGAACTACAGTCCAACCAGAACCTGACAGTGTGGAGTTACAAGGAGCGGAGAATGTCCCAATTTTGGGCAAACTCAACATATGCACATCGGTCGATTTACCCAGACAGTTTGAAGGGATAGAACTCGGTTGCAGTTTTGAGTACTTTGCCTTAAGTTCGTTCAGTTCTTTAACATTAGCATTGTTGTCGGATATTAGTTTAGTTATCTGTTCATCCTTTAAAGCGTTCTCCTGTTGAAGTTGTGTTGTTGTCGCATCTCGATCAAGGATTTGCTTGAGAGCGGTGTCCAGTTGGTGTTGAAGTGTTATTATAGTCGTATCTCGATCGTGGATTTGATTTTGAAAGTCTTCCATTAGTTTTTGATTTGCATCGTTTGAGGTCTGTTTCTGATGACTGTTTTGCAGTTGAAGTTTAACTATAGTCATTTCTTGTTCTTTTATTGTATTTTGTAGTTCACCGAGCTGTTCTTCCTTTGATTGAAAAGTGGCTGCATAGTTAAGTAACGGCTTGACGACCTTGTAACAATATTTGCCACAATTTTCATCGTGTTTGCGAGATTCCTTTGAACATTGTTAAAAACACATAATTAGTTTTGAGAATAGTGATACCTTGTTTATTTAGAACACTAACCGATTCACTATCAGATCCGTAACTTAAATTGAGTAGTGAAGCCATCAATAACATTATTAAAAGTCCTTGTTGCACATTCATTTTTAATTATTCACGATTTATTTTATGTTTGCTGCACAGCTATACAAATTTTGTACTAACTAAAACGAATTCCGCAACGAAAAATGTAACCTCGTCTTTGACAATTGCATGCGATTAATCAACATTGAACTCTGACCAATCTTGATCAAAACATCCGTTTATATAATAGATATAAGTCAATGCACTGAAATCACAGAAGAATAAAAGCTCATTGACTCTAGATTTTTTTGCGTGTGAAAGCTTATCTGAAGGTCTGACGTCATATTCAATTGCTAGAAATAGTATAATACTGTGGTCGTTTGATACCCTTCTAAGAATAAATAATAAATAATAGATGGCTCTTATCGAGAAATCCCGACTAGACTATACCCTGAACCCTTGAAAGTAAGTGGGGGTGTGTGTGTGTGTGTGTGTACGATTATACTGCACACTTGACTTAACTTCCGGTGTTTCTCAACTGATTTCAATGAAAATTTCATAGATTTTCATTTTTATTGCATGTTTCAAACGTTATCTCTCTATTTAAGATTTTGTTGTTTTCGATCCCATGTGTATATCGGAAACGGGAAGAGTTATCGAAAATCGGAAAGAAGCTTGTACTGCCTACGGATTAGGCGAGCTTATGTTCTAAATCTTAAGTCTCTAGCTCTTATTGTTTCTGAGAACGGTTGGCTCATACATACGGACAGATGGACATGGCTATATCGACTCGGCTGTTGATGCTGATCAAGAATATACTATAATATATATACAGATGCTTCCTTATGCCTGTTACATACTTTTGCACAAAACCATTATACCCTTTTTACCCATTTTTAATGCGTTCAGGGTATACAAATTTATGAAATGTTTAATATTTGTTTAAAGCTTTAAAATTGCAAATGACTTTATATATTTTAACTAAGAAATATTTTTATTGATTGATTCCTTAATGGGATTTCGGTCTGATCATCATTTGTACAAATTTGATTCCGTTTAAATGCCAACTTTTCCAAACAATTCTGCTAGTTCCATCTCCTGAATTTGAATGTACTCCATTTAAATCACTAAATTTATAAAAAAGAAAGAGAGAGAGAGAGAGTAATGAATTAGTTTCGCTAAAAATAATTAAATAACATATTTTGCGTGAATTACCATGAGTAACATTTATTAAACCACCAAGCAGAATTCCAATTTTTCGCACAATTTCCGCCATATTTATCATTATCCCGATCTTTTGTTGAAAACTTCATGTTAATATTGTAGTCCAGTGAATCACCAGCAGTTCCAGAATAATCTCCAAGCATTTTTAACTCATACGACTCTGTCTCGTTGCCAATAAGAAAGTGATCGTACCTAGCATAGGCAGTGTTGTTGCCAAAGTCCTTAAGATATATATACAATTCGTGGGGCTCAAATTGTGTCAGCAAGTGAAGTTTCTCCAGTCCCAAAAAGAAGTTTCCACGCAAATCTCCAAAGCCTGCCTTATAGTCTTCCCAATCCCGATTAAAGTCCACACTGCCATCAATTCTTCGCTGGACTACAGTCCAACCAGAACCTGACAGTGTGGAGTTGCAAGGAGCAGGGAATAATCCAATGTTGGGCAAACTCAAAGCATACACATCGGTCGATTTACCCAGACAGTTTGAAGATATGTAACTCGGTTGCAATTCAGAATTCAATTCAAACTGTAGTAAACACAAAATTAGTTTTGATGGAATGATAGTTTGTTTATTTAGAACACTAACCGATTCACCATCAGATCCATAACTTAAATTGAGTAGTGAAGCCATCAATAACATTATTAAAAGTCCTTGTTGCACATTCATTTTTAATTATTCACGATTTATTTTATGTTTGCTGTACAGCTATACAAATTTTTTACTAACTAAAACGAATTCCGCAACGAAAAATGGAACCTCGTCTTTGAAAATTTCTTGCGATTAATCAACATTGAACTCTGACCGATCTTGATCAAAACATCCGTTTATATAATAGATATAAGTCAATGCACTGAAATCACAGAAGAATAAAAGCTCATTGACTCTTGATTTTAATGGCGTGTGAAAGCTTATCAGAAGGTCTGGCGTCATATTCAATTGCTAGAAATATGAATACTGTGGTCGTACGCAAATTGAAAGTTCGCTTTGTTGAATTAAACACAGAACGATTTAATATAAATGTTATTGTTTGAAGGCTCAAGTCGAGCAAAACTGACTAGACGATACCCTGCACCCTATACTTTACGCGTACAGTAAGTGCTTGCAAATATATGTGTGTGTGTATATGCGCATACTGCATATGTATTAACTTCAATTTTAATTATCTCCGATGTTTCTCAACCGATTTTAATAAAAATTTCACAGATTGTCATTATATTGTCTAATGTTTAAAATTTTTCCAAATTGAATTTTGATTTTGTTGTTATCGGAAACGGGCAAAGTTATCGAAAATTTCTACTGCCGAGGGATTAGGCGACTTATGTTCTAAATCTGGAGACTCTAGCTCATATAGTCTCTGAGACGGACGGACAAGGCAATATCGACTCGTCTGTTGATACTGATCCAGAATATATACACTTTGTGGGGTTGAAGAAGCTTCCTTCGGCCTGTAACATACTTTTGTACAAAACCCATATACCCTTTATAACCATTTTGAATGCGTTCAAGGTATTAAAATGTTTGTAACTATGAATTTTTGTTTTGGTCATTTTTTTTTTATAATCGAAAACAAAAGTTTCTTTTATTTGAATATCTTATCTACAGAACTTAAAACTTCTGCAACAATAACGATAAATTTAAACGAATGTTCGAACGATAGTAATTCGCCAGAGCTATCGGTGCATAAGACAAGGAATGCATCCGAAAAATCAATATCACCAGAACCACCAGCAACAATAGGAGAGAATTTAGCACGAATTGAATCATCCGGATTAAGTAGTAAGCAGAGACGATCTAGAACAAACTTTACACTCGAACAACTAAACGAACTGGAGCGACTTTTCGAGGAAACCCATTATCCAGATGCCTTTATGCGAGAGGAGTTGAGTCAGCGACTGGGACTAAGTGAAGCAAGAGTGCAGGTAATTAATTATGAATATAAAAGTCAAGTGTCATAAACTTAAATACATGAATATATTATATATATTTGTGGAGTGGTAAGTAGATTAAGATAAATAACAAAGTCCAGCTATCTCTTGCTGTGAGAGAGTACAAATTGAAATTCGATTGTTATTCATTATTAGAAACAACAGCGAAAAGACTTTTCAACCACCAGCACCAGGATAGAGAAGATATGGGGTGTTAAGTGGTTTACGCCGCCCTTCGTTACAATAACATACATACATACATACAATGCCCAAGTAAGAAAAATCGTAGAAACAACAGGGGGCCGATTACAACTTAAATGCTCAATCAGGGCGGCTCTTAATGGACCGCTATGTGGTAATATATGAACAACCTACAGTTTCTTACAAGTGCTATAAATTACAATACACCCCCCCCCCCCCCCACAGTTTCTAACAATCAATTTATTCGAACTAATGGCGAATGAGCAATGGTTAAACTTACGAACTCTAAAAGCCCGCCAAACAAAAATAACCCTAGACCTCTGACATGGTCAGTTAAATGTCATTTAGCTAACTGGTAGCTGAGGGGAATTGTTGGTAGCATGTATTTAAGTTATTCTCGAACATAAGAAAAGCTAAAATGTTAAGGACCTTGTTTTACTCGTTGTGGCAAATGGTTTTAATTTATTAATAGTTTATGAACGTTCTTGATATTTCAAACCAATAGACTTACAAACTCAGAAGACACACTAAGAAAAAAGCAGTAGAAATAACCATATTCATAGTTAATCTAACTATTTTCGTGTATGATTAACCATTAAATATGATTATATCCAACTTGACTTGTGAAATCAAGAGTTACTATGAAATAGTTGAACTAACATTTATCATAGTTACTTTAAAGTGTCGACGTATTAACTTTGATGCACAAAAAACTTGGATTTAAATATTATTCGTACAGAATTTTAATATGCAAATTTTCATTTTAACATCTTCAAAAACTTAAAACCAAGAAAAACATTCGTTATTTATTTCTATTAAACTAAAAACGTTAGATATATAATTTACATTATAAAAATTCTTGAACTAGTATTAAAGCTAATTAAACCAAACTTTTATAGTTGAATTAACAACGTTTCATAGCTGAAACCCGCTTAGTAAAATAAAATATTTCCATTGTTGATTTTTTTTTGTGGTTTTTACTCTGGGTGTTGAAAAAGGTATGTAAGAAATGTATGACAAATGTATATGAAATTTGCTGGATAAACATTTTTTTATTTATTAATAATTTGTGACTATAATATCAACCTATAAATCTATATTTTAGAGGTTTTTGTTTATATTTTCAGGTTTGGTTCCAAAATCGAAGAGCTAAATGTCGAAAACATGAAAATCAAATGCACAAAGGTAAGAAAAAGTATTAAAATAATTTTGACTTGAGCTCTCAAATAACAAAAAATAATGTTATGAACACTTCATAATGCTGAAAAGCTTGCTGCTATCAATTAACACAAAGAACAAACAACAAAGTCAGCGGAAAAACTTTTCAAGTCTATTTATGCCGTGTTACAGTCAAATCATTTCAAAAATTGCGTACACCAGCATTTGAACTTTCTAATTGATGTTAATGTGGGAATGGGTAAAAACTTCTTAACTCTTGACTAACAGAAACAAAATAAAAGGAAAGGTGCCAAGGGTAACTCTGGCAACAAGGTGTGATTAAATGAAACAGCAATAAATTCGCTTAAGGGGTTGATATAACGACAAATAAATATAGTACTCGAATTGGTTGTGTGATATTAAAATTAAAATTATCACTGAATTTTGAATATTCGCATCTGTTGTGATTTTTTTATCACACATTTGCGATAGGAAATTTCCCCTTTTTAGTGAATTTGCCAGCGACACAAATCATTGCCAACTTAATCAAATTAAATATTCCAGCCGTAAAAGTGGAAAATAAAAATGTTATCGTCGTCGTCGTCACTGAGAAGTGGGTTGGACTGGACTGGGTGTGGGTTGGGTGCGGTGTGGTGGGGTGAGAAGTTGATGAATATGTACAAAGAGGGGAAACAAATCAGTGCAGAGGGTGGTTGCTGAACAAATTTGATATATTAATGATGATACATTTGAATAAACTGTGAAACCATGACATATTGTGTCAACCAACCAGTTGGTTCAAATAAAGAAGTCACAAGCATTAAGACAACTGTGGCATTTGCAGCATTAAGCTGTGAATTTCTCCAAACGTTTACTTAACTAATTGCGCGGTTCTTTTAAGTTTGCATAAATTAAAATACAACAACTCCATGTTCAATGTGGAGACAGCGACGATTGTGGCTTAGTTTGGGATTACCAAGGATGCAAATGGCTGAAAAAAGAGAGAGAAAAGAAATAGTCAATAAACATACATACATATATAAGGAAATTAAAAAGAGTAAAATTTCAATTTGGTGAAAGGGGTTTTAAAATGGGCAAGTTGACTCTTATAAGATTCCGTTCTTTAAATCCTTTTTTATTTAATGAAATTTACACTGAATTCAAAACGTTGTAGTTCTTTTGAAATTGTCTTCAGCATGTCATCATCCAACCAAATTTAGTTACTTTAGCTTAAATATTGTGTTTCCGGTTTTCAAAGGCAGTTGCGTAGTTTGGGGGCGTGGCATCCAATGGCGATTTTTTTTTCTAATAAATTTTAAGACCATAGATCAAAAACTGTGTAAGGTAGACTTCTTTACTATTTTTATCTATCTTTCCACCAAGTTTGGGGACTCTAGATGTCTTAATATGGGAAATATGAGTGTCTTATCGATTTGCAATCCGAGGTGTATCGACATTTTATCGATTAACCAGTCTTACAGTGAGCGTAGCGTCCAGATGTTAGCAGTTTGTCGGACGCGTCTGTGCACCATGATAGTTCCAAAGTATCAAGTGTTGTATAGCTTCAAGGGTGTCTAAAAAAGTTGCATTCAGATGGACAGACAGACAGAAGGACAGACATCATGACGGACATTGCACAAATCCAATATACGCTATGAGAAAATAAAAACGAAAGTGAGTGTAAATAATTTTGATGTGGAAAATTGTGAATAAATCTAAAATTGGTTACTATAATAAATGAGAATCAATATATGAACTTAAATGTTCATGTAAAGTAATATCTAAAACAAATTTAAATCGATGACATTTAACTTAATTTATTAGTTAAGAAAGTTAAGTTTTAGAATTATTATTAAAGGGAATTGAATTGAATAGTGTAAGAAGTCTAATATTGGATGCAAAGATTGGCAAAACTTCAAAATAAACCTGCAATTAAAAAACAAGTTGGTAAAGGGAATTAACTTTGTTTCAAGGTTTATCAAAATATACAGGAATTAAGCTGAATATTCTTTTTCTTTCTACAATTAGTTTTGTTCTTGTAACCTACAAAAGGGATAAATATTTTTATTGCAACTCCTTCTCTATTCTGATTTAATACCCTTATGACTTAAGTCTGGACGAAGCACAAAGCTCCACGGGGCGTCTACAAAAGTCAAAATACTATGATAAAGAGTATATCTCATATTCAAGAAGTTTGTCTGTGGCATCGAAACATTTATGACCGCTTGTCTCATATGCAATAATGGTTTAAGTTATGTGTTCATAACTTAAACAAGTTGCAATCTCTTAAAGAAAAGGCGTTATGTTGTTTCATATATCAATGATTAAGTTTATCAAGTGTGCACATATGTACACATACATATAAATTGTTAGAGGGGCGAAAAGCAAAGCGAAAGTAATCAAATTAAAATTCGAATAAAAAATGGAAGAAAAAAAAAATAGCAACCTTCTTGTTATTTTTTTATACGGGGCAAGGTATTTTTTTATGGACTTATATCAATTCTCAGACTTTTTATCGCTACGAAAGAGAAATAGCCCTAAAAGCAAAGCACTGCATAAATGAAGAGAACAAGCAGCCAGCAGCAGGTCCTGACTTTAGTTCTGCTCCTGGCTTTGGTTCTGGTTTTGGTTCTGGTGCTGGCCTTGTGGTCCCTTGAGTGTCATTTTGATATGTGTCCGTCTGGCCTTGGCTTCTTGGTCCAGAGGGGTGCAGGGCATGTAGTGGGTGAGTGAATGTGAATGTGTATGTGTGAGTGAGAGCATTTGAGCCCCTCAACCTTGGGGGTGTTTTCATGGCAATAAATTAGAAAATGAATTCAATTACTTGTCACGAAATTTTTCGTACCGATTTGCCAAATTGGGATGTTCATTTGTATTTATGTACTAAAGGTATTAAAGGTATGTATGTTTGTTTGTTTGTGTGTGTGTGTGTGTGTGTGTGCATATGTAAATTATTTAAACATAGAAACAAACGTACTCAAGCGTGATTCCGACAATTTGTTAAGGGGTCCGCCCGCTTGGGTTTAAATAAATATTGTCTAACAAATGGTTTGAGTTATCGGAGTTGTGTGAAATACTTAATACTCTTGTGTCAGACTTACAAATATTCAATACGGTTTGAGAATGTGATTAGAACTAGTTCTTTTAATTCCACAACATATTATGCAACTCTAAGAAAAACAATACTGTAAAGCAGCGGGCGGGGAACTTTTTGAATCATTACCCCAAACATTTTTTTCAAACTTGACGTTACCCCATAATTTGAAGAGAAAAACCAAAATAAAATAAAGCTCATTAAAATACAAAATTTGAAAGTAAGGTGACTTTACCCCATAATGAAGAGAAGAAAAAAAAGTTCAATAGAATAAAAAATTTAAAATCTATACTTTTTAATGAATTACCGTTACCCTTAGGAATTTTTACCCTGAAAGCGAGAGAGTTGTTTTAAATTTGATTTAGCTGGTAGCTTCAAAGTCCCGATTATTTAATTCCATAATATTTTGGATGGCTTCGAGATAAGACCGAAGTGTTTAAAGAAAGTTCATACGAATCTTTGGGATAAATTAATAAATAAAATACATTAAATAAATAAATTAAAATTATGAATATAGACAAAAGCTTATTTCGTTAATTAATGAAATTTCTACTACTTTTAGATTTTGTATTTAAGATTTTCTATTTTTAAACACTTTAATATTGATCAACATGTATTTTAAAATTGATCTATTAAGTATATTCGAATTATTTTTTTTTTTTTTTAATTTACGTGGACTGTATTTTTGAATAAAAAATATTTTTGGAGAAAAGGGATTTTCATCAGATTTGATATAAGATGAAAGTATTTTAAATTTAAGGGAAATAATAGGATCTTTGTATTATTTTTTTTATCAAAACAAGATTTAAATACCTTTGGAAAGAGTATAAAATTCCATTTATTCCAGCCATATATTTCCATCTTTAGTATTTATCGCTGCTTGTTTTGAGTTGTGCATAAAACGAAAGTTTGAAAATATTGCAGGTATTTTATTAAGCAGCCGAAGTCCGCCGGTGGCAACGCCTCTCGAGCCATGTCGTGTCGCACCCTATGTTAATCTGGCAACGATCCGAAATACCAGCACATCCATAATCCCAACAAGCAGTCTACAGCAACAACAACAGCATAAGCAGCATAGCGGTAAAAGTGCCGTTAGTCTGGTAAACAATCGAGCTCTGTCGCCATCCGCAGCTGCGACGGCTGCTGCCGAACACTTTTCGGGCAGCGTTGCAGCAGCGGCTGCATTTTCAGCTTTTGATCCAGCAATTTTATCGGCCGCTGCTCATCAGGTAACTGCAAAGATAAAGAACTTAACACTCTTATATTTATTCTGATATTTTGTTAACGTTTTTTGATTTTCATACAGTATGCGGCGGCAATTAGCAATCGCAGCAGACCCGCCGGACTTTTCACATTGCCACAGTATCCGCTTCATTTGGCCGCATTTGCCGCAGCGCATAAGAATTCGAGCATCGCGGATTTGCGTATGAAGGCCAAGAAGCACTCGGAGTCATTGGGCCTAGAAGCAGATATAGTTATTTAGTACATACTTTAATTTAACAATAATTACATTAGGTCTAGGCTAGTCTGTCTGGTGTTGTCTATTTTAGGACAATGCAGCTATTGAAATTGATATTTAAAACACACACAAAACAATTAAAATAATTACATTTACGTATACTATTACAATTACATTTACTGTCTATTTGTTTCCGTAAATAAATACTTAGTTGTCCTGTTTTTTAAGCTCTGACTTTCGTTGTTTTTTCAGCGTGTTTCACTTGCACTTGCAATGTTTGCCATTTTGATTTTTAAACGGTAAAAGTGTACTAAAAAAAAAATAGCTTGGAATTACACGCGCACCAACCCATGACTGATCGGCGTGGCAATCGTCCACAAACTAATTCGAACTACAAAATTCTTATCGAACGCATAAAAGAGAGAGAGACAACAAGATCACAAGCCTCTCAATGTAGTAGAATTTATACGTTCACCCAAGCTCAGCATCCACAAGGCTTCCACTTTTTCAGCACAGTGTTGCCAGCTTGGCATATTTAAGGCTAGATCTAGCCATTTTGAAATAAACCATATATTTTTCAAAATACTTAAAGTCATTATTTAAGCTTTACAATCGATTGAAATTAAAAAAAATTTTATTCAATTTTTATTTGGTAATTTATAAAACGGACAAATGTATCTAGTGTATAAACAGCTGGTTGTCATAATTTTGCCCGACCTTAAGTTAACAAATAAAAATGTAAGAGTTTAAAGGAGTTGGCAATTCTGATTTCTTTTCTATAAATTATAATTCGTTTATAACACTAACAGCGAAAGCATATCGAAAAATGAGCAACAGATGGCGCTTAGTACATAGAAAAAATTTTTGTTCGTAATTTACGCTAGACATAAAGCGCCATCGAGCGTCGGAAATGTGCTGCGATGTTTTTGTGTTAACATAATCTGTAACGCTGACCGTGACTGGTAAAAGTGCACAAATTCGGCGAAGAAAATGTATATTAACTATTATTAAAAATTAAGATACATCCTTATTAAATTTATGATACGTATTTTATAAGTAAGGAATGCCCGAAATACAAGAATTCTGCCAAAAATACCGCTATGTTTCAGCGCAAGTATTTTATTAGTCCGGCTGATGACCCAGTATTTTAGTTTCGCGATAGACGGTCACACTTGCAACTTTCGCAGCGAAAACTTTTTTATTTTTATTTAGTATTTCATTTTTTTTGCAATTAAACTACTTAATTTATTTATTAATTATAATTTATTAAAAAGTGCAATGTCAGTATGATAAACTGTGCAATCAACGATAAAAAGATTCTAAAACTCGAGTTTACAAATTGCTTCGTCGGCACCGAAGATCCGATCTCCATTTGAAGTAATGAATCGAACTGAGTGAAAATTAAAGAAGTGACGTTTGCACTGTCTAGACTCTAGACTCTGAAGGTTGATTTTTTTTTGTTTTTCGTATTCGTGATGTTAGGTTATTCATCAAGATAATTTATTGTTGCGTTTGCGCGCGTGTATGTGTTAGTGTGTGTATGTGTGTTTGGAAAATGCAATAATAAATTAGTACGCTTTGGAATTTGACCTCTTGTGCTATTCTCACATATGCGGATCCTGGCTGTTTATTTGATGTAATTGTTGTTGCATTCAAACGGTAAGAAGCGTACTCACCAGTTGCGCATCCGCCTTATAACGGGCCAAGGAAGCGCAGGGGGCTGAAATTGGGGTGTAGTCGTTGTTGATTGCTCATTTTCATTCAGTTGTTGCGTGTGCGTTGGTGTGTACGATGATGGTCTATGTGCCTGTGTGTTTGTGTGCGTGTGTGTGTGTGTGTATTAACGTACGTCCATATGTTTTGTTCCATTACGTTTACTCCAATTGGTGCTGCTTATGGGGCAAAAATTTCCTGCTATTTGTTTGTCTCTCTTTGCCTCTCGCTCTCACTCTCTCTCTACCTCTGCCTCTGCCTCTGCTTTACGTAAACCTATTTTGCTCTTGCGTCAAATTTACGCTTTCTGCTTGGCTGACTCAATTAATTCTTTTAGTTTGTTTTGTTGCTTTACTATCGCCGCTCTCGTACGTTTTTGCTTATTTACGCATACGAAATTTTGCAACAACAATAAGTAGCGTTAATGGAGTCATTAGCCCCTTTGAAAAACGCAAGCTTTATATGTACATACATATGTGTATAGTTTTAAGCTAAGCTCCTCAATTCCCGTTTATTATGCTCTCTTAAACTCTGTAACTGTGTTTTTTTTGGTTGTGTTTTAATTTCAATGAAAATGGCGATTTCACAAACAATATGTGCAAACTGTGAAAGTTGAATTTTCCTATTATACATTGTATGTAAATGATCAGCAAGTACTCAGATGATCTTGCTAATTAATGAATGCGAGAAAACTCTTAATGAGAATCTATTTTTCCATTACAATTCATCCTTCGTTGACATGTGAATGACAAATAGGAATTACACAGGTGATAGTTTGCTAGCTTTGCAAATAAGAATCAATATAATAAAATTGTATTTCAATTGTGTTTTTGAGTATATATTAATGGCTTAATCTTGTCTTGCAGCTTAACTTAAATATATATGTTTATACGTATATCGTATCGTTCAATAAGATGAAAATGATGCTGTGATGGCGAAAATGGCATCTGGTGACCTTTCGTTGACCAGCACAAGCAGTCAAGAGGGTAAGTAAAGCACTTTTCCAACAGCAAGCTTGAAAGAAACATCTTATATAACTTGTCTCTCTCTTGTTTACAGAGGAAAGTTCTGAGTATGTGGGATATGATAGCACATTGCGACCACCTTCGAATTCCAGCGGCAGCACAACAGCTGCCAATATGGCCAATAACAATGGACCCACAAAGGTGGTCAGCAGTGGTGGTGGTGGTGGCGGAGGCGGCGTCGGAGGAGTTGGAACAGCAGCCAAGAAGTATGATCTGCTGCAATCGCAATACGAGTCAGCAATGTTGGAGTTGACCACACTGCGGCATCAGCATTCGAACTCGGAGCGACGTTGCGATGAGCTGGCCACCCAATTGAATATCTATCAGGAGCACTATATGGCCGATCGTAATAAGTTCACGGACATTGTGGCGGAAAGCTCGCGACTGAAGCATAAATTAATGCTGCTGGAGAGTCAGAACAATGGCAATCCTCCAGCGGGACAGGCAGCAGCGCCAGCTAGCAATGCTTTCTACTATGGAAAATTGCCAACACCTTGCGATGGCAGCTGTGGCAGCAGTGAGAAAATAACGGAGCTAAAGAAGGAGCGCAATTTGATCGCCATGGAGCGCGAAAAGTATAAGAAATCCTACATTGAGCTGGAAAAGGAGCGCAACTTCTATCGCGAGCGTGGCGATGAGAATCAAACGTTGAAAGTGCTGCTCTCTAAAGAGACCAAGCATGTCGTTTCATTGACTGAGGAGCTAAATCAGTTGCTTTCCGAAAAGGACAATGTGCTGCAGGAGCATCAAAAGATGTCCGATGATCTGGCGCTGGCCAACAAGGAGATTGAACGTCTCAAAAAGGACGAACTGATGTATAAGACGGAACTGAAGTCGCTGCAACTGGCAAATGCCGAGCACAAGAAACGTGATCTGCTCAAGTCACGTGAGAGCAGCTGGTCCAAAGAGTTCAACAACGATAGCAAGGAGGAGCTGGAGAAGCTACGCAAAAGCCTGGACAAGGCACAGTCGGAGGTGGAGCGTGCGCTCCAGGATGCCGAGGAGGCGAAACGTGTTCGCGACTGGGCAATCTCACAGCGTGAGAAGATCGTACAGGAGCGCGATTCGGTGAAGACGCTCTGTGATAATTTGCGCAAGGAGCGCGACAAGGCCATCTCGGATTTGTTGATGGCCATACGCGATAGCGAGAAGATCAAGAAGCAAAAAGATGAGGCACAACGCAAAATCGATGCCCTGAAAGAACAGCTTGAGAATCATGCAACAATCACAACAGCCATAGCTTCGGATACAGCATCACGGCGAAGTGTCCGACTGAGTAGCTTTGAAAGCGGCGCTGATCTGTTGGAGATCGAGTTGTGCAATTATCATGATGCAGCCGATCTGGGCATCATACTCGATGATAGCAACAAACGTCAATTGGTATGTGGCGTTACCAATAGTTCGCCCGCTTTTGGCAAGCTCAAGATCAATGACATCATCTGCAAGGTGAATAATTTGGAGTGCGAGGGTGTCTCCAAGCGAATGGTCCTGGATGAGATACGTGCTTGTGCCCCACGCTGCCAACTGCTTGTCTCGCGCACCAGGCACAGTAAAAGACACTCGTATGCCGTCCAACTAAAGACAAACAGTCGCGATGCCATTGGACTTCAATTAGACATGGGCGTATTCATAGCGAAAATTGAGCCCAACTCCCTGGCATTCTATGAGCCCGAGTTGGATGTGGGTGATCGTGTGCTGAGCATCAATAACAAGTCCATGGATTCACTACAGTCCATTGACGAGGTGATGCAGTTACTCAACAGTGACACCATTAGCATCTTTGCGTTGAAGTATGTGCCGGAACAACAGATGGAAGCGCATTGTCGCATGACCAGCTCATCGGCTCAGACGGACAGCTCGATTGATTCCATGCAGCACTTGAATAGCAGCACTGGCGGTGGCACAACCGCCAACATAACCAGCACAACAACCACAAGCAACAACAACAGCAACAGCAACAGTGGTGCTGCCAAGCATCCGTCGAAATTTGCCGATTTTCTGCGAAAGCTTAAGTTCAGTAAACCCGGAACGGCCGATGATAGCTTTGAGCAAGAGCATGATGTGGCCATAGCGGCTTTGGACTCGGTATTGAGCGAGAATAGTTCGGAGAAGAGCAAGGAGAATCTATTCAAGCGTCACAAGCGTGGCAAGAAGGGTGAAAAGGAGGCCAAAACAATGGGCACCTGGCCGCGTACCAACATCTCCCATGATAATCCAACGGGTACAATTGTTCAACGTGGTGGTGAAAAGAAACGTGCTCTAATGTCACTCTTCACCGCCGGACCCATAAATGTGGATAAGGATGATGATCTTGTCGATCCGATTGTGGAATCCAAGCAACCACAATTGCAATTGCAGGATTTGACACCACCACCGCTGCCGCCGCAGTTGTCCAAGCCACGTAATCTTATGGGTGGTGGTGTTGGTGGTGGGGGTGGGGCTGTTAAAACTCATCCCAATCGCAACTCAAATCCCGTGAGCAATGTTGTTGCCTCCACACTGTTTCAACCCGGCAATGTGGGCAATGTCCAATATCCGAGGCATTCGCTATATGGTGGAGTCTTATCCACGCCCGAGGATAAACAGCTGATGCAACGTCCGGCGCCATTGATGGGTGCCAATGCTCGGGTTAAGTTGCACGGTCAGGAACGTTCCACTGGACGCACACACAATCCACATCGTTTCTCGTTGAATATACCACCGAGTGGTGGAGATTTCTATCAGCCCAAGACGAGTGGTCAGCAGGCTCAACAACAGGTTGTTCCCGCAATGGCAGCCGGTGAATTTCCATCCCGCAAACAGCAAATGTTCGATATGTTCCAGCAGCCAGCACTCGCACCCGCATCCACATCCGCTCCTCCACTGCCATTGCCCAAGATGAGTGCAATATTCATGCCAGTGCATCCGCCGCCACGTCTCTCAGCTGGCAGTGGTTCAGCTGGCTCGGGTTCGGTTGGTGGCCCCGTCGACATCATTTCGTTGAAATCACAAAACTCCATTGAGTCCATGCTGTCGGCAAAGAGTCCACCGCCCATCAGTGAGTGCAGCAATAATGTCTATCCCAAGCGCACTCAAGTGCCACCAATGCCGCCCAAGCATGTGCCCAAATATCCGAGCGACAGTGAGAGCATTGGCTCCATCACAATCATGGGTTCGGGTCACAGCTATTTGCCGCCACATCCAACGCATCATTTGGCCAGTCACACAACGGCGGGCAATCGTCATACCCAGCTCTTTCCCAGTTTTCCGCCCAGCACACATGCCCTGCGCTATATGCGACGCTCCAGTCCATTGACACTACCTTCACCGCCGCCTTCGCAAACGATGACCACATCGCAGGCACCATCGCAGGCGGCACAGCTGGACATTAACAGCAATAGTAGCAGCATTGGTATACCCACTGATTTGGTCTATCAGCATGCACATGCTCATCCACTTGGACATCAGCATCATATGCAGCAGCAGCAACAGCAGCATCAGCAACAACATCATCCGCCCTATATGGACTATACTCAACAACAGCAGCAGCAGCAGCAACAACAACAACAGCAGACACAACATTATCCCTATAGCCTTGCTGCTGGTCCCGGCAATGGGGTCATCTACGAGGGTGGCACATTTCCCCGCAAGAAGGACAACCAACGTCTACGTATTCCGTCCAACCCGAGCGTGGCCAGCAACAGACAAAACAGCAGCAGTCTGGTCAAGAATAGCTCCGGTTCCATTGATCATCATTATGGTACGGCGGCGAGCAGCAGCAGCAATTCAGCTCATAATCCCATCATGATGAGCTCAACACTTCACACACACAACTATGCCACCAATGTGAGCAGCATCAATGGCATCGGCAGTGCGGGAGGGGGCAGCGGCAGGGGTTCACCAATGCCACATGTGCATGTGGAGGTATTGAGCCATGGCGGACCGAGTGGCAGCGGCAAACGTAATTCAAATGTGGCAACGGATTTTCTATGCCCTGGAGACCTTAGAAGAGTCACGATCGATAAGCGCGACAAGTCGCTTGGCATTACCATACAGTGCAACAAGAATGGCGGCGGTATTTTTGTGTCCACAGTTGCCGACAAGAGTACCGCAATGCGTGCCGGTCTCCAGGTGGGCGATCAACTCTTGGAAGTCTGTGGCATCAATATGCGTGCAGCCACTAATGAAATAGCTGCCAATGTTCTACGCCAATGCGGTGATTCATTCACAATGCTCGTGCAATATAATCCAGAAAGTGAGTATAGTGAATGCCAACATTATTTGAATCAATTAGAGAGAGCTGATCATACAAATAGGGAAAATTAAGTAAGAGGAAACAATTCTGATCCATCAGGTTTATCTGAAGGTACAATCTTTGTACAAAATGTTTCTGTAAGCAACTCGAAAACATCAGGTCAGATTTGACAACCTTAGAACTCATCTTGGTTAAAGATTTAGAAAAGTTTATGGTCTATTCCTTGTTCCTTACGCGACAAACTTTGGGTTTTCTTTTTATAGTTTAGTTTAATAATAGTTTGAGAAAGATTTTTCAACTCATAATAAAAATGTTAAGTGTTAATAGGGTTGCTTATTTTTGCGTCTACAAATAATTTGTACTCTCGTTTGTGGGTTAGACTGAAGGTTTCATTATGAAGTTTAACCCCACATCACATTTAATAAAACAAGTTTATAACATCATCGATTCATTTTGCAGAGTTTCACTCAACTGATTACGAAGGCATACATTCGAACCTGGAACCAGAATCTCCCCTCAATCACTCGGGATCGCCAACGCCCCGAAATTCGCCGCGACCGCCGGCACGCAGTGTGCAGGCAACGCTGCCAATGCAACCGATGCAGACGCTATCGTTGCTACCGTCAGCAGGAACTGTGACACGAGCGCCGCTCTCACATCAGTCCATCAAGGATCAGAGCTTTGCGGACAGCTTAGAGAATCAGTCGGATATAAGCAGTAGCCAGGATATGCCATCGTCAGCGGCAACAACAACAACCACAACTGCATCGGCCACCTCAACTGTTTACGACGAGGACAGCAAGCTATCTTTGGCCCCAGCACCAGCAACAGTTGCTGCAGAGTGTAGGTTTCAATTGAATTTCATATAATTGAAGAGATTTATAATTTATGTATTTGTTTTATAGCTCTGCGCTTTGTCACGCTTCACATGGATAAGTCAAAGAATTTGGGCATCAAGCTATTCGGTGGCAACAAGGTTGGCATCTATGTGCATGATGTTGCACCGGGCTCACCATCGGATCATGCCGGCATACGTAAGGGTGATCTTATATTGGAGTACAATGGCGTCGATCTGAGTGGTGTGACGGCCGAACAAGCAGCCAATGAGATCTCCAAGCTGACCGACACGGTCACAATGGTTGTGCAGAACAAGTTGCAAAGTAAGTAGCTAGCGGAGCTTTTAAGGAAATTGTAAACATATTCTAATTGCTTAACTCTTTTGTTTATAGCTCTCAAGCAAATCAAGGATAAGCCAGGCGATTCTTTCTATGTTCGTGTGGGGTTTGATCGCTTTGGTGAACTGAATGAGGAGGATTTGCGTTTCGTCAAGGATGAGGTGCTCTATGTGGATAACACGGTGTTCAATGGTACATTCGGTCTGTGGCGTGCCTGGAAACTAGATGCAATGGGATATCGCAAGGAGTGCGGCATTATCCCAAGTCAAATGAAGTAAGCTACAATTTATACAATTTATTATACGTTACTGAAATAATACGTGTTTTTTATTCTTCAGAGTGGAAGAGGAGATGCGTTCGGGCGAGGTAGTTGACTGTGATACGGGCACTGCTCGACGTGGCAGCACTTCGGCGCGACGATCATTTTTTCGCCGTAAAAAGAATCAGCGCAGCTCATCGCGCGACTCCACGGAGATAGCGAGCTTTAGCAATACGCAGCTGAGTTTCTTTCCAGACTCGGGCATATTAAACGATGATGGTGGTGTCTTGAGCTATCAGCGTGTAGAGCTCCTAGACTGTGAGTGTTTATTCGTGTTAAACTATCTCAATTTGTACTAAATCTATTTTTATTTTTATAATTGATTATGCAGCGCCAATACGTCGACCCGTGCTGATCATAGGACCACTGTCCGAGTGCTTAATAGATCGTTTAAAGATCGATTTTTCCAATTTGTTTAAGCTGTGCGAGGTAACAGCCATGGATTGCTCCCAGGACGCAATGGAGGAGGGCCTAAAGGAGAATATATTTGTGGACTATCGTCGACGTGGCAATAAATTTGAATGCACCACAGTCGAGGCCATCAGCAATGGGTGCAAAGTTGTAAGTCTCAATTGAAATATCTGATTATCCGACTAACTTTTAAATCAAAACCATTATTGCAGGATCGTCGTCACTGCATCCTCGATGTGTCGATCTCAGCCGTGGAGCGACTTCAGCGTCTGCAAATTTATCCAATTGTGCTGCTGCTACGCTTCAAGTCAGCCAAACAAATACGCGATATTCGCGATTTTGGCACCGATAAGATATCAGCCAAAACAGCTAAGGAGATGTATGAGCGTGCACTAAAGCTGGAGGTGGACTACAAACAGTACATATCCGGTATGTTAATGCTACTCAATAACCGTAGTACGTTTCTAATATTACAAACAAATTGTTTTTTGTCATTTGAATGTGTATAGCCGTCATACCTGGCGTCAGCATCAAGCATATGTGCACTCAGATCAAGGATGCTGTTGATAAGGAGCAGGATAAACTACTTTGGGTGCCCGTAACGAATGGCTGAGCACAATTCGACGAGATATACGACATATTTTTGCTAGTTTTTAGTTGCTATTTGAATCATCAACCTGCCTTGGTTGTTGCTTGCTGATCGGCTGCGCATTAACATTGTATTGCGTATTAATATTATTTAGCTTTTGTATTTGTTTCGCTTAACGCAGAGTATTCTTTGTCGCCTCTATGCCAAACACAATATATACTTATTATGTTTTGTACTTTACGGCGCCGTATTTTCTGTATGTTTGTTTAATGTCTCTTAAATTTAAATTATATACATATACACTGTTTTGTGAAAGCATATTTGTTTGTCAATGTCTGTGCGTGGATTTCAAAAATTCTCATTCTCATTTGTAAAGTGTTAGTCCAGTTTTATTCAGGCAATGACTTGATACTACTTCCAGTTAAATTTCTTATACACTTATACTAAATTATTTATGCACTTCAAAACGTTAGTAGAAAATTTGGCTTTATACGGTTCATAACTGTAAATGTTTTCTTATTTATTTATTTGATTTTAACATTCAAAATTATCATTCTCAAGCTAAAAACAAAAATCATAACGAAACCAACAAAGTGCCTTTTATAAAAAGTGAAAGAAACAAAAACCACTAAAAGTATAAAATAATTCAATATACAAAATCTTTATTTGATGAACAATGTGGGTATTGAGAAATAAATGCTATTACTATATATTATTATATATGCTATATTAGCCTTAAATATATATATGTAAAATGCCTTAAGCATATATTTATATATATATGTACTATTCAAATTTTCATAACAGCAAAAATGAGTAAAATATGAACGTATTAAATACACTACAATCTATTTTATATAATTATATATATATAAAACTTTTATATACTTGCACGTATATATACACATATATTTTTTGCAATAAATATTTTTTCCAGATTTTCTTGTTACTTTTGGTTTTATTTACAATAGAAAATTTGTTAAGTATTCAATTTGTATGGCCACAAACTAATTCTAATTCGAAACTAAACATTAAAGCAATACTATTAAACGCAATGCCACGAATTCGTTTAATAAATATTTCAAGGTACATTCGCTCTATAAAGTTTTCGCTGGGAAGGACATTGTGTTGATTTTTATCTATATACAATAACACAATGCCCGACTTAAGATTAAGTTATTTAACTATTTAATTAATTCACAAAACAATAATAACTTAACTTAAACTTAGGGGTTAGTTAAATAAATAAATATTCAAGACAGTTTTTAGGGTTATTTGAAATCTTTTAAAGTTGTTAAGCTTGCTGTACATTGGAGGGACTAGGACTAGGTTATATTATGGATCATGAGCTAACCCTCAAAGAAATCGAATTCATCGCGTGGCCGATACCATTGATCTGTGGCATGTTCGTAGATGGCACGTTGCACCTCGGCTTCAGCTGCCCCAATAGGATCCGCATTCGCTTGTGGCATGGACTGTGCCCCAGCGACAAAGCTACTCTCCGAGCGCGGACTACGCGACGTTGCACGAAACTCCATGGGTATATTATAGCACTTGCATATGCAGCTGGAGGGAAAACGAAACCAGTCCGAGAAGATGCCACGGCACTCGTTATGCGGATCGTAGGCCAGCAATCGATGCAATCGATACTGTTGCTCACACCGACAGCCATCGCGACAGAACATCTGCTTGAACTCATGCGTGCATTTCTCCCAGTGCACATACTGCTCAAAGGGATATAGATTGAGCAGGGCCAGAACCTCGCCGCGTGTGTTGTTTGCCCAAAATGGTGCAACAACCTCATCCTTGACAGGACAAGCATTGCTAAAGTACAAAATGACAACAAAAGTGGGTTAGATCGAAATCGAAAGTGCTGAAATCGGTTTAATAAATACATTTCTTAACTTAAGATTCAAGTTACAAATCTTTTGAATAAGTTTTCACCAATAGTAATAATCAAATATTGAGTATACTTACACTCCACGCATATTACTGCTGACGGCCATTGGCTCCTGTTTTATGGCATCCTGAAACAGTTGACCACCCTCTCGCAGCAATCCGAGTTTGGCTGTGCTGGTGGGTGGTGCAATAGTGGTGGTGGTTGAGCTAACGGTTAGGGGCTTGCGTCCCGAATTCAACGCCGCATTGAATGTGGGCGAGAAGAGCGAGGCAAAACTAAAGGGTGTCGTTGTGGTTGTTGTCGTTGTTGTTGTGCCGAATGTAATCTTAGTCATATTTCTCCGTGGTGCCATGGCCGATTGGGACGATGTGGTGCTGATTAGTGACGAGGATTTAGTTGTTGTTGATGTTGCAGATTTAACAGATGGTGTTCCTAAAGTTGTTGTTGGCGGTGAACTATCACTTGGTTTCTGTTTGCGTTGTGGCATTGCTGTGGTGCGTTTGGGTGGCGCTGTTGTTGTTGTTGCTGCTTTAACCACTGTGGCAAGTGTTGCCGAAATGCTCAGATTGCGTAAATTCTGTTCAACTTCCTCACCTAATTGCGGCGAATCAACTATTTGAATATTTTCACCAGCAATTGTGCGCTGTGTTGTTGTACTGGAGCTGGCGGTGGGGGTGGGGGTGGAAGGGGAGTTGGTGGTGTCTGTGGTTGATTTGGTGGTGCTGGGTGCTGGTTCATAGACACTATTCGAATCCACACTGGCTTGATCAGGTGTTGCGGAACTAGAAGTGGTGGTTGTCGTTGTTGTTGGTGGTGTTGGTTGAGGTGTTGTGGTGGTCACAACAGATACAGGTCGAAAATGTGGTTGCATTAGCACATCGTTACCTTTGTAGCTACTATAATCGTCTCGATCGCTATCCCGACCATGCAACATGTACTTGGCACCGCGTGGCATCTTCGAATAACGTTGTGCCGCATGCTCAATGTCATCGGGATCGACAACCTCATTGTTCTGGATCTCATCACGCAAGATCGATATGTGTCGCACATCGCCATACATGCGCTTCATCAGGCCCTGATTCTCATGCACAAAGCGACGCACAGCATGCCACGGATATATCGAGCCGGGAAGGTGGCAATACGCCTGTTTGCCCAAATCACAGGGTATGGCTGCCAGCATTTGGGCGCGACCTCGCCTCGACACCTTCCCATTCGGACTGCACGAGTTGGCCGAATCGAAGCCAAAGCTTGGCGTTCCATCCGACTCGGCCACGGCGGACATGAACAGTAGCAGAAAGAGAGCATAGCACTGAAATACGGTTAGGCAAAAAAAATATATTCATTTGAATCATAAGGTCTCAGAATATTTTATAAACCTTAATATACAATACCCTTAAAAACAAGTATTAAATACAATTTTTTATTTTTTTTGTAGACTTCAGAAATCTTATTTGAATTTATAGTAAATATTTAAATAACTTAGGCAAGTTATAAAAATTTATATTTAATCGTGCAGAAGAAGTTAGAAACGCTTTTTTGTTTGTGCTTTTAATTTTTTTTTAAACATAATGAAAATAAACATAACTTTATTAAGTTTCCTTGTCCTCTCTTAATCTTAGTCTGATAATTAACGCGAGTTGATTATTAATACTAATAAACGCATTTATAAAGTTATTATATTGTTTAATAGTTAAAACAAAACTTATCCCCAATTCCTTTTAGTTTTTTTTTTTTGCAATTGTATGTTCTAGTATAGTAAGAAGGCTCTTTTTGAGAAATTCCGACTAGAAGATACCCTGAACCCTGTGTGTACGCGTAAACTGCATTTTTGACTTAGGTTCATTGTTTCATATCTCTGATGTTTCTCAACCGATTTCAATGAACATTTCACAGATTATTATTTAGTCTATAGTTTCAAACGCTTTTTTCAAGCTTTCCATATTCAATATTTTATTGTTATTGAAACCATGTGTATATCGTAAACGGGAAGAGTTATTGAAAATTTGACAACCACATTGTACTACTTAGGCATTAGGCGAGCTTAAGTTTCAAAACTGGAGTCTCTATCTACGCAGACGGATGGACAGACATGGCTATATCGACTCAGCTATTGATGCTGATCAAGAATATTTATACTTTATGGGGCCAGAGATGCTTCCTTCTGCCCATTCCACACTTTTTATGTGTCAAAAAAGCAATCAGAAATTGAAAAAAATTGAAACCCAGTGCCGAAAATGATGCTTAACAATTGTAAATGCAAAGATAGAAAAAGTCTTGCTACGTCTTGCAAACGGCATTAGTAAAATGCATTTAGAAAAGAAAAAGGAAAGAAAAAAAAAAACGAAATCACGCAAGAATTCAATTTGTGGTTGCACTTTAACGATAAACAAATGCGGCCGTCTCTCACTCGGACAAACAGTTTTTCGTCAGCGTGACGAAGTCAATACAAAAAACGTCTACAAAAAGCGGAACGGACTAAATGTGCGTCGCTCCTCTCTCTTTTGCACTTGCTCTGTCGCTCGCTCATCAAATTTTACTTTCACAGACGGCAACAACAACAATCACTACAAAAGCTTACCACGAAGAAGCTGATCGATGTGCATTTGCATTGCAATGCAAGAAGGAGAAAGAAAGAGAAAGAAAGAGAAAGAGGGAGAATGGCCGCAATTACCTTTATGAACATATATATATATATATACATGTGGGGTCTGGGACCGGCATTGGGGCCGGTCGTCAAGCATTAAGTGGCCAAAAAGTGAAGTGTAAAAACAGATAGAGAAAGAGAGAAAGAGAGAGAGAGAGAGCAATTAAAAGCGAGTGGTTACTTTGGCTAGCCAAGTAAAAGTAAATTGCTTCAAAAGGCAACAAACAGTGAAAAGCACCTTCGTCGACTCGAGAGCTCAACTCTTGATTCCAATACGAATTCGATGGGGTCCCTTGCAACTTTCCCTTTCGGTTGCACAATCGAACCGAACCAAACCGAACCGACTAAGGAGCACACACAAAGACTGCAGACACCCAAACCACAAGTCGCACTGTTTGTCTCTCTTTTTTTTTTGTTTTGAACTGGTTTTGATTACTTTTTGTCTTTCTTCGTTTGGATCACAAAATTGATATCCATTTAGTTATCATTTAAGCTGGCATGCGGTTTGTTTCAAGGTTTTTCATTTGTTATGATTCACCCCTCTCTCTCTCTCTCTCTCTCTCTGTCTGTGTCTGTCTGTCTCTATCCCAAAGGCGAAGCCTAAAAAGAAAGTTATGTGCTTTGTTTTGGTGTGTGTGTGTGTAGGTGTACAACAATTAAACTAGCTTGCTTTAGTCAACAAGTTAGATAACCCATTATTCAAATGCGTATTTGTAAAAGTCAGAAAAAAGTTCAAACAAATTTGGTCACATAATTTCAACAAATAGTTTTAATGGCTTAGCTCGAAACTTGTTATTGTCAATATATTTCAACTTTGTGATGCAAACCTGAGGCAAAATGAATTTAGGTTAGCATCGGCAAAAGAAATTGGAAGATACCTTTTACTTTTGATCTTTAAGGATATTAATAGGATTATAACTTTTCAATAAAAAAATCAAGTTGTAAACCAGGTTTGGATTTCCAAAATCAACATCAAAACGAAAAATTCAATCGAATTTTGGGTTTTCGAAACTTGCGCAACAGGTTAACGAACCAAGGATGCTTTTCTACAGATCTCAAAACATTTATTTATTATCTCTTACTATATAATTCTTAGAACAACTTGATCAAACAATATGCCACAACGAAGGTAGAACCAAAAATGCATATTCACAAGCGGATCCTAAGTTTCTTTTTTTGAAATATTAAATGGGTATTGGGAATTTATAAAAATAGTTATTTAGAATTTAAGAGAGTTTAAAGAATTGTAATAAGTTTTCGTTTGATAGTGCCGAGATATAATGACTTATCAAGGTTATTCACCATTGCAAGGAGTTTACTATATTGTGTGTTCACTATATCTATGTTGAAAGCAACTTAAATTTTGTATTTATTGTTAAGTTTTAGTAAGTTCTTAATTTAACATTGAAACACAAATGACTTAGGCAACGAACTTGACATAAAAATGCATTAAATGTAAATGACTTAAGCAACGAACCTGCTACGTAAAACTAATATTTAGTGTGCAAAAAGTAAATGGGTCACACACACAGACAGACAGAGACTACCTGGAATGGAAAGCAAAATTGCTTTCGCTTCGTTACATGCCAAACAAAAAATAAAAATAAAACTATAGTAGTACTATACTAGTATATAAATACATAAAGCAAGACAATTTCGATATGAAGAAAAAAAAGGAACAAATAATAAGAATCCCATAAATTTCGGGTGACTTGAAAGATTCACACATACAATCCGACAGACACTTGTCTAACTTCTTGCTAAACCTAGAAAATGGCCATAAATAAAATTGGAGCAACACACACACACACACACACACAGTCAGTTAGTGAGTCTGTCTGTCTGTCTGTTTATGCAGCAACAAATCAATATATATTGTTGTTGTTGTTGTTGTTGTTATAAGTCTCAACAGCTCAACATCAGCAGAGAAGAGGAAGAAGACATTCGTCAGAGGCGATTCGCGATTCGCGTTTAATGTGTCAGTGCGATTAGGATTGCCGACTTTCTAAGAAGCCCAACCAAACCTGACAGCAGCCACCTGTTGTTGCTCCTTCTCCTCCTCCTCCTCCTCCTTGTGTTGCTGTTGCTGTTGTTGTTGTTTAACGAGCAGCTGACTGATTTAACCGTTTATGTCTCCATTTATCACAGTGTGCAATGAATTATTTATCAATTCAGAAGCCAAACTGCAATGTTGATGTTACAATTAACCAAATTTGGGTTTGGGTTATGGCCATTTCTGTGCTTCGCTTCGCTAATTGCCATTGCCATTGCCATTGCTATTGCCCCAGGCAGCTGTTTTAGTTTTAGTTGGTGAAACTTCTAATTTAGAAAGACTTAAGCGACAAACTTGACCCAGCTGCACGTGAATTTTCATGCAATATTTTGCATATGGCTTTCGATCAATTACGATTTAGTTTCACTCACACCGGAAATGTTGACCATAATAATAGTTAATCGAAATAACTTTTATTTATCCTATTTTGGCATATTTATTTCATTTCATTTCATTTTATTTCATTTACATTCAAATGACGGCTCAAAAGCAAACTAAGAAATCGCTTTAAAGAAAGTGAAATTTTTGTGTTTTTTCTCTCTCTCTCTCTCTCTCTCTCTCTCTCTCTTTTCGTTTCTTTTTTTCGTAACCGGTAACCAAACAAAAACAACACAACCAACAGCTGTGTGTTGTATGTATGTGTGAGTTTCTTAGATATACTTATTAACTTTTAATATGTTGGTTTTGAAATCTTACTAAATCTGACTAATCTGATCCAAAGCGGACCTTAAGCTTTACAACTTAATAAACTTTATATAATGTGACAATGGCACAGTTAACACCTTTGTCACTAAGCCAATACACATATACGTAGTATGTATGTATATGTATGTATGTACCGTTATTAGTTTAGTGATTTGCAATCGCCTATCCATATTCGTAAGCTCCATTGTTTACTTTCACTCGATGTTTTTGTGTTTGTTGTTGTTGTGGTTTTTTGGCACTCGCAAAACCACAAAAAAAGTGGCTTATGGGAAATTTGTTGACAGGATTTCGCAATGTTTCACTTTGAAATTTTGGTTTTGTTTTTTCTATTGATTATTTTGTCAATTTGCGTATTTATTATCGATTCGGATTGCGATTTGCGTTCACATTGCTGCAACGCATCGCATGCATAATAATTTTATATATATTAATTCGCATTTGTGTATGTTTTTTAAGTAAGTTTTCGATTTTTTCTTCACTCAGGTGTCCGAGAGGCGCACATGAACCACAACGGCGATCCTAGAAAGCTACAAAAGCTGTCGAATCGAATATCACAAAATCACGTTAACACGCTTCGCACTCACGTTTGCGACTGCGGCGAGAGTTGCGCCACAGACTGTCAGCAAGCAAAAGACGACAACGACGACGACGTCGATGTCGACAGAGCCAGAAATTGTTGTTGTTGTTGTTGTAACGAACCCGCGCTGCCCGCAATATCGGAACCCAACTCACGACAGAGCCAGCAAGACGACCGAAGCAAAGCGTCGCAAGCGAAAACGCTTTTTATACCCTACACATGCATATATGTGCAGTTAGCGTGGGCATCTTAGTTCGCATAAAAGTTAAACGTGTTTGACAAGACAAAAATGTTTTCCAAAAATTCTTTACGATTTTGTATGGTTCTATTTAAATAATCCAAAAAAAATTTGTTTGCATTTTTGTTTCTGGTTAGTCATAAATTATAAAGCCGATTTGAAAAAAATCTTTTACTTATACCCATAAAAACTTTTTCATATATTTTTTTATTTATTTGAAATTAAAGGGGAAAAGTACTATTGACAACAAAATGCTGCAAAGTTTGCATTAAGTGTATGAAAAATATGAAAATTTTTAAAATTCTTCTAGAAAGTTTGTTGTAACTGTTGACATATAATTCCCTTTTAGCGATTGGCAAAATTTCGTTGTCATTTTAGTTTAACTTGTTATTATTTTAACCCAGGATTTCTGAACGTCTCATAGTATTCATTACTTCAAAAAAGATGTTCCTTATTTCTTAAACAATTGATTACTTTAGGGTATTCTCTAGTTAGTATTTAGATATATTTGTTTTTAATTTGAGTATTGTTACTTGTTGTTTGTACTGCGCTGCCCGGTTTTTTGTTGTTGCTGTAGTTTTTTTTTTAGTTTTTTGCGATTGCAGGAAAACTTTTTCTTATTTATTATTCGAAAAGTAAGCAACGGGCGGGCGCAGCAAAACACAAACATTGAAAAACGAGCGAGCTGTAGCAACAGCAACAGCAGCAGCAGTGCAAAAAAGAAAAAAAAACAACAAGCAACAACAAATCACAAAAACACGCACACACACACAAGACAGAGCCATACGAACTGCGAGAGAGCAAAGCACCCGAAGAGGAAGAAGATGATGTCTGAGACGAAACGAAGGCACGACTTCGCTATCGTTGTTTTTGCTGTTGTTGTTTTGTGGTTCGTTGATTGTCACTGCTGCTGCTGCTGCTGCTGGTGGGAAGCGGGAAGCTTTGTCAAGCAACGAAGACGATGACGCCTGGCTTAGTAGGTCAGTAGTGGCCTGTAACGTTGTTGTTGTTGTTACTGCTGCGACTGTTGCTGTTGTTTTTGTTACGCTTCGTGTTTGATTTAAACGTAAACAAGATGCGTTTTTTTTTTTCTTACTTTCAGAGTTTGCCGGTCGATCATACAGCTGTTTCCGACGCACATAAAAAGTGAATAAAACGTTTTGAGAAAACAAGCAGCATGGGCAAAGGATCCCAGAACGTTTTAGCATTATTCTTTTGTATTTTTCGCCTCTCTTTTCGATAACTAACAAGCATAATAAGTCTTATTGCTCGTATGTCAATGACTTTCAAAGAGAGTACAACGTCTAGAGAGAGAGAGAGAGAGAGAGAGAGAGAGAGAGAGGGAGAGAGAAAAAGCCCCAAACATTATCCTCTGGAGTTTAAGTCAAAGTTTAGCCACACAAAATGCATGTCGACTTTTTAGTGAGTGACAGCTGCGAGACGGAAAGTCAACTCTTATGGTTATGGTTATGGCTATAGTTATGGCTATGGGTAGGTGGACTTTTTTACAGACTCTTCTTCCTCTTCGCTTATGTTTTTTGTTTCACCTTTCAAATTAGTTCCCTTTCTCATTTCATTCGCCACTAAGTTGTCGAATTTTAAACTAGTTTAAAACCAAACTGTTTGGTAGATATTTATATTCCTTATTGGGTAATGTTAAACGATTCTGAATACATACAAATACACAAACATTCAGATCTTAAAAATATAAAATTTATTTATTACATACTTATTATATTATATATTATACTATTTAAATTATTTCACCCACAAAAAAGGGTATAGGAATCGTTGGTTCAAGTTTTGTCTCCAGAGGGCGCTAAATGAGCAAGCACAAATTGATCGAGTTTGTGTGTGTGTGTGCGTTTCCACACTTTATTATATATATATAGATTTGGGTTAAAGTGAAAGTGCAGAAATTATAATAATAGGGCTGAGCTGAGTTTGATTTCTTAAGTGTACCTAGGAAGCTTTATAAATTGTACATAACTTAATTTTTACTTGTCTATTCTTAAATTGAGTTCCATTCCAGCAATTCGATCATGAATAAGAAGTAATTACGAATTTGGAACACAGATAAGCAGGAATTTCGAAGGTTTCCCTTTTCTTTCTTTTATTATAGCTAAAATTCAGATAGGTTTGTACAGATGTGAACATTATGTTTCTATTGCAATTGCTTCTACTTCTATTTTTAATTAATATCATAAAGATCTTTATTGGGTACATTTGATATAAAAAAAAAAACGTATCACGAGTTACACATGTGATCGATTCCCATAAAAGTGTCCATAACTCGTTTATAGCTGCTAAACAGGTGGTTACAACAACAACAACAACAATAATAATAGCGACAAGAGTGTCTCGACTATAAGCGCCGACGTCGCCAAAATGTCTAGTAGCAAAGATTCTAAAGACTTGTGATCCAAACGAGATGAAAGTGCGCGACTGGTTATTGAGTTGGTTCTCATGCAACAAGACTGCAACTCAAGTTCATTAGCGTCATCGTTCGTTCGTTCGTGTGTGGACTGTGCGACATACAGATAATATGTTATAAATTTTAGCAAATAGACAAATAAATGTTCTACTTTCACCAGAGTGCAGTCAGTGTCAGAAAAGGCAGACAGACGCTTGATTAACACAAAGAGAGAGAAACTTATGAAGCATCATGGCTAGTCCTTTATGTGTTCAATTCAGTGTTGTTCTGTTTTTTAATATTTGTTTTATTTAAATCTCAAAAAGTTAAATTCAAATATAACAGGCAACAACTGAAAGACAAACAACTGTTTGCTATGTACGTATCAGTTAGCTTTACGTTGTACCACGGCACATACCTATCGATACTATCGATACTTCTTGAATATATTGTAGTATCGATGCTCATACAGCTCACAAGTGCAATAGCAACAAAATAAAAACTTATTTGTAAATGGAATTTCTTGACAAAATGGATCTGGAAAATGAACGTGTGCTGAAATTGATATTCCCCAATGGCATACCAGGTGAATACTGTCCCAGAAGACTACACTTAGCGCCGCTACTTAACTAAACTTAATTTTTGTATGCTAGAAAATTTGCGTGGCAATCCGGAGCTCGATAATTATTTGGCTAAATTGGGCACCTGTAAAGTGGACCAGTTGAAGAAGGAGCAAACAAGATTGGCCGATGAGACTAAACGCATATTGGAGCAGACGCAGGAGCTGGCCATTTCCAACTACAAAACGTTCATAACAACCGCTGAGAATTCACGTTCGATCTTTAACGAGTTCCAAAAGGCCGAGGAACAGGTGGACACATTGATTGGCAAACTGCCTGCGTTCAGTGACAAGTGCGAGCAGTTTCTTCAAGATTCCGCTGAGCTGACCGAACAGCGACGCCTAAACAGCACCACACTTCACAAAAACGCTCAGCTGCTGGAGATACTGGAGCTGCCACAGCTTATGGAACGCTGCATCCGTGAGGGACGCTACGAAGAGGCACTAGAGCTGGCCAGCTATGTGCAGCGACTTGGCCAGCATCAGGGACATCTCATACCTGTTGTGAATGTAAGAGTCAATGCACATTTCATTACTTCTACTCGCTAATTTTCTACATTCCATTGAAGAGCATCGTGCGCTCCGTGGAGGCCTTGTGGCATACAATGCTTGTGCAGCTGGTAGCGCAATTGCGCATGGATTTGCAACTGCCCAAATGCCTACAAATTGTCGGCTACCTGCGTCGCATGCAGGCCTTTGGCGACAATGAGCTAAAGTTAAAGTTTCTACAAGCACGCGACGCCTGGCTAACAACCTGTCTGGAGGCCATTCCCACGACTGATGGTAGGCTCAAGAGCTGCTCACAAGCACAATTTACAACAAACGTTAATTACCCTATCTTTATGAATGTATAGCCCAGCAACATCTGACAAAGACAATTGAAATAACGCGCATCAATCTGTTCAACATTATAACCCAATATCGAGCAATATTTCCGGATGGAGAGCAAGGCGTTGGCAAGTCAAGTCCATTAAAGCCGCTGCAAGGCGTTAGCTGCAATGGCGATCGCCTCTTTCAGGCCTGGCTGCATAATAAGGTAAGGTGTGCTCTCAGCTTAAAATTTATGGAATTAACGTTAAATCTTGCTTCACAGATTGAAGCGTTTCTGGTGACGCTGGAGTCGGACCTGGAGCGTGGGGTTAGCTCCATTGAAACGGTGCTCGGGCAATGCATGTATTTTGGTCTGTCCTTTAGTCGCGTTGGCGCTGATTTTCGTGCCTTAATTGCGCCCATCTTTGTGCGTGTTGTGCGCCATAAATTTGAGACGAGCATTATGCAAGTGAACAAACACTTTGAGCAGGAGCTGGACAAATTTACGCTCATCAATAAAGTTAGCCTGCATACGCGCAAGCAACTCAACACAGCAGCGATTGGCAGTGATCAGGAGACGTCATATGCGCCGCCGGAAACATTGCTTGACTTCTATCCGCTTGCTGTTCTCTGCAATGGCTACTTAAATGCACTCAATGAGCTGCGATTGTGTGCACCGTTTGCAGTTGCCACAGATGTGACGAGTTGCTTGCAACAGTCACTGCAGTTGGTGGCGCAACGTGTGCTCGCATTCTATCGCCAGGAGCAGCAGGCATTCACCGGCAATGAGCGCGAAACGTTTGTTAAACTCTGCTCCTGTCTGGCGTATGATCTGGCGCCGTATGTCCAGCGATGCATTCATGGCATCTTTCCACCTCAGTCAATAACGCTGCATTTGGGCATTAGTCTGCTTCAGTTGGAGCAACAGCAGCTGACATTTTTGCAGCAGTCACAGATATTGGAACCACTTAAACATTTGCTGCCAACAAAAGTTCTTATCCATGCGTCGTCACCTGTGTCCACAACGGAACCCCAAAATGCGCCCATTACAGCTGAGGGTTAAAAATATTCCTGTTTAAATTAAATGGTTAAGCATGTATAATGTCTTTCCGTTTCTGTCTGTCGGTTTTATTACAATGTAAATATCCTCCTAATATAATATAATAATATAATTATAAATTTCAAAAAATTGTATTCTGTAAAATATAATATAACTATTGTATGTTTTGCAAGCTTATCGTTGTTTAAGGCAGTAAGATCCAAGCATATTATACAACAAAAGATAAATAATACTTAGCAAAAAATTTTGTATTTGAATGTTTAACTAATATCCAACGCATTAGTTTCCAATGCTTGAATACAATAACATACATATTTATTTGACTTATTGTAGAATTCTTGCTGCCTTTTGTAAATCTTTAAATATTATTTGACAACTTCTTAAAATATGTAAAGATGTTATTAATACGCTACCGCATTATCTTAGCATTACTTACATACGATTCCATTCGTATATTATTTAGCTTGAAAAGTGTATATTGATGGAAATGCTACAACTACGACATTCTGCACAATTTACAAGCGACTAAACACGCAATTGGGCACAAAGGCCATGCAAGTGGAGTTTGGGGTTTGGTTGTGGGGTGCGGGAAGGACGGGATAGTGCGAGTGCAATAATATTTTTGTGCCAATGCCCAAACAATCAAAAACGTGGCTCCTGCATTGGTTCAGTAACCGCCAAAGCTGAAAATGACTGGAGGAATGGGTCTAGTGGCTGGGTGGGTGGGTTTGTCCGGTGTAGGCCTGTGCGTAGGAAGGTGACACGGCAGGTCAGGATTGAGTGCGGTTTTTAGACAAAGAAATGGTGAGGGGGTGTGGGGGGTGGAGAGGAACCGCAATAGAGGCCTCGGCCTCGACGTTTATAAGCAATTTCGGATGGAACGACTAAATTTTTGCGCGTAGAAAGCCGTGCGAGTATTTTTCTTTGTTGTTGCTCACGGCCGAATCCCGAGTGCACTGTGCTGAAAAATTGGAAAACATGGCAAACTGAATAAAAGGACATGGACATGGAAATGGATGTAGATGTGAATGTGGATGCGAATGTGGCTGCAGCTTATCGTACAACGTTCAACGTGCAACGTCAGAGGCGGTGGTGGAGGCGGTGCGGACGTTGACGACCACGGCCTTTGTGGGTGCGGACGTTTTCTGTATTTTTAAGTCCACCACTAAATACAAACGAAAGCACTCAAGCACAAGTTGGTCACGATTGGGAGCTAACCGCTCAGGGTGCCCGTTTCGCCGCACTACCGGACAATCGGGTAACTGGCCAAACGGGTAACAGACAAAACAGAGCCAACGTTCTTTTTACCTTTTTTCGTTTTAAGGGCGCTGCAATAGGCAAAAACAAAAGCCGGCCTAGTGTGCGACGTCATGGTAGTTTGGGGGAGGATTTGATTGTGAATCGAAATAGATTTTGCGGTATTTTTGGGCCAAAAAGCAGTGCGAAACTAGTCAAACGACTGCTGCAAGCGTGTGTGTGTGCTCATTTGTTACTTTGCCGCACTATGGACAACAGTGCGTATACGCGTTTTGTTCGTTTATTGATTGAATGGATGGATGGATGGCTAAGGTAGTGCTCACTGGCTTTTGTTTACTTAGCAACTTCTACTACCTGGTGTTTCTTTTCGTACCCAGTTTCCGTACCTGCCTGAAAGAAGTAAAAATAACTTATATTAAAAGCAGCTTCAAAATGAATGAATTGGATGAAACAGTTTGTGTAGGAATACCAAGTAATATATAAATATATATTTATTTGAGTTTTTGTATTCATATGTTTGTATGTATATTGAAGTTTTCTGTGGAATCAAAAAGTTGTGTTCTGGTTTTGTATTTAGTATTTGGATTGATGTAGATCAGCCGCAATTGAATGCGTCTCGAAAGTTTACTGCATTGCGGACATTTTGAGTCCATCCGAAGTTCTTCTTCAATCCATCCCCTACCAAATATGTTTCCACAGTGAAGAGCGCCGGTTTTATGTGGGGCGCGGTTCTTCTTCCAACACAATGGACATGTTGGTTCCTTTGGTAACAAGTTTTGAAACATGCTTTACCGATAACGTGACTTTCATTCCGTTTTGCTTATTCTCAAGCAATACGGATCCAGATGCCATGCGCACTGATCGTACTTTCGCAGCTTTGATTTTGTTGTGCAAATCATCTTTCTCTTTGCGAAGAGCTTTAATTTCCTCTTCGAGCGCCTTGTTTTGCTCCATTAGCTTTTTCTTCAGACGATTCAATGTGAATCGCTTACAATTACTTTTATTGGCCATGATCTTGAGCTAAAATGTGTTTTTTAACCGTTGAAATAGTCTTAATCGCTTATAAAGCAGTTCCTGTTTCCTTTGAAACAATTAAACACGTTTTAATATAATTTTACAAAGTACAAGCGAAGTAAAAACTTACCACGCCGTGTTTGCAACAATCGAAGACAAGCGTCGATAGAAACATCACGATTTAAGTTGTTTATCGATAAGTTCTTGTTGCATACCATGTTGCATAACGATTAAATAATGTATGAGAAACTGCAAAAAAGCTGTACAGGAAAAAAATACGATATATTTGAAGATGAACGTCAGAGTTGCTAAACAAGCTATTTTATAGCTAGTTCTGGCTAGGAAAATGCAAGTTTGTGCATGGCTAAAATATATAATAAATTAATATATTCATGTATTTTTTTTTCGACTTTGTTTATTAAACGGTTAAGAGTTTAAAATACAGTTGCTTCCCACGCTTGAGCCATGGTTTTATATTAAACTATCTGATTGATGAAAATCCGCCGAAGTTGAGCGGGCATACATGGTTGCCTGCATTGGGGGCAGAGTTGTCGATCCAATAACCATTTGTAAATGCATTCCCTGCCGTAAATGTGTCCACAAGGAAGGCAGACAGGATTATGTGCATAATTGGTACCCGTTTGGTTCAAACACACCGTACAAGTTGGCTCCGTTCGCTTTCCTGTATTCAATAAAGTTTTCAAGTTTTTCAACTTCTGGCGTTCTTCGACCAGCTGTTGTTCATAGGCTTTTATGGTATGCTTTTGCGTGTTCAGTACTGGAACTATTATCTTCTTCACGCTAGTTATAGCACTTTCAAAATGTTCCATTGTCAATTGCCTTAGCACCTTACTCTCAGTCGTTTCTAATCCAGCTGATTGAAGATTGTTCAAAGAATGAAGCTTTTTTTCCAGTTCATTTTTCTCTTTGGTAAGAGCTTCCACTTCTTTTTTGAGTGCAAGGTTTAGCTGCGAGGCTGTTGGTGCCTTACATGTTGCCGGGACTCGTCGATTACGCTTGTTGCCCATTTTCCAGTATTTACAAATGCACTTGATAAACCTGGGTACAACAAAAGGTATTTTTAGTAAGGAGAGTAACTTTGGGCCACCAGTCAGCTTTTTTAAAACTTCTGAGCTACTTGGGAGGACACGAATTAAATAAACAAATAACAAGCATTTAAAAATGCTGGAATTAAAGTGAAAAAAAAAATTTACTCAAGTTGTGAACACCACAAACGGTTAGATTGAACTGAATTAATATTTGCGCACTATGTATTAGCTAAAAAATTTGATACACAAAACATATTACTCGCCTACTTTGTCTTAACTTAATTGACATTAATTACATACCAATAGATCTCACTGCGATTTGGCTATCGATAATTTCTCGTTGTTTCCCGTGTTGGTCAACGATTAAATAAATTATGTGAAACTGCAAGAATCCGGCTACCATTTGGTTATATATTTGTGATTCACAGAGTTTATATATTTGCTTAGTTTGTTAAATATTTGCTAACTTGACAAATGTTAAGCATATAAAAATAAGCATTCGTTGGCATGTCTTTAGAATCAGCTCTTTTATAGCTAGTTTCAGCTTGTTTTAACGTTAAAAACAGCAAAAAAAAAACATGCTGTGAGCCACTGTTTACATCAGCGGTCGGGAAACTTTATTGATACTCATTACCCCAAATATTTTTGTCAAACTTGACGTTACCCAATAGAATATAAAATTTAAAATATATACTTATAATTAATTACCCCAAAATATTAAAAAAGGTCAAGAGAATATACAATTTAAATATATTTATTTTTTAATCATTACCATTACCCCCAGAAATTTCACCTTTACCACATTTGGAGTAATTTACCCCGGTTCCCCGACCGGCTTACATTTTTGATCAACATCGCGAGCTGAGTTGGTATAGCCATATCCGTCTCTTTCTGGATTCAAACTAGTTGAAAATTTGGTTATGGACTTCGTTTTGGTGCAGTTAAATCATTTGTCAAAATCGGTCAGATCGGCTCACTTTATAATGTACAAACGTAAAATCCCTTAAAAGATATTGATATGAAAAATAGCAAGTTAGCTTTGCAAGTGTATATAATATTCGGTATGCCTTACTTGTTTTTAGCTATGTTTCGAGTTTTGTGAACTTTTTTTCTTCAACCAAATACACGTTTTTTATTCTATGTATCTTTTTAACATTTTTATTGTGATTTATAAATTAAGTTAAATATTTAAGGCCTCGATTTTCTCTCTCTCTCTCCCACTCTCTCTCTCTCACGCTCTCTTTTTTGATAATGCGATATCGATATGGCGTATTGCGGAGATGAATTGAATTCACTAGTTATCGCCCTTAAGTGCGGCAAGCGCTTTGGGCTTTTAGCTAGGTGTTTTGAGTGTCTCCCCCCTTATTTTGATATGGATCGAGTCTTCAAATTCAATTTGGATACATTTACTTATACGTTTCAATATGCAAAATGATTGCCACAATGCATTGAAATCAGCCAGCGATGACGAATTTTTTTTTGGTTTGGTTTGGTTTGAGGCCGGTTCAACGAGTTGGAAAATACCCAGGGAGCTTGGAATTCAATAACAAAAGTGTGTGTGTGTATGTGCGTGGAACCTCGCTCGTGTGTGTGTGTGTGTGTATTTAAATTCGCATACAAATCAGTTGCGTGCACGCCAAATGCCCTTAGGGGAATCCTTAAGTTATCCTTTAGCGATTTTTCAAGTAAACAAGCAACAAACACAATTTTATTTTATTTTCTTTTCTTTTTTTGCTTGTTGCTTTTGTTGTTGTTTCATGGCCTGCGGCAAGAAAGTTTGACGCGCATCTTGTCAAGCAAAATAGCCAAGTATGTGATTTCGTCAAACTTCGTTTTTCTAACGCATCCCCAAAGCTGTCTGGGGAAATTGATAAATTCTTTTCTCTATTTTTGTGCCACTGATTTGGGTTTATTGTCGCCGCGTTCTAGATACTACCAATGTGCGCCTCTAGGATATTCAATGTGACATGTGCGAGTCTCAAACCTGTCACTTTTCGTTATGGCCATGCTTATGTATAATGTGCCCCAGTTTTGTTTCCTTTCCTTTCGTTTCGTTTCCCACGCTGCGGGCTAAATGCGCGTGACTTTGACAGAATTTGTCAAAAATGTTTGCGAGTTTCGCCTGATTAGCTTTTGAGCAGTATGTCTCAAAAATAAAAGAAGTTACGTTTGCTCTAGTCAAAAGCTGACTAAGAGATACGCTAATTAAAAGTAAAGACTTATCAAATACTATTTTATATATAGTTTATGTATACCTAATATATTAACAATAAATTAGCATTTGAAATTGTAGATAAGCAAAATCAACCATTTTTTTAACAAAAGGTCATAAAATCCTAATACCAATAATACTTAATATAATACTTAAACTAACTTAACTAATACTTTAATATTATCTATAACAATACAGTTTTTCCAGTTTTCGATTCGAATCACAAAAGATATGGCGAGCTTCCACTTACCACTTACTCGAAACTGAAACGTTTCGGAACTCAAGCTCAGGAAGAAACGTGACGTACCAGATTGGCTGGCTGTTTCAATACCACAATTATACAGAATTAACACTGAAGTCGCTAAAAGGATCTTAGTGCTAGCGTTTAGATTGGCAAAAGGTCTCTAAAATTAGCTCTTTTACGTTTGGTTGTATGGCAAAATGCAGCTGTATTTTCAACTTAACTAATTTCTATGTCAGCCGACTAATGCTTAATTGCTTTATTACAATATAATTGTTAAAATTCCGTATTTAAAATCAGCTGATTCTACTGAACTAAGGAACTTGACCAAAAGCATGTACATATATATAAAACGGTAAAAAAAGGTGTGTATCAAAAATCTAAATTTTTGAAGACCTTAAGGCAAAGTGCGGCGTTGCTAGCGAACCCAGTGTAAATGCGTTTCTAGTGTTTCGGCTGTTATCGATAACTTTAAGAGCTTACGACTACTTGTGTTTGCACATCTCTAGCATTAAATTTTCTCGTTCTGAAGCTTCAGCGGCGAAACATTTTATATTTTCGGTATGCATTAAAGAATATATTTGAACTAATATTAAAACCATTAGTTTGCTGTTCTCGCTTGCGACATAATTAGCGTATTCTCGGGTGTGTTCGTTCTTCCTGAAAGGGCCAAACTGCAGACACAAAAGAAATTCCAATCAATATCCAAAAGCAATGCTCAGGAATGCCCCATCATTATGACAACGTCAACCTGCGCTCCATCCTCTGCTGACGTTTCAAAAAAAAGGAGAGAAAAATAAAATATTCTCACTACTACAAAGTTTGGCAAAATAAAAAAAAATCACTAGCCCAACCCAAACGAAGCTTTCTACCACCTCTTTCATTTATTTCGAAATATTTCTGCTGTCGATTTTTTCTGCTTACCCTGTAATGACTAACTTAAAAAATGTGTAAAGAACTTTATAATGTGTGAGTGTGATAAGACATATTAAGTAGAGTTCAAATAAATCTTGAGTTCAGAAACATATTTATTTTTGTACTTCATTTGATACATTAAAGAGTATAGTTTATTCGACCACTTTCCTTAACTGCATATATATAGTTTATCTTAGTTTTTCTTCCTTTGATGTACATACATACATATATATATATATATATATATATACATATTTCTCAATTTTTATATTCTGTATAAGTTAGTGTGGGTGTGTGTGTGTGAAAGTCCATTATATTATTGTAACGCGAACCAATAACCATCGAGCGAAAAGCGTGTTTCCAGCTTGCCATTGGCTTGTCCTCGTCCTCATTCTGTGGCAAAACGGCTCAAACCCAGCGACTACTCTAAGCTTCTCCAGCTCAGACTTTGTTGCAGTCTCAGCATACAGTGTGAAAAGTGTGTGTGTGTCTGTGTGTGTTTGTGTGTGTGGTACAAAGCTGACCGTTTCGTTTGTTGCTCGCTTCTTTTTTTGTTTGCTGACCCGATTCACCTGTCCGCCATGTTATTCTGTGCACCCCTTGTCTTTTTTTTTTCTGTGCTGCTATTGTTGTTAAGATAGTAAAAGGTGCCAGCAAGTCGAGCCAGAATCTTGGATGCAGACCCAACCTTAAAATGTACAATACACACACACACACACACCCCCGCTCTTGTTGAGGTCATTTTTTTTTTAACGTTGCGCTTGTGTTTATTTTTTTTTGTTGCTGTTGCTGGTAAAGCAATATAATTTATTGTAGTTCTAGCATTTTTCCAAAATGAAATTTTTTCTGTAACGATGATTGAACTGTGTGTGTGTCTGTGTGTGAGTGTGTAATATCCTGTATCCTTTAACTGTATCGGGTATCGCATTTGATTGTATCTGTATTGGTGCCTTCGTGGCATTCCGGCCATTGTTACGAGTTGTGGGTTGTGCACGTTTTGGCCTGTCCATTGAACGCCATATTATTGGTCGATTGAAAAGTAAAACATTTTTTATTATCCGCACGTGTGTGCAGCCTCCCAGACCCCCACAAAAAGAAGCAAAACTAACACCCACACAAACACACACACACACAAATACACAGACAATGTGCCATTTTATGACTACACACACACAGAGAGAAGAAGTATAAGAAGAAGAAGAACTAAATTCACTTGTAGGTGGGGTTGGGTTTTTTGACCATCTGCCCACCTGTCGTTGTCCATAAAACTTTGGACTTAACTACCCTTAGGTGCGGTCGGCACCTTCAGCCTTATGCTGGGTGAGCTCATGGCTTTTATGATACCATCCAGATGCCACCCAACAAGCTCTGTTTTGTGCGCTCCTTCATATTTGATAAGCAAGTTTTTTTTTTCGCTTTTTCTTTTCTTTCGCTTTTACTGTTGCACGCCATCAATATCCGTCGCTGCTTCTTCCACTCTCTCTCTCTCCCTCTCTCTTTCTTTCTCACTCGCTCGCTCGTTCTCTCACTTGCTCTATTTGTCTTGCTCTCTTCCTTTCTTTTGGTTATAAAAATATTTCATTCAATTTTTTATTTGCCTCTCTCGCTCTGTTCCACATAAGTCTTCTCTGCTCGGTCGGGGGCTTCCTATTTTTTTCTTTTGCTGTTGATTTTCTGTTTCGCTTACTCGCTCTCATCTTCTCGCTTCCTCTTTCGGTTTTTATGTCCAGCGATTTATTTGCCCAGCTAGCGGACCACATGGTTTCTCATTTTTTTTTCTTTCTTTCCCTTTTGCTGCTGCCAGCGGCCACAGGTCGGCGACGCCATCCACATCCACATCCTCATTCACATCCACATTCACATCCACATCACCGTCGTCATCCGTTTTCTTCGTTTTTTCGTCCCCTGTCGGCTGCAGCTTCATAATTTTCTCGCCGTGTTCGTTGTTGCTTTCTCTCTCTCTCTCTCTTTCTCTTTCAGCCTTTTCACGTTCACATAAGCATCTCTGCGGCATCGGATGCTCCGTCTCAAGTCTTGGGTTGAGGTGCCATGGGTCAAGCCCGACCGAAGTTAATTTCGTTCCTTTTTAGTTTTCCTTGCTCTGCTTGCCAGCTCTCTGGCCATGTATTTGTTTGCACTTTTATAGCAATGTTAGCGGATTGGGTGGCATTCGAGGCACAGGCACAACGACCCACTAGCTGACCCATACCCCCAACCTCCCATTCTGAACACCCGCTGTTAACATTTCTGGTGGGGGCCGTTGAGTTTGTGGTTGCTGATAAAATATGATGTCATGCCTCTTTATAGTTCACTGCATTGCTTTTAATATAGTTAGTTGCACGTAGGCTATAAATGTATACAATATGCGACTAAACTATATCTATCAGTAGTAAGAAGATATTTAATAAGTCATTAAGAAAAATATTAAAAAAGTAATAATATATGTTGGTTGGGGTCCGTCTCGGACATGCAAATCGTACAGTTTGGTTGCGTTCGCTTCTTACGACTATATATAGTACTGTACAGATCGTCATACTTGGGGCGCTTCACTTCCAGTAAGCATTTAATCTCCCGCTCAGAACAATGTGATGTTGAAATCAAGACAATCTCTTAGTACAAGTGTAGCTGTTGGACAATGATTTATCATGAGTGTACGCGCATTTCTCTCTGTATCTATTACCTGATCGTTCAAAGCTTTAAATTGTGTTTGGAGATGTCTTTAAGGAGAACTTCCATTTCCTTTTTGAGAGTCATGTTTTGTTGTGTCTGCGTTGGCCTCCTATATGTCGGTTGGACTTTTCAATTATGCTTTATTTTTAAGCTAGAATTGCGCTTAAATATATTAAAATTGATTTTAAGATTTTTACCTTGAGTATTTTAGTACCCAAAACAGATATTTTTATACATATATCATATTAAAATATATTTTTTTAGAATGCTTGAAAAACTCATTTTTAATAATCATATTAACATCAATTAAAAACACTAATATTAAACATCGATACATTGAAGATATCGATTATAGCAATTTAAACAGCTGATTTTGTTTGTACTTGTATTATTTCCTTCATGGCTTAGAACGACGAAGTTTAAATGTATCAAAAATACACAACATTGTGAATACTGCTATCTATTTGTCTCATTTCTAATGTGAACTTATCTAAACTTAAACTTAATATGTTCAGGCATCAAGAGGCGGGCTTCGTGAATCTATTAAAAGTGTATAGAAGGCTCTCAACTAGCACATAAACATTTCTATTATTGGCAATAAAAATGCTTTTGTGTTTGTTATTGGTTGGTTTAGTAACATATTTGTCAATTTTGCTCTTGTCTTGGTTTTGTTCAATTTATTTGAGCCATTAAAATTGTATGATAAACCTAGAGCCATTAATTGTGTTGCTTAATTTTCGTTTTAACGCATTTTATCAAGCACAAATGCCACAAGGAGCTTCAACTTCAACGCGAGCTACGAAATGTGGACTACCTTGGGGCTTTGATAGCCTCGTGTTTGTATATTGTAAGGGCGCAATTTGCAGCCCTCCTTCGCCTCCGTAGTTGTTGTTTGTGGTTTGAGTTTTAGTTCGTCTAATGTACATTTGTTCGCAAAAAAAATCAATACCATATACTATATATGTATGTGGGAACTGGACACTGGACACTGGACACTGGACAGTTGCCAGTTGCCAGTCAGGCGCTATAATACACTGCCCATTAGTTGTGGCTATAATTGCATAGGTCAACTTAGCGAGGGTTAATCAAAGAGTATTGGATTTCTTAAGCCAAAGTAGGTAGGAAGAACTAAAAACGGATTTATATTTTAGCAAAAGTATCTTTCTTGTTCGTTAAAAATCAGCGCTGTGAATAGAGCTTCGAAAGTGAAATGATTTGGTTTGGGATTTTGCCAACTTTTTCTTACTTTTTTATACCCTGATTCCATTAAAAATGGTTTTGTGCAAAACTGCAACAGTCGAGTCGATATAGCCATGTCCGTCTGTCCTGCCGTCTGTCTGTCTGTCTGTGTGTGTGTATGTATGAGCGCGTCGATCTCAGAGACTATAAGAGCTAGGGAGAGACAGATTTTGAACGTAAGCTCGCCTAATCCCTAGGCAGTACAAGTCTTTTATTGAAATCGGTTAAGAAACACTGGAGATATTGGTATTTCGACTAGAGCCTGCTTACTTGTTAAATCTAAAGTTTTGTTTCATCTCTTAACTATCGTTTGTATTATCGATGTTCAAGGTTCCGAAAAGGTTTGCTAGACCACAACATACGTTCATACTCTCAAATATTTAAGAAATGTGTGTATTTTTCAAAAATATGAATATTAAATCTCAATTAAAGTGAGTTTTCAGAATAAAAACTCTTGAGATTTCGATTTGCGTAACTTTTGTGTCGGCCCACGCATTTAATAAGGTCCAAGGTGGAGTAAGCTCAGCTATCTAAGATAAATTTAATTTCATAAAGGATACTTTTCTGGCCATTATGTATTAATACACACACACACACATAAATACGTATGAGAGGGAAAGAACAATAAGTGTATGTATGTATTCCATTTAGGGCGCTCATATCTTAACATCCAGCGTTCATATACGAGCAACAAAAATATATATATATAAACAGACATATGTGTGAGTGTGTATGTGAGTGTGTGTGTGGGTGTACGTGCGCTTAGCTTTCGTTATGGGTGTGGCGTTTTTCTTATTTTTTTGTGGGTGGGGGAGGGGGGGGTTTGGATATCAAAGTTTGGTTGTAGCATAAGTATGTATGATTTTTATTGTTATTGTTTTGTCCCGTTTATATATATATATGTATATGTATTACAGATGTATGTACATAAACACATTCAAACGTATTTTGGTAGAGAGATTGAAGAAAAAATGAAACAATAATAGAAGGACGACCACGGATAAACTGACTGACTGACTGTCAGACAGACATAGCGACGAGGCGAATGCAATCGTTTCTTGTATGAGCTCTTCACAAGGCAGCCCAGAAAATAAACATACAAACGTACATACAAGTATACGGTTATAATTGGGTGGCATTGACGTGACGGCAAGGGTGATGTTAAGGGTGGCACTCGGCGTCGAGTTTCACCCCCAAAAGCGCGTTGCATTTATCATTGCCTTCTTTTGTTGATTTAAGCGCCCCCATATCAACGTTCTATCTCTCTCTCTCTCTCGCTCTCTATGTGTGTGTGTGTGTGGGTTGTGTGTGTTTTTAAGGGCTGATCTCGTTTCTTTTGCCTTCTTTCGCTTCCTTGCTGTATGCGGTTGTAATTTGAAGCCAACAACAACACACAACGTTTGCCCATATATATATGAAACTCTTTATGGGTTATGATATATGTATGTATTTATGTCTATATGTATGTATACATAACTTGATGTAATAAGCGACAACCACATTTTCCGCTCCATATTTTCTTTTTGTGGTGGGTGTAGCTGCAGTTTTGGTATTGGTCAAAAAGCTGCTAACGAACCCCGACCCCCAAAAATATCAATTTCATAATTTTTGTGGTTAGTTTCATAACTTAACATTGCCATCAAAATGGCGCATAACATTGCGTATGCGCAATATTTGTTTGAGTATCTTGTTGAAGTTGAGGGAAAGTTCGTTGAGTTGGGAAACTTAATTATTTATATAATTTAATACTTATTCAAGTTAAAAGCAGATATATACCGACTAGACGATACACTGAACCCTACACTTTACGTGTACACTCAGTGCTTGAAAATATATGTCTGTGTGTGTGTGTTTACTTCACTCGTTC